>PXOB01000016.1:0-189118 GCA_003012115.1 Trichothecium sympodiale | reverse complement strand
ATAATTATAGCTATAATTATAGTTATTTTATATATATAAAGGTAAAGGTTAGAAGAAAGCTATAAGAAGCTATATAGGATTTATATATACTATAATAATAATATCTAATAATTATTAAAAACTTTAATTTATTAAATTTTATTTAATTTAACTAATTATTATTAAGTTTAAAAGCTATTTAAGTATATATAGTTTAATTATATATTATAAAGCTAAAGCTTTAAATTATATTTAAAGAAGATTAAGCTTCTAGCTTTATACTAATAGTATTAAGATTTAAAAATAATATATATATATATATATATATATATATTATAATAATAATATTTAATAATTATTAAAGATTATAATTTATTAAGTTTTATTTAATTTAATTAATTATTATTAAATTTAAAAGTAATTTAAATATATATATATTAATTATATATTATAAAGCTAAAGCTTTAAATTGTATTTAAAGAATATTAAGCTTTTAGCTTTATATTAATAATATTAAAATTCGAAAGTAAAAATAAGAAAAAACTATAAATTATTATTTAAACTTTAAGTATTTATTAATCTTTGATTATAATATATTAAAAGCTTTTAATTTAATTTTTAATTTCTATTATATGAAAACTATTTTTAATTCTATTCTTTTAATAAAAATTAATATTAAATATTTTAAGTAAAGTAATTATTATATTTTCTAAATTATATTATAGATAACTTATTAAAAGATTAAGTAATTAATTACTTAATTATTTATTTATTAAATTTAAATTAATTATAATTATAAAGAAATAATTTAAATTTATTATATATATATATTATATATTATATTAAAGATGTTTATATTATTATCCTATATAGCTTAATATTCTTTTAAATTTAAGTTTTTTAATAATTAAATTATTTTAAGATTAATTATAATTATATTAATATAATTTTTTTTATTAATATAATATTCTTTTTTAATAAAAAGCTTATTATTTATTAATAAAAAAGATAGTCCTTATAATAAATAAAATCTTTATTATATAATTATTATATTTCATTAATTAATAAAGAAAATAAAAATATAATTATAATAAACATATTATAATAAAGGGAAAAGTATTAAAGTAAAATATAAAAGATAATTAAATAATTAATTAAGTATATAAGAATATATCTAAAGAAAAAGAAAAAGAAAATAAGTATAGGCTTTTATTTTTTTAATTTTTAAATCTTTTAGTTTTTTTTTTCTATATTAAATTTAAAAATTTTCTTATATATTTATCTTAATATATAATTTACTATATACTTTATTTAAAGTATTTATTATTATTTTATTTACTTTTTTTTTTATATTCTTTTTATCTTAGTTTTTATTTTTTTTTTAATAATCTTTCTCTTTTTACTAGATATATTTTACTTTTTACTTATTATATTTCTTTATATATATAACTTTTTATTTTAAAAATAATATTATTTTAAGCTTTTTAATATTTTTTAAATTATTTAAAAAGCCTTTAAGTTTTAATTTATTACTTTTTTAAATATTATAAAAATAAATTAAAATAATTAACCTAGCTTTAAAGTTTTTATTTTATTAATTTAAAAAGTTTATAAAATTAAAATATATTTTTTAATTAATTATTTAGTAGTATTTTATATAATTATTTAAATTTTATAATTTATTTAATTTATATTATTTATTATTCTATAATATTTATTATTAATAATAAATATATTTATAGCTTTTTCTTTAAATATATATTATTTAAAGAAATGATATATTTAATATTTATATTAATTATATTTAGAATACTAAAGCTTTTAATTATTTTTAATTAATTTATTTTAAATATAATTAAAATAAAATAATCTTATTTTTATTTACTAATAATCTTAATATATTTAAAAGTATTATTTATTTTATTAAAAAGCTATTTAAAAAGTTTATAAATTAAAAAGTCTTTTAAAAAGCTTAAGTTATAGGTTTTATAAAGCTTTTAATACAATATAAAAAATAAAATAAATAAAATCTTTATAATAGTTTTTTAATTTATAATTTATTTTTATTTTTACTTAAATATAATTTTAAGGATCTAAATAAAAAAGTATAGAAAAGTAAGAAAAAGCTTAAGCTTATAATAAAGTCTTTTATAATTAATTTATAAAGGTTAGTATTTATAGAAATAAAATTTTTTAATTTTTAAATAATAAAAATCTAAGCTTTTTTCTATAGACTTTTTAATATTTAATTAATTATTTATACTTTTTTTTTATTTTTTAATACTATATTTATTAAATTATTTTACTCATTAAATTATTTTTTCTATATATTTTTTATTTTAATAATTTAATTAATTTCTATTTAATTTTATTTTATTTTTATAATTAATCTTTTTATTATTAAGCCTTAAGCTTTAATTTATATATTTAATATAAGCTTTTTTAATTAAGCTTATTTACTTTTTGCTTAAATACTTATTAATACTTAAGTATAGCTTAAAGCTATATTTTAATTTAATTAATATAAATAAGTAAAGTAATAATAAAGGCTATATTATTATAGTTAAATAAAGCTAATTATATAGCCTTATAATTTATATAATATATTATAGTTATTTAGATTAATTTATTAGAATCTTATTAATTTACTCCCTATAGTCTATCCCCTTAAGGCTAAGTATATTATTAAAAGTAAAAGGTTTTATTAAGGCTATATTATTATAATTATAATAGTTATAGTTATTTTATTATTATATACGTTTTATAGTATATAGTATATATTTATAGGAGTTTCAATAGCATTAAGTATTATTATCAAGTTATAATTATTCTTTATATATATTATAATAATAAGACTTAATAGTTTATTAAAAACTTTAATTTATTAAATTATATTAATTAAGTTAGTTATTATTTAAGTTTAAGAGCTATTTAAGTATAAATAGCTCGATTATACTATTACGCTAAAGCTTAAGATTATATTTTTAAAGATTAAGCCTTCTAGCTTTATGCTATATATATTAGAGTTTGCGAAAACGAAAAAAAAAAAAATCATTTTATATATATAATTGAAAGTAAAGATTAAAAGAAAGCTATAGAAAGCTATATTAGTTTTTAAATATATTATAATAATAAGATTTAATAATTTATTAAAAACTTTAATTTATTAAATTATATTAATTAAATTAATTATTATTTAAATTTAAGACCTATTTAAATATATATAGTTTAATTATATTATTAAGCTAAAGCTTAAGACTATATTCTAAAAGACTAAGCTTTCTAGCTTTATACTATATATATTAGATTTTCTAAAAAAGAAAAAAAAATTAATCTTTTCTATATTTAATATAATTATATTTATAATTTTTTTATAAATATTTTTTATATTTTTTTTTTATATTATATATTTATATCTAGCTTTCTTTAATAAATACTTATAGATTTTCTTTAAATAAACTGATATTATATATTTTAATAAAGACTTTTTTAATAAGTATTACTTATTAACTTTCAATAATTACTAATTATAATTCCTTTAGATTTCTTTATATTAATATAATAAGTCTTTTAATAAAAAAGTCTTAATGGTTTCTTTAATTTTACATTTTTACTTACCTTACTATGTATATTTTTATTTAAATTAATTTCTTTTTATAATTTTTTCTTTTTAAATATATTAAATAATATATTATATTATTTTTTAAGTTTATATTCTTCTTATAATAATATTTTCTTTTTATATAGTTTATTATTTTTTAAATAATTTATAAATATTAACAATATATTTCCTTAATTTTATTTATATTTTTTCTATATATTATAATAATTATTTTTATATTAAAAAATAATATAATAGTATATTAATAATTTAAATATTTAATTAAATATTTATATTTTTTTTATATTTATTTAAGACTTATTTTAATATTTTTTTAGATTTCTTTATATTATATTTTATATAAAGGTTTTTAAACATTAATTATAATTTTAAGTTTTTAATTAAGAATTTATTAATTATATTTAATTATTTTAATATTAATGTTTTAATATTTATAGTATTCTAAAGATATTTATTTAAATTTAATATTCTTTTATAATATCTTTTAGCTTATAGGTAATAGCTTTCTTTTATAAATAGATTTCCTATAGTTTAATATTATTATTTTACTATTATAATACCTAGATTTTAATAATTTATAAATATTTTATTAATTTAATTATATTTTAATTAATTATATATTAAATTAATATAATAATTTCTAATATTATATATATTTTATAGTATATATTTATAGGAATTTTAATAATATTAAATATAATTATTAAATTATATTTACTTTATATTATTAAATTAAGCTTATCCTTAAGCCTTATACTTCCTTTTATCTCTTCCTATTATCTTTATCTTTTAATATATATTAATCTAGCTTAATTTAAATTATTTTAATAATACTTAAGATTACTTAATATCATTTTTAAAAAGTAATACTTTATATATATATTAATATTTAGATTAAAGCTTATTATATCTTTTAGCTTATATAAGAAATATAAATTATATTAATTAAATTTAATTAATAATTATTAAAATATTAATAAAAGCTATATTACTATAGCTAGGGTAAGCTAATAAAATAGCTTAATAGCTTATAGCTATTTATAAAAGTTATTAAAATTAATTAAATTAATCTAGTTAATATTTTATTTATAGATTATAAATATTAGGCTAAATATAATATTTAAATTTAAAAGTTTAATTATTATTATTTTATTTATTATAATTATTATTATAAGTTATAAGTTATAAGTTATAATTATAATTTTATATATATATATATATATATATAAATAAAAATAAAGATTAAAAAAAAGCTATAGGAAGCTATATTATTCTTTATATATATTACACTAATAAAATTTAATAATTTATTAAAAACTTTAATTTATTAAATTATATTAATTAGATTAATTATTATTTAAGTTTAAAAGCTATTTAAATATAAATAGCTTAATTATATTATTAAGCTAAAGCTTAAGATTATATTTTAAAAGATTAAGCCTTTTAGTTTTATACTATATATATTAGATTTTCTAAAAATAAAAAGAAAAAGAAAAATAATAATTTTTAATAATAATAAAAGATTATATCTAAATATAAATTAAAATAATATCTTTTAATAAAATAAATAAATAAATAGAGAATTAATTAATAGAATAGTATTTAAATATTAAAATTAGTTTTTATTTTTTTTACTAGCTTAAATAATATAATTATTATACTATAATAATTATTTTTAATAAATTATTTATTTTTAAATTATATAATAAAAAATTATTATTTTAATATCTAGCTTTATTAAAATATCTTAAAATTCTAATTTAAATTTAAATTTATTATTAATTATTATTATTAAGAAAATCTTATATTTTATAATTAAATCTTTAATAAACTTCATTAATATCTTTATAATAATCTTTCTAATTATTTAAGCTTTTATCTATTTAATTAAATTATAATAAGCTTTAATAATATAAATTATATTATTATATTTTCTAATATATTAACTATTAAAGTATATTTTATCTATAAGGTAATTTAATTATATTATAATTTTTTAATTAATTAATTATTAAAAAGTATATTATTAATAAAGTTTATAGTAATTAATTATAATTTAAATACTTATTTAAAGAATTAATTAAGAATATTTATATAAGATTTATCAAAAATAAAGTTTAATACCTTTATAATTATGCTTTTGATATATTATAATTATAATTCATTTTTAAATAATTAAACTATAAATAATTTATTATAATAATATTTTATTTTTAATTTTTAATTATATTTAATTATTTTTAATAAATATATAAATATATTTATTTTTAAACTTTAAGAATTATTATATATTTATATTCTTAAATTTAATTATATATAATAATTCCTAAGTTATTATTTAATATTCTTTTAAATATAATTTATATAGTATTTTTAATATTTATTTTACTTTTATTAAAAAGATTTAAATATTAATAAAGTCTTTTCTATTTTTATTTTAAATAATAATTAAATAGTTAAATATACTTAATTTATTTAACTATATATATATTTAAGAATTATACTATTAGGATAGTTATATTTAGCTATATAAATAATTACCCTACTCTTCCCTTTATTTAATAAGAGCTAGGACTACTACTTAATATATTTTCTATATACTATAGTATAAAATTTACCTAGCTATTATTAAACTAATTACTAGCTTTAGAAAATAATAGATTTAATTTAAGTAGCTTCCTTTAAGGTTAATAGCTTGCTTTATTAATAGCTACGTTAAGGTCTAGTTAGCAGCTTCCTTCGTTAATAGCTTCGTTAAAGTCAGGCTAATAGCTTCCATTAAGGTTAATAGCTTAGGTTAGACCTAACCAAGTAGTTAACTTCTTAGAAGCTTTAAATTCGACTTTTTTAATTATATAAATAGCTTTATTTTAAATTAAAATAATTAATTTAATATTAAATACTTAAAGAATTATTAACTTACTTTATATATTATTTTTTTAATATTTTTATATTATATTTTTAGTAATAGTATATTTAGCCTTTATCTATAGGGTATTTATATAGTTAAAAGCAAGGGAACTATTTATATAGCTAAATATAATTATCCTAATAGTATAACTTAAATTTAATATATTAAATATAGTTCTTCTTAATTAATTTATTAAAACTTTTATATTAATTTCTAATATAAAGTATAAACTATAGAAATATAATTATAGCTTTTTAATTATATATATTATATTTTTATACTTAAGTTTAATAATATTAAAGATTTCTTTTAATTATAATTAAAAGCTATTTTTATATTAAATAAGATATTTTTTATTATTAATAATTTATATAAAAATAATACCTTACTTATATTTATTTATATTAATTATTAGAATTATTTCTTTAGCCTTTTTACTTATATTAAATAAAATAAAAATAAAAAAGCTTATAATTAATTACTTAAGTATATTTATAGCTTTTTACTAGCTTTTTCCTTACTTTTATTTAATATTCTTATAAAATAGCTTAATTATAAATTTAATAATTTAAATATAATTCTTAACTTATTAATAATAATAGCTTATTATTTTAAAGAATAATTAAATATTAATTTTATTATTATAGACTTTTTATTTATTAATCTTAAATATTTTAACTTTTTTAAATTATTTTCTATTTATATTATAAAAAACTTTATAATAATAATTAATTTTTAATATTATTAAAACTTTATGTTAATTATTATATAGCTTAATAATTCTATATTTATAATTATTTTATTTAAATTAATAATATATCTTAAAATAAAATACTTAATATTAAAAAAGAATTTTTTATTATTATAAAAAGTCTTAAGCTTATAAATTTTTATATTATTAAAGAAAAGTTTATTAATTTTTATAAGAAAATTAGATAATATTTAATTAATAATCTTATAGAATTAAATTATTAAGTTTATATTATTTATAGAAATTATATATATTTTAAAAAGCTTAATTAATATTATAAAGGCTATTAAATCTTAATAATCTTTATATAGGGGCATTTAATTATAATTAAAAAAGAAATTAAATAATAATAGGATTTTATTCATTATAAAGCTTTTAGAAAATTAATTAATTATTAAAAGATTATATATATCTTATATTAAGTAAAGGTAATATTAATCTTATAAAATATAAAAAGAAAAATAATTAAGCTTTTAAAAATATAATTAATATTTAGAATTATTAAAGAAAATTAAAGATTATATAAAAACCTTTAGTTTTTTATAATAAAGAAAGATAGTAAAATATATTTAATTAATTTAATTATATAAATATAATAATACTATACTTTATAAGGGATAGTATTAATAGTCTATAGTAATACTATAAGAAAGTTAAAGTTCTTTTTCTTAATAAATTAAATTTTGCTAATAGTATTGCTTTCTTTTACTATAAGTACTATAACTTACTTTCCCGTTAGTTAATAGCCTTAACTTTAATTATATAATATATTCTTTATAAGATATAATATAAATTTTATCTAGCTATTATTATATTAATTACTAGCCCCATAGAATAATAGATTTAATTTACATAGCTTCCTTTATTAATAATAGCTTCCTTCGTTAATAATAGCTTCTTTTATTAATAGCTTCCTTGATTAATAGCTTCCGTTAAGGTTAATAGCTTCTATTAAAGTTAATAGCTTAGGTTAGACTTAATAAAGTAGTTAATTCTTTAAAAGCTTTAAATTTAACCTTTTTAATTATATAAATAGCTTTATTTAATAATTTAAATAATTAATTTAATATTAAATACTTAAGGAACTTTAGCTTACTTTATATATTATTTTTTTAATATATTTATATTATATTCTTATAAAGGTATATTTAGTTTTTATCTATAGGTTATTTTTATTATTTTTAGAGTTAGTATAGACTTTTATAGTGCTTATAGTAAAAGAAAGCAATACTATTAGTAAGATTTAATAAATTCTTAAGATAAAGTAGCTTTTTACTAGTATAGTGTATATATAAGTATTTTTAGCTTTCTTAGCTATAAAATTAGCTTAATTTAATCTAGAATTATATTTAAATCGTCTCATTTTAATTAAATCTATTTCTTTATTTTTAAAAACTTAAGTATAATATAATTACTATAATATTTTAATTTATATAATTAATTATTTTTTATAATTTTTTTTTAATATAATATTAATTTAAATAATTTAAACTATTTATTTTTAAAATCTAAGCTTTTTATATATTTCCTTTAAACTTAAATAATATTATTATATAATATATTTAAATATTATAATTAATATTATATTATTAAAGTTTTAATTAAAAAAATAAAAAAATTATTATTTAGCTTTAAATATTTTATAATAAAAGCTATATTTATTTAATTATATAATTTTATAAGTCTTTAAATATTTTTAAAAGTCTTTTTATAATAAATTATATTAATATAGATTTAAAAGATTTTAATAATTTTATTTATTTTTTTATTTTAAGATATAAATATAAATAATTTTAATTATTTTTAAATTTACTAAAATTTTACTTATTATAATAATAATAATTTTCATTTCTTTAAAAATTATTTATATATTTAAAATATAAGTTATATATATAAAGTTTATTTAAATTATTTTAATAAAAAATATCTTTAAAACTATTAATATAAATATATTTTTAAATAAAATATAAACTTTTTATTTAATTTATAAAGTTTTAATATATAATTTAATAATAATTATTCTTTATATATATATATTATAATTAGAATAAGTTTTTATTTATATTTCTATAAGCTATATATAAATTTTGTTTTTAATATTATAAGCTTATTTTTTTAATTTATTTATAAAGTATAGATAATTATATATAAATTATTTGAAATTATATTTATTTTTAAATCTTATATTTATTTAATATAGTAATAATATGTATTTAATTGAATATTAATTAAACTTATTAAAATTTAAACTTTTTAACTTTTAGTTTTTTAATTTTAATTTTAAGAATTTATTAAAATTTCAAATTTATATAAGGTTATTTTAACAATAAAAGCATTATATAAGCTTATATAAGCTTATAGAAGCTTTTAATTAGCTATTCTTTATTATTAACTTAAATTAATATACTTTATAAGAAATTCTTAAAAAGGTATATACTTTAAGTAAATATATATAATAATTAAAGCTATAGTTTATTATTATTATTTTTAAAATAATAATTTTATCTATTTAAAATTATTTATTAATATTTAAATAGCTTAGATTTTTTTTATATTAAAATTCTAAATAATAAAGTTTTTAGCTTTATTAATATATATAGCTAATTTATTTTTCTTATAAATCTCTACTTATTATATTATTATTTATTAAATATTTAAATTTTAAATATTTTTATTTTATTATATAAGTATTAATAAAATTAATCTTAATTAATTATATATTAAGTTTGATATAGAAATATTACTAATTATAATATTATAATATATAGACTTAATTATTTTATTTTTTATTATTATAATATAATTATTAATATTATAATATTATTAATTATATTTCTATTATTTATAAATATTATTTATATAAATATTATATATTATATATATTTTACTATATATATTTATAAGAGTTTTAATAGTATTAAATATTATTATTAAATTATATTTATTTTATATTATTAAATTATATTTATTTTATATTATTAAATTATATTTATTTTATATTATTAAATTATATTTATTTTATATTATTAAATTAATCCTATCTTTAAGCCTTATACTTCTTTTTACTTTTTATCTTTTATATTATTATCTTTACTTATTGCTTTTATTATCTTTATTTATTATTAGTCTTACCTAACCTAAACTATTTTAATAGCTTCTAAAATTACTTAATATTACTTTTAAAAAGTATTACTTTATATTTATATTAAGGTTTATATTAAAGCTTATAATATCCCTTAGCTTATATAAAAAATATAAATATTATTTATTAAATTTAAGTACTTTTCGCTTAAATCTATATTAATATATCAATATAGCTTAAAGCTATATTTAAATTTAATTATTATTAATAATTATAATATTAATTAAAGCTATATTATTAGAATTTAAATAAATTAATTAAATAGCTTAATAGCTTATAGTTATTATTTAAAGTATTTAAAAATAGGTATTTTTAAATATTTAATAATATATTTATAATTAGCTTCTTAAGGCTAAAGTATTTAATTTAAAGTTAGAAGTCTTATTATAATAGTAATTATTATATAATATATATATATATATATATATATAATTAAAGGTAAAGATTAAAAAAAAGCTATAGAAAGCTATATTAATCTTTATATATATTATAATAATAAAATTTAATAATTTATTAAAAACTTTAATTTATTAAATTATATTAATTAAATTAATTATTATTTAAGTTTAAAAGCTATTTAAATATATATAGCTTAATTATATTATTAAGCTAAAGCCTAAGATTATATTTTAAAAGATTAAGCTTTTTAGCTTGATGCTATATATATTAGACTTTTTTAAAAATTAAAAAATTAAAAATATATAAATAAATAAATATTATATATTTTTAAGAAATTATTTATTTAAATATTTTAATATTAAAATTTAACTTTTCTATATTTTTCTAAAGATTTTTTACTTATTTATTAAAATAGTCTTAATTAAATATTTTATTAACATTAATAAATATAATCTATTAAATTTCTATTTTAATTAATAATATAAAAAAGCTTATAAGTATATAATTAATTACTTATTATTATTAATAAATTTCTTTTTCTTTTTCTTTCTTAAGGGTTTATAAATTAAACTTATTATTAGAAATATTTAAGCTTTTTATTTTATTAAATAAATAAATATTAATAAGCTTTTTATTATATTTTTAATATTATTTTTATATTTATATATTCTTTAATTAAAATATAAAAACTTTAAAAGCTTATATTTTATAGCTTATTATTATTATAATAGATATAAAATAGTTATTTAATTAATTCTTTTAATATAAATTTTTTAAAAATTATAAGAATATAAAATATTTTTTTATTAATTAATTAAATAAGCTTTATTTATTAAATTTTAATATTTTTTAATAAAATCTTTAATTTTTAAAAAGTTATTATAAATAATTTAATGATTAAAATTATTAATATATTAAATAAAATTAATATTATTATATTTATTATTATTATTTATATTAAATATTTTAATAAATATTTATTTATATTTATTTTATTATACTATAATAATAAGACTTAATAATTTATTAAAAACTTTAATGTATTAAAGTATCTTAATTAAATTAGCTATTATTTAAGTTTAAAAGTTATTTAAATATATATAGCTTAATTATATTATTAAGCTAAAGCTTAAGATTATATTTTAAAAAATAAAGCTTTCTAGCTTTACGCTATATATATTAAATTTTCCGAAAACGAAAAAAAAAATAAAGTATTAATTAATATTATATTTTTATAAAATTATTAAAGTTTTAAATCCTTTAAGAAAGTTATTAATTTTATATTTTTCTTAAAGACTTAAGTAAATTTAATATTTTTTAAAAATTTTTAAATAAGCTATTAATATTATTTTAGAAAAGCTTATATAACATTAAGTAAAGTATTTTAATTAAATATTTAATTAAATAATTATTAAATATATAATAGATTTATTAAAATAAAAGATAGTAAGTATAAAACTAGGGAATTATTTAATTTATTACATAGTATTATAAGCTAATAGTTTTATATAAATAAGTTTAGGTTTTTTATATTTATTTTTCTATTATTACTTTTTTTAAAGCTTATTAATAAAGTAATATAAATAATTAAATACTTTAGACTTTATAGAATAAAAGCTTTTAAAGTTTTTATTAATTATATATAACTAAAAGTTTAGAATATTTCTTTAATATATTTAATTATATAATTATTAATAAATTTAATAATTAATAAAGGTTATTTTAATTTTACTTATTTAATAATATTAAATATAAAGTTACTATTTTGAAGGTTTAAATAATTTTTAATTATAAAGTAATTAAATACTTAATTATATTTTTTAATATAAGTAAATTATAATAGAAACTTTTTAAAAGCTAGTATTACTATAGATGTAAATTACTATATTATTTTTATTTTTGATAATTAAAAAAAAGTAATTAATTACTTTACTTTTTTAACTTTAAGTTTATTAAAAATATAAATAAGCTTATATTTCTTTTAATTTATATTTTAATTTTTTTTATAGGAATAATAAATAGAAATATCTTTCTTTACTTAAAAGATTTAATATTTTAGTAATTAAATATTTTTATAAAATATTATAACTAAAATAAATTTAAAACTTTAAAGTTTTATATTTATATTTTAATATTATAATTTAAAATTATAATAAAGTTCTTATTCTTTAACTTTAAAACCTTTAATAATTTATAATATTTATAAAGATATATTTAAAGCTATTTACTTTTTACTATATTTATTTAATTTTCTTTATTTAATTAAAGTTTTATTTTTTAAAAAAAGTATAAAATTATAATATATTTTTAATTAAAAGCTTATAGGATTTTATTTTTAACTTAAATATATTATTATTTTTTATATTTAAATTATATTTATTATATATATAGGGTTTTAAATAAAGTTTTTTTATATAATTAATTAAGATTTATAATATATCTTATTAATTATATATTTTCTTTAAAAAATAAAAAGGTTTTTTATTTTAAAGTTAATTTAATTTTTAATTTCTTTTTCTTTTTAAGCTTATTATTTAATAATTTAAAAATATCTTTTTTTATTTATAATTAAATATTTTTTATTAATAATTTAAATATTTATTAGTTTTAAATATATATTAATATATTAATAATTTTTATATTTATTAAATTAGATTTTATTATTTTTTTAAATAGTTTTATTAATAATTAAATTACTATTTTTTCTTTTTCTGCAATTTCTAATATATATAGTATAAAGCTAAAAAGCTTAATCTTTTAAAATATAATCTTAAGCTTTAGCTTTATAATATAATTAAACTATATATATTTAAATAGCTTTTAAATTTAAATAATAATTAATTAAATTAAATATAATTTAATAAATTAAAATTTTTAATAATTTATTAAATCTTACTATTATAATATATAAGAAGCTAGTATACTTTCTTATAGCTTTCTTTTAATCTTTATCTTTAATTATATAAAATAATTATAATTATAATAATAATAATATTATTAATATTAAGTAATACCTTTAGCTTTATAATTATTAATTATAAATAAAAAGTCTATAATTTATTAAATAATATCTTTTATAAATTATAAAAATACTTTAAAGCTATTAGGCTTTTTAATAAACTTAATTTAATTATAATTATAATATTATTTTTATTAATTTAATTATTAAACTTAATAAAGCTTAAATACTAGCTAAAATAATACTTAATATTTAATAATATATATTAATAATAGTTTAATTAAATTTAATAAGCTTATATAAACTATATTAATTAAAATATAAAGCTAAAAGGCTTTAATAATATTATTTATAATAATACTTTTTAAAGATAGTAATAGATAATATTAAAAATAATTAAAATAAGATAAGTAATATTATAAAAAAAGAAAGATAAAGGCAGGTATAAGGCCTTATTATTAAAATAAGCTTAATTTAATAATATAAAGTAAATATAATTTAATAATAATATTTAATATTATTAAAACTTCTTTAAATATATATAGTAAAATATATATAATAATTAATAATTAAATATTTATTACTTTTTTAAATACTTTTTATTAATAATTTAAATATTTTTTATTTTTTATTTTTATAATAAAAAGTTTTTTTTTTATTATAACCTTTATTTAAATTAAATAAAAAAATATATTTTTTAATATTAAGTTAGTAAGTAATTACATAATAAATTAAATAAATATTATATTAAATAAAGATTTAATATAATAAAGAATAACTATAGAAAATATTTTAATAATTATAAATTTATTTAAGTTAGTTTTTAACCTATTAAATAAAGCTTTAATTAATTAAATACTTAATATAATATATAGCATTTTAGAGGAATAGCTACTATAGTAAAAGCTAGCTTTATATATATAATATATATTAAAATAATAAGTTAAAAATTTAAATTAAAAAAAGTATAATTCTTTTTATTTTAAAAGGGATTATAATTATTGCTTTTATATTAAATAATTAATTAATTAATTAAATTACTTATAAGTAGTTCCCCTTTTTATAATATATTATAATTATAATTTATAACTTCTAACTTATAAGAATAATTATAATTAATAAAATAGCTATAATTAAACCTTTAATCTTAAATAATATACTTAGCTTAATATTAATAATTATAAATAAAATATTAATTAAGTTAATTTAATTAAGTTTAATAATTTTTATAAATAGCTATAATTATTATATATATTTTACTATATATATTTATAAGCATTTTAATAATACTAAGTATTATTATTAAATTATATTTACTTTATATTATTAAATTAAGCCTATCCTTAAGCTTTATATTTCTTTTTATTTTTCTTCCTTTATAATATTATTTATATTATCTTAACTATTTTTAATATTATTTATTACTATTTCTAAAAAGTATTATAATAAATAATATTATTAAAGCCTTCTAGCTTTATATTTTAATTAATATAATCTATATAAGCTTATTAAATTTAATTAAATTACTATTAGCTTATATTATTAAATATTAAGTATTCTTTTAATTAATACTTAAGCTTTATGAAGCTTAATAATTAAATTAATAAAAATAGCTTTATAGCTATAATTAAATTAAGCTTATTAAAAAGTTTAATAATTTTAAAATATTTTTATAATTTATAAAAAATACTATTTAATAAGCTATAGATTTTTTATTTATAATTAATAACTATAAGGCTAAGGGTATTATTTAATATTAATAGTATTATTATTATTATTATTATTATTATTATTATTATTATTTTATATAATAAAAAATAAAGATTAAAAAAAAGCTATAGGAAGCTATATTAGCTTTTTATATATTATAATAATAAGATTTAATAAATTATTAAAAACTTTAATCTATTTAATTATATTTAGTTTAATTTATAATTATTTAATTTTTAAATTTATTTAAATATATATAGTTTAATTATATTATAAAGCTAAAGCTTAAGATTATATTTTAAAAGATTAAACTTTTTAGCTTTATACTATATATATTAGAAATTCTAGAAAAAGAAAAAATAATAATAAATAGCTATAATATTATATATATTTTATTATATATATTTAGAAGAGTTTTAGTAATATTAAGTATTATTATTAAATTATATTTATTTTATATTATTAAATTAATCCTATCTTTACTTATTCTTTATCCTTTATATTATTATCCTTACTTATTACTTTTATTACCTTTATTGCTTTTATTGCTTTTATCGCCTTTATTACTTTCTTTACTTTTATTTATTATTAATCTCGCTTAACTTAAATTATTTTAATAGCCCTTAAGATTACTTAATACTACCTTTAGAAAGTATTCTTTTATATTTATACTAACGTTTATATTAAAGCTTATAGTATCCTTTAGCCTATATAAAAAGTATAAGTATTATATAAAGTTTTACTATTAAGATAATATCTTTTTACTATTTAAACTATAGCTTATAAATCCCCTTATTTAATAGCTTTAATGATAATTACGAGATATATTTCTAGTAAGATATAATATAAGATTTACCTAGCTATTATCGAACTAACTACTAGCCCTATAGAATAATAGATTTAATTTAAATAGCTTCTTTTATTAATAGCTTCTTTCATTAATAGCTTCCTTTATTAATAGCTTCGTTAAGGTTAGTAGCTTTATTAAAGTCTAGTTAATAGCTACTTTATTAAGGTCTAGTTAATAGCTTCCTTTATTAATAGCTTCTATTAAGGTTAATAGCTTAAATTAGACTCGATAAAGTAATTAATTTCTTAAAAGCTTTAAATTTAACTTTTTTAATTATATAAATAGCTTTATTTTAAATTAAAATAATTAATTTAATATTAAATATTAAAAGAATTTTTAGCTTACTTTTTATATTATTTTTTTAATATATTTATACTATAATTTTAATAAAAATATATTTAATTATTATCTATAAGTTATCTTAATATTAGAAAAAATAAATTATAATTTAAATAGTAAAAAGATATTATCTTAATAATAAGATTTATTATTTATTAAGCTTAATTATTTTTTACTTAAGTCTATATTAAAATATAAATATAGCTTAAGGCTATATTTAAATTTAATTATTGTTAATAATTATAATATTAATTAAAGCTATATTATTATAATTAAAGTAAATTAATTAAATAGCTTAATAATTTAAAATTATTACTTAAAGTATTTAAAAATAGGTATCTTTAAGTATAAAAAAAAATTAACAATATATTTATAATTAGCTTTTTAAAGCTAAAGTATTTAATTAAAAGTTAGAAGTCTTACTTATAATAGCTATTATATAGTATATATATAGAATCTTACTAATCGGACTATAATACTTTACTATTTAAACTATAACTTATAATTCCCCTTATTTAATAAATATAAAGATAGCTATTTAATATCTATCTAATATAATATAATATAAAATTTACTTAATTACTATCGAGCTAATTATTAGCCTTATAGAATAATAAGTTTAATTTAAATAATTTCCTTTATTATTAATAGCTTCTTTTATTAATAATAGCTTTTTTTATTAATAATAGCTTCCTTCGTTAATAATAGCTTCCGTTAAGGTTAATAGCTTAAGTTAGATTTAATAAAGTAATTAATTTCTTAAAAGCTTTAAGTTTAACCTTTTTAACTATATAAATAGCTTTATTTTAAATTAAAATAATTAATTTAATATTAAATACTTAAAGAATTTTTATTTTATTTTATATTTTATTCTTTTAATATATTTATATTATAATTTTAATAAAAATATATTTAATTATTATCTATAAGTTATTTAATATTCGAAAAAGTAAGTTATAGTTTAAATAGTAAAAAGGTATAGTTTAATTAATAAGACTCTATATATATATATAATTAAAAGTAAAGATTAGAAAAAAGCTATAAGAAGCTATATTAGTTTTTATATATATTATAATAATAAGATTTAATAATTTATTAAAAGAGTTTTACTATTTATACTATAGCTTTTTACTATTTACACTATAGCTTTTTACTATTTATATTATAATTTATAATTTAAACCCTATAAATACCCTATAGATAATAATTAAATATACTTTTATTAAAATTATAATATAAATATATTAAAAAAAATAATATATGAAGTAAATTAAAAGTTCTTTAAGTATTTAATATTAAATTAATTATTTTAATTTAAAATAAAGCTAATAATAAAAAAAGCTATTAATAAAGGAAGCTATTAACCTTAAAGGAAACTACTTAAATTAAATCTATTATTTTATAGGGCTAGTAGTTAGCTTAATAATAATTAAGGGGATTTTATACTATATCTTCTTAAAAATATATTAAATAGCTATTTTAAAAGCTATTAAGTAAGGGGAATTATAAGCTATAGTACTAATTGTAAAAAACTATAATATAAATCATAAGATTCTATTAAAAACTTTAATCTATTAAATTATCTTAATTAAATTAATTATTATTTAAATTTAAAAGCTATTTAAGTATATATAGCTTAATTATATTATTAAGCTAAAGCTTAAGATTATATTTTAAAAGATTTACCTTTCTAGCTTTATACTACTAGTATTAGGATTTAAAAGTAAAAAAGAAAAAAATTAATATAATAATTATTAATATTAATTAAATTTAAATACTAATAAATATTTTAATAATTATTAATTAAGCTTAATTAATATGATTTATATTTTTTATATAACCTAAAGGATATTATAATCTTTAATTTTAATTTTAATATATATATAAAGTAATACTTTCTAAAGGTAGTATTATATAATTTAAAGTATTATTAAAATAATTTAAATTAGGCTTTAATTAAACTAATATATATTAAAGAATCTTATTATTTAAATTACTTATTTTTACTATTTAAATTATTTCTTATTATTCCCCTTACTTAATAAAAACTAGCCTAACTTAATATATATTTTTAATATATTTTAATTTCATTAATAATAATATCTTAATTAATAATTTATTTATATAAAATTAAAGTTATATATATATAATAATATAATTCTTATATATATTTTATAATATATATTTATAGTAATTCTTATAATTATTAAATATTATTATTAAATATATTATATCCTTATAATAATAATACTTAATAGTTATTAAAAACTTTAATTTATTAAGTTTTATTTAATATAATTAATTAGTCTTAAGTTTAAAAGCTATTTAAATATATATAATTTAATTATATATTATAAAGCTAAAACTTTGAATTATATTTGAAAAAGACTAAGCTTTTAGCTTTATATTAATAGTATTAAGATTTAAAAGTTAGGAAAATATATAATAATATAATAAATTTATAAAAGTTAATTAATATTTTTATTAATTATAATACATTTAATATATCATTTTTAGTTTATACTTATATAATTATTACTTTTAATATAGCTATTACTTTTAATATAGCTATTACTTTTAATAGAATATTTAATTAATTTTAATATGTTTAACATATTTAATAAAAGTATAATTAATATAAGTCTTACTAATAGTATTACTTTCTTTTGCGATAAATACTATAATTTATATTTTTAACTTAAAAATAACTTATAAATAATAACTAAATATACCTTTATTAGAATTATAATATAAATATATTAGAAAAATAATATATAAAATAAGGCGAAAGTTCCCTAGGTATTTAATATTAGATTAATTATTTTAATTTCAAATAAAGCTATTCGTATAGCTAAAAAGGTTAAATTTAAAGCTTTTAAAGAGTTAATTATTTTATTAAGTCTAACTTAGGCTATTAACTTTAATAGAAGCTATTAACGATAAAGGAAGCTATTAACGAAGGAAGCTATTAACGAAGGAAGCTATTAACTAGACCTTAACGAAGCTTCTAACCTACTATTCTATAGGGCTAGTAGTTAGTTCGATAGTAGCTAGATAAAATTTATACTATACCTTATTAAAAATATATCTAGTAGTTAGACTAGCTATTATTAAGTAAGGGGAAAAGTAGATTATAGTATATATAGTAAAAAAAAGCAATACTATTAGCAAGATTTATTAATATTAAAGCTATTAATAAAATACTTAATATATTTAATAAAAATATTATTATTTTTTCTTTTTCTAGAATTTCCGATATATATAATATAAAGCTAGAAGGCTTAATCTTTTAAAATATAATGTTTAGCTTTAGCTTTATAATATAATCGAATTATATATATTTAAATAGCTTTTAAACTTAAATAATAATTAATTAAATTAAATATAATTTAATAAATTAAAGTTTTTAATAATTTATTAAATCTTATTATTATAATATATAAAAAGCTAATATAGTTTCTTATAGTTTTTTTTTAATCTTTATCTTTAATTATATAAAATAATTATAATAATAATAATAATAATAATACTATTAATATTAAGTAATACCTTTAGCTTTATAGCTATTAACTATAAATAAAAAATCTATAGTTTATTAAATAATATTTTTTTTAAATTATAGAAATACTTTAAACCTATTAAGCTTTTTAGTAAGCTTAATTTAATTATAGCTATAAAGCTATTTTTATTAATTTAATTATTAAGCTTAATAAAGCTTAAATACTACCTAAAGTAATATTTAATATTTAATAATATAAGCTAAAAATAGTTTAATTAAATTTAATAAGCTTATATAGACTATATTAATTAAAATATAAGGCTAGAAGGCTTTAATAATATTATTTATATTAATGCTTTTTAAGGATAGTAATAAGTAATATTAAAAGTAGTTAAAATAATATAAGTAATATTATAAAAGAAGAAAGATAAAGGGAGGTATAAGGCTTAAAGATCGGTTTATTTTAATAATATAAAGTAAATATAATTTAATAATAATATTTAATACTATTAAAACTTTTATAAATATATATAGTAAAATATATATAATATTTAATAAAAATATAATTAATATTAATATTATTAAAGCTTTATTTAATTTAATTATTTATTATTAAGTTTAAAAGCTATCTAAGTATATATAATTCTATTATATATTATAAAGCTAAAGCTTTAAATTATATTTATAAAAGACTAAGCTTCTAGCTTTATACTAATAGTATTAAGATTTAAAAATAAAAATAAAAAGAATTAATAATTTTAATTTTAATAAAATTATATTAGTTATACTATAGCTTTTTATTAATTATACTATAATAATTAATACTAACTTTATAGATAATTTATAAATAATAATTAAATATACCCTTACTAAAATTATAATATATATATAATATAAAAATAATATATAAAATAAGTTAAAAATTCGTTAGGTTTTTAATATTAAATTAACTATTTAAGTTATTAAATAAAGCTATTTATATAATTAAAATAATTAAATCTAAAGCTTTTAAGAAATTTATTATTTTATACAGCTAGTAATTAATTAAATAACTACTAGGTAAACTTTATATTACTTATTTATTTTTTGTTTTCGGAAAATCTAATATATATAGCATAGAGCTAAAAGGCTTAGTCTTTTAAACTATAATCTTAAGCTTTAGCTTAATAATATAATTATAAGAGTTTTAATAGCATTAAGTATTATTATTAAAGTATATTTATTTTATATTATTAAATTAATCCTATCTTTAGGGTTTATATTTCCTATACTTTACTTCTTATTTTTTAATAGTATTACCCTTTCTTATTATCTTTATAATTAGTTTAATTAAAGCTTAACTTAGACTATCTTAATAGCTTTTAAAATTATCAAATATTACCTTTAGAAAATAATACTATAAGTAGTTTAATAAAAATTATTAAGCTTTAAATTTTAATTTATATATTTAATATAAGCTTTTTTAATTAAGCTTATTTACTTTTTATTTAAATATTTATTAATATTTAAATATAGCTTAAAGCTATATTTAAATTTAATTAATATTAATAAGTATAGTAATAATAAAAGCTATATTACTATAGTTAAATAAAGCTAATTATATAGCTTAATAGTTTATATAATATATTATAATTATTTAAATTAATTTATTATAATGTTATTTATTTATTTTTTATAATTTATTCCTTTAAAGTTAAGTATATTATTAAAAGTCTTATTAATTATACTATAACCTTTTGCTATTCGTATTATAACTTATAATTCCCTTTATTTAATAGCTTTAAAGATAGCTATTTAATATATTTTTAATAAGATATAATATAAAGTTTACTTAATTACTATCGAGCTAACTACTAGCCCTATAGAATAATAGATTTAATTTAAATAGCTTCTTTAAAGGTTAATAGCTTCCTTTATTAATAGCTTCTTTTATTAATAGCTTAGTTAAGGTTAGCAGCTTCGTTAAGGTTAGTAGCTTCGTTAAGGTTAGGTTAATAGCTTAGGACTACCTAATGCTACCTTTAGAAAGTATTACTTTATATTTATATTAAAGTTTATATTTAAGCTTATAGTATCTTTTAACCTATATATAAAGTATAAGCTATATCGATTAAATTTAATTAATAATTATTAAAATATTAATTAATATTTAAATATAGCTTAAAGCTATATTTAAACTTAATTAATATTAATAACTAGAGTATTAATAAAGCTTATATTATTATAATTAAGCTAAGCTAATTAAATAGCTTAATAGCTTATAGCTCTTTATAAAGCTTATTAAAATTAAGATCAATAGCCTATCTTTAATACTAATAGTAATAAGATTTAATACTTTATTATAATTAATATAAGTATTACCCTTAGAATTTATAATAAATAGCGAAAATATTAAAGCTAATATTTATAATAAAAGTAAATAGCTTATAAAAAAGCTATATAAAAGATTTAAAAAAATTAATAATACTTATAGATTTAATAAAAATAGTATAACTTAATTATAATTATTATAGACTTTTAAAGTCTTATAGTTAACGAGCTAGAAATTTATTAATTTTTATAATAATATTAATTTCTTATAGTTTAAAAATATTAATATTAATAATAATATTATTATAGTCGATAATAATATAAATTAATATAAGAAAGAAAAAAAAATTAATAACTTATTATAATATAAATAATATATATATTATTAGGATAATTACTAATAAAGATTAATAAATTAACTTTAAGCTATAGAAATTAATATAATAAAAAAATAATAATATATTATATTTTAATAATTTAAAACTAATAATTAAAATTAATTAAAATAAAATATTTAATATATTTTAATAAAATAATTAAGAGTTTTTTAATATAATATATATAATAATTTTATTAATTAAATTAGTATTTTAATTTAATTTATATTAACTTTACTATTATTAAAAATATTTATATAAATAAGTAAATTAAAGTAAATAAAATATTTATAATATAAAAAGTAAAAGAATTTATAATTATAATAGTAATAAAATATAAATGAAAAGTAATATTATTTTTTAATAAATAATTTAAAAAAGTCGAATTAAATTATATAAATAATAAAAAATATAATTATAATTATAGAATTTAAAATTATAAAAAGTATTAAAATTTTTATTATAAATATATATTAAATATTTAAAAACTTCTAATATATTAATATTAATAAAGTATTTATATTATACTATAGTTTTAAAAGGGAAAAAGTAATATTAATAAAAGATTTTAATATTAATTATTTAAACTAATTATTAAAAAATATATTAAATATATAAAATAAAATATTAATAAAAATAATAAAATTATTCTTATTTAATTAAATATTAGTTTAAAGTATTATTATTTAATATATTAAAAATATAAAGTATTTAAATAAAATATTTAATTTTTATTTTATTAATTTAAAAATAAAACTATATAAAATAATCGAAAAGATATATAATTAATTTAATTATATTTTAATTTTAATAATATTTTATAATTTATTTATTATTTTAATTATATAAAAAAAAAGCTAATATAAAAAGAAATAAATATAATTAAATATATATAATACTAAATATAATTTTATTATTATTAATAATTATAAATAATAAAGAAAAATAAAAATAATGATTAAAATAAAATAAAGAAAAGTTTAAAAAAACTTAAAAGGAATATTAAATATAACTATAATAGTTTTAATATAAAAGCTAGAAGAATAAGCTTAATAAAATAATAATAAATTAAGAAGCTTTTTAAAAATTTATTAAATAAAAAAAAGTAAAGTAATAAACTTTAATAATATTATTAAGCTAATAGAAGCTAATTAAATTAATAATTATTAAAAAGAAAATATTATATTTATATTAATATAATCTTTTTATTTAAAATTTAAAAATATTAAAATAAATAATATTAAAAATATAAAATATAAAAAGCTAGTTAAAAAGCTTAATTTTATAAAAAGTAAGGTTATAATTATTATTAATTATCTAGCAATTAAGAAAATATTAAGATTTAATAAAATATATAATAAAATTATTAAAAAATTAATATTTTAAATAAAAAATTAAAAGAAAAATATAATTTATAAATATTATAAGCTTTTTTTTAAATTTATTTATATATAAGCTATTACTTAAAGTCTTATAAAGTAAGTATTATAATATTATTAAAAAAAGTAAAAGTAATAAAAATAATATTATCTAAATTATATTAATTAATTACTTTATTTAATATAATAAATAAAGTTATAAAAATAATAATAATTAAATGATTATAATATTATTTTTTACTTATAAATATATTATTATTAATATATTATAATAGCTATAAAAGTATATTAATAAAAAATATATTTTATTATTTATTAAAATATATATATAAATATAATAAAATAAATTTAATATTATTATATTTTTATTAAGGATTATTAAAGCTTTTAATTATATTTTAAAATTATAACTTTTATATAATATATATAAAAAGAAAATAAATAAAGATATAGTAAAGTAGATTGTTTATTTTTTTATTAAATAAATAATAGTTTTATAAATATTTAAAATATAAATAAATAATATATAATTAAAATTAATATATTATAAAATATATTATTATTATTATAAATTTTTTTAATTTTTAATATTAAATTAATAAAAAAACTATTTAAATTAAGATTTATAATTATTTAAATAAATAATATAATATATATAATTATAAGGAAAGATGAAGAAATTTAAATTAAATTATTAAAAATATAAAAAGTCTATAGTAATTAAATAGTAATATATAGAATTAAATTTAATTTAAATAATTTCTAATTATTTTATTTCTAATAGCTTAAGAAATAGATTAATATAATTAAAAAAAGCTATTAATAAAATATAAAAAGCTAATTATTATAAAAAAAGAAAAAAAAGATTATTATATAAAACTCTTAAGAATATTTATTAATAATTAGCTTAAGTTTAAAGAATATATTAAAAAGAAAAAAATAATAATACTAATTAATATTAAATAATTTAAGCTTTTAAGTAATTTAACCTATAAAGTAAGATTAAAATATATAAAGAATATATATTAAATAATTATTTTCTTTAATTTTATTTATATATATTTAATCTAAAATAGAAATTACTTAACTAATAATTTAATAATAATACCTTTATATTATATTTAGAAGGAAGCTAATATAATAATTTTAAAAATATAAAAGAATATAATAATATTAATATTTAATATCGAATTATATATACTTAAATAGCTTTTAAACTTAAATAATAATTAATTAAATTAAATATAATATAATAGATTAAAGTTTTAATAATTTCTTAAATCTTATTATTATAATATATAAAAAGCTAGCGTAGCTTCCTATAGCTTTCTTTTAATCTCTATCTTTAATTATATAAAATAACTATAATTATAACTATAACTATAATTATAATAATAATAATAATAATAATAGCTATTATAATAATAATATTATTAATATTAAGTAATACCTCTAGCCTTATAGCTATTAATTATAAATAAAAAATCTATAATTTATTAAATAATATCTTTTATAAATAAAAAAAATACTTTAAAGCTATTAAACTCTTTAATAAGCTTAATTTAATAATATAAAGTAAATATAATTTAATAATAATACTTAATATTATTAAAACTCTTATAAATATATATAGTAAAAAATATATAATAATTCTTTATATTATAAATATTATTATCAAAATTAATAAAGAATATTATTTAAATAATTACTTAATTATATAAAAAGAAAATCTTAAAATTAATTAATTTAATTAAAAAGCTATAAAGCTTATTATTATATATTAGTAAATAGATTAAGATTAAGCTTAATAATAATATATTATAAATAAAGCTATAGCTTATTTTTATAATATTATTATAAAGCTTTTTATTAATAATAAAAAATAATAAGATATTAAAAGCTATAGTTAATATATATAATAAAATAATAAAAAAGCTAAGAATCTATATTTATATTAATAGCTTAAGTATTTTTAATAAAGTTAAAATAATAGCTTATTATTTAAAAATATTAAGAATTATAATAAAATATATTAATCCTATAGATTAATTCTTAATATACGATAATAAAGTATAAACTTTACGATTCGCTTTTAATTTAATTATTAAATACTTATATTAAATTTGTATTTATATTAATAATTAATTTATAATCTAAAGTATAGTATTTTTAATATTAACTTTAAGATTATAATTTTAAATTAATTTTTATTAAAAGCTATTTATTATATTAAACTTTATTTAAATTATTTAAGTATTTTTATATAATAATATAATAAGTAATAAAATTATAAATTAAATAATAAAAAAAATAATAAAATAAAAAATTAATTTAAATAATAAAGAATAATAATTTAATTATATATTAATATATAAAAAAAAATATAAAATATTTATTAAAAAATAAAAATATTTACTTTTAAAGCTATTATAATAAAGATTATAATTATTTAATAATATTAAGAAAAAGCTAATTTTAATAATTAATATTTTTAATATTTATAATTAAATATAATTAAAAAAATATTAATTAAATATAAATTATTTAATAAACTTATAGGAATTATATTTTAAAGATTTTAAATTAAAAAATTAAAATTTAATATTATATTCTATAAGTAAAGATTATTAATATTTTTTAATAATTATTATTATAAAAATATAATCGATAATTATAGTAATAAACTTTAAATTATGTATTATTATATTATATTATTTTAATTAAATAATTAAAAAAAATATATAAATAAGCTAATAAAAAGATATTAAATTATATTAAATTAATTTTAATAATAAATTTTATAAATTAAATAGTTTTAATAATATTAAAGATTAATTATTTAATTTAATTTTATTTAATAAATATTAAAAAAATTATTTATAATTATAAAGAATTATATAAAATATAAATAGGAATAATTATAAAAAAAATAAAAATAAATAAAATTAAGCTAAGCTTTAAGAAAAATAAAAAATAAAATAAAAATATATTAAAAATAAAAGAATAATTAAAACTAATATAAATAAGCTAAATTATTAATATTATTAAATTGATTTAAATATTAAATTAAATATTAAAAAAATAATTAGAAAAAGATTAATATTTTTATAACTAGTTTAGGAATTATAGGGGGATAATCGTATAGTAGTAATTAGGGTTATATATATATAACCTAAAAGCTTACTATAGGCTTTTAGCGCTATATAGGTCTATTAGATTGATTAAGCGAAATAAATAAAATAAATAAATAAATAAATAAACTAGCTCTAGTATATATTTTTAATATATAATAGTATAAAAATATAATTAAGCTATCTAGCTAATTATTAAGCTTAGAGAATTATACTTATTAACTTAATAAATTGAAGCTATTTATATATAATAGCCCCTTTATTAGTTTAGTTAATTAATTAGTCGGTTAGTTAGTTTAATTAATATTCTATACTATATTTTTAGAAAAGGTATATAACTTATTATTTTCTAAGTCTCGGGCTATATTAATATAGAATGAGTAGTCTAAATAGTAAAAATGAGTAGTTTAAATAGTAAGACTTAGATTAATTAAATTAATCTAGCTAATATATTACTTATAGATAATAAGTATTAAGCTAGGTATATTATTAAAAGTAGGGGGCTTTATTAAGATAGTAGTTATTATATATATATATATAAGAAAGCAAGAGAAAGTATATATATATATATAAGAATATATATATATATATAAAAACAGAAAAAGGAAGAATATATATATATATATATATATATATATAGTAAAAGATAAAGATTATAAGAAGATTATAAAAAGCTTATATAGATTCTATATATATTATAATAATAATATTTAATAATTATTAAAGATTTTAATTTATTGAATTTAAAAGCTATTTAAATATATATAATTTAATTATATATTATAAGGCTAAAGCTTTAGATTATATCTAAAGAAGACTAAGCTTCTAGCTTTATATTAAGAGAGTTATTAAGTATCTATAGACTTTTTACTTAATATCTATAAAGATAGGTTAGTAGGGCTATAGGGAATATTATTATTAAAATAATATATATATATTCCTAATTAATCTATAATTAAATTTAATGAAAATCGAGCTCTATAAAAAATAATAACGAAAATCGATATTAATAAAATTTAAAGCTATTTATAAGTAAAAAAAATAAGCTTTCCTTAACGAACCTAGCTTAATAAACTTAGCTTTTTTTAAAACTTAATATATAGCCTAGGTTTATATAAGCTTTAGTCTAAAGCTAGGTTTCTTTTTTATCTTCCTTAAGTATTCATTATACTATATCTTACTTAAATATAGCCTTAAAAAGTATATTATTATAATAATTAAAAAGTATATCTTTAAAGGCTTTAAAAGGCTATTTTAGTTATTTAATTAAAAGACTAATTAATAAATTAATTAATAAATTATAAATACCTTAAGCTATAGCTTAAGATTATTCTATATTAAGCTATAAAAAGTCTTTAAATATAATTATAAATTCGAGACTTGTTAATAATACTTCTTTAATATTTATAAAAGCTATTAAAATTATTAATAAAAGTATATATTTAAAAGCCTCTATAGCCTTTTACTTTTTAATATATTTAAATTTAAAAAGGTCTTAATAAACTAACCTTTTTTAATTAAGCTTAAGGTTAAAGGACCCCTTAGGCTTATTTTTACTTTAAATAATTAAAAGCTTAAAAGGTATTTTAATTAATAAAATTGCTATTAATAAAGCTTTTAAAATTATCTTATCTTTATTCTATAGCTAAAAGCTATTAAAATTAGTAATTTAAAGAAGTTTATATTTAATAAAGTAATAAAATATGAAATATTAATATAATAGCTTAAAGGCTATTTAAATTATATAAAGCTATTTATTATTATAATTATTTATAAATAATAAAAAGACTTTTTTTTCTTTATTTTTTTTAATATAATTATATTTTTTATAAATAGTTTTAAAAGCTTATTTAAATACTTTTTCCTTAACTTCTTTAAATATAAGCTATTAAATATAACTTATAATTTTATTTATCTTAACCTCTTTATATATTATAATATTAATAGCTTATACTTTCTAAAGCTTATTTAATATAATTAAAACTATATTAAAAGCTATATTTAATAAGTAAGTAATTAATTTAAAGCTTCTATAAGCGCCTTTAATAAGAAAGGTTATTAAAAAGCTAAAGTATTAGTATAAGTTAATTTAATACTTAATGAATTAATTAAACTAAAGCTATATTTATATTAATAATATACATTAGATTGCTTTTAAAGGATAATTTGTATTTTTTAAATTAAAAAAATATATATTATATTCTTTACAATCTTATAATCTTATAAGTTTATTCTAATTATTAAGAAATACTTAAAATTAATTATTTCTAATAGTTTAATTTTTATAGTTTTAAATAACTATTAAAAACTACTATTTATATTTAATTAAAATATTTTTATTAATATATTATTTATATAATAATACTTTTAAATATATAGAAGAAATCTAACTATTAATTAATTTAATTAATATAAGCTTATAATTAATAAAAATAATATTAAAAATATTAATTTCTTTTTTAATTATCTTAATTAATCTTTTAAAGGCTTAAGTATAGGAAAATTACGTTTTATTATTTAAATCCCTAGTAATAATAAAAGCTTAATTTAATCTACATTATTTATAACGAAAAGTCTCGAGGATTTAAATAATATAAAGGCTATAAGTATAAAAATTAATAATGAAAGCTTTATATTTTTTAACGAATATAGACTAATATAATATAAAAATAGTAATTATTATAAGCTTATAGCTACATTCTTTATTTAAAGCTTTAGAAACATGGCCTTCTTTAGTAGCTAAAAATACTATATAGACTTACTATAAATAATTAACTTTTTATAAATTAGTCTTTTATTTCCTATATAAAAATATATCTTTAATATTTACTTTAAGCTTAAAGGTACTACCTTTAGAATAAGCTAAGATAATGCTCGTTATATTATTAGCTAATAAATAGCTGTTGCGAATAATTATAATAAAACTAGCTTTTATAATAGCTTTATTACTAGCTATAAAAGCTATTTATTTAGTAGGAAAGATACTAATTATAAAAGCTCCTATTATAAGTGGAATATCATAAAAAGCTTTAAATTTAATGAATTAAAAGCTATTTAAAAAAATAAATTTGAAACGTAAGAAGTTTAAAAAAGCAGGGTTATTAATAACTAGTAGTAAGGGGGGCTTAAGAATATATATATATTATTTTAATAGTAATATTCCCCTAGCGTTATTAACTACTATTTATAGATATTAAGTAAAAAGTCTATAGATACTTAATAATACCCTATATTAATTATATTAGGATTTAAAAGTAAAAGGAAAAAAAAGAAAATTAATTAATTATATAATAAAATAAGAAAATACATTTATTTTTCTATTTTTTATACTTTTTAATTATATAGATCTATAGGGTAGACTTAGTAATTAACTTACTTTATTATTATTACTTATCCTTATAACCCTATAGCTTTATACTAATAGTATTAAGATTTAAGAGTAAAAAAAAATAAAAATATATTAAAATTTATATTAAAGCTTATAATATCCTTTAGCTTCTATTACAAATATAAATATTATTTATTAAATTTAATTATTCTTTATTTAAGTTTATATTAAAATATAAATATAATTTAAAGCTATATTTAAATTTAATTATTATTAATAATTATAATATTAATTAAAGCTATTTTTTTATAGCTAAAATAAGTTAATTAAATAGCTCAATAAGTTATAATTATTATTTAAAGTATTTAAAAATAAGTTATATTAATTATATTATAGCTTTTTGCTAATTATATTATAATAATTTATTATTAACCTTACAAATACCCTATAGATAATAATTAAATATATTATTATTAAAATGATAATATAAATATATTAAAATTATAATATAAATATATTAAAAAGATAATATATAAAGTAAGCTAAAAATTCCCTAAGTATTTAATATTAAATAAATTATCTTAATTTAAAAATAAAGCTAGGTTAAATTTAAAGCTTTTAAGAAATTAATTACTTTATTAAGTTTAATAAAAGCTATTAATAATAAAAAAAGCTATTAGTAATAAAAGAAGCTATTAACCTTAATAAAAGCTATTAATAAAAAAAGCTATTAAGAAAAGAAGCTATTAAGAAAAGAAGCTATTAATAAATCTATTAACTTTAAGAAAGTTATTAAATTAAAGTTATTAATTTATCATTCTATAGGGCTAGTAATTAGCTAGATAGTAATTAAGTAAATTTTATATTATATTATATTAAAAATATATTAATTAGTTATATTAGCTATTATGAAATAATAGGAAAGTCAGGTTATAATATGATTAATAAAAAGCTATAGTATAATTAGTATAATTTAATTTTTATAGCTATTTAAATAAGCTATTATTATACAAGCTAGATATAGTTATAAATTAAAATTAAAATAAAATCAGTTAAAATAAGCTTATTAAAAAACTATTTATAAGCTAAAAGAAAGTTATTTTAAATAATTTAAAAAATAAATATAAAATAAATAAAAAATAAATTTATAATAATAATAAAATCTTACTATCAAGATAATATATTTTTATTATTTAAATTATAATATACTTTTTCTAATATTAAAATAACTTATAGATAGTAATTAAATATATTTTTATTAAAATTATAATATAAATATATTAAAAAAATAATATAAAAAGTAAGTTAAAAATTCTTTTAATATTTAATATTAAATTAATTATTTTAATCTAAAATAAAGCTATTCGTATAATTAAAAAAGTTAAACTTAAAGCTTTTAAGAAATTAACTATTTTATTAAGTCTAACCTAGGCTATTAACTTTAACGGAAGCTATTGACGAAAGAAACTGCTAACCCGATTTTAATAAAGCTACTAACCTCAACGAAGCTACTAACCTTAAAGTAAGTTATTTAAATTAAATCTATTATTTTATAAGGCTAATAATTAGCTTAATAGTAATTAAATAAATTTTATACTATATCTTATTAGAAATATATTAAGTAATTATCTTTAGGGTTATTAAATAAAGGGAATTATAAATTATAATTTAAATAGTAAAAATATATTATCCTAATAGTAAGATTCTAATAATATTAAAAATTTTATTTATTTATTTAATTTTATTTTTACTTTTAAATACTAATACTATTAGTATAAAGCTAGAAGCTTAGTCTTTTCTAAATATAATTTAAAGCTTTAGCTTTATAATATATAATCGAATTATATATATTTAAATAGCGTTTAAATTTAATAATAATTAATTAAATTAAATAAAACTTAATAAATTAAAGTTTTTAATAATTATTAAATATTATTATTATAGTATATATAAAATCCTATAGAGCTTCCTATAGCCTTCTTCTAACCTTTACATTTATATATATAAAGTAATTATAATTATAGCTATAATTATAATTATAACTATAGCTATAATTATAACTATAGCTATAACTATAATTATACTTATAATAAGATAGCTTTAATAAACTTATTAATATTAAATAATATTCTTAGCCTAGTATTAATAGATTATAAGTACTTTATTAGCCTTATCTATATAGATAATTATTAATAGCTTTATAGATAGCTACGAGCTATAGGGCTATATAACTAGCTTAACCTAGCTGCAGCTATATAGTTAAAATTTTTATATTAAATATAAATAATATTATAAAAAGCTTTAAAAATATTAAGTTAATATTAAAAATATTACTTTATTTAAAATATATAGTTTAAATTATATAATTACTAATTTTAATAATTATATAAAAGTTTTATAAAATATAATATAAAGTAAAAGAATTAATTAATATTAACTTAATTTAATAATATAATAAATATATTTTAATATATTTTATATATATTTAGCTTTATTTAATAATTTAATAATTTAAGCTATTTATAATAAAATAATTAATATAAAATAATTAAAATAAATAATTTATTTAATAAAAGTAAATTTTTATTAAAAAAGTTATTTTTAATAATATATGAACTTAAAATCTATTTTTTATAAAGAATTAATTAAGTAATATTAAAACAAAAATAATTAAAATTTATATTATTAACTTTATGATTTAAAAAGTTAAAACTTTATTTTTTATTTATAAGAAAAGTAAAGGTAGTATAATAATTATAAATATTAAAAATATTAATATAATTAAAAAAATAAAAAATAAAAAAGAATAAAAAAAAAATAAGAAATATTTTTTTTAATAATAAGAAGTAAAAGAAAAATTAATAAAACTATAATAAATATCTATATTAATAGTTACTATTACTATTAATAAAGTAATATAAATTTATTTATATAATTACTATTAGTAATTAAAATATAAAATAAATTTATATTAAAAAAATATAATACTAATTAAACTATAAGGTAAAAGTATAAAAAGGGGGGTATAGAAAAGCTCGAGCTTATAGCTTATATAAGCCCTATAGATTATATAAAAAAGAAAAAACTTAAAAGGGATTTAAAATTAACTTAATATAAACTTAAACCTTTCTTTCTTTAAGTAGTTTAATATTATAATATATACTTATTTATAGTCACTATAAAGCTAGCTTATTATAGTAGTAATTAATAGCCCTAGCTTTATATATTATTATAATATATTAATATTTTTATTATTTTGTAATTTATAATATATTTTTTAATTATTTTCTTATATAAAGGAAATACTTATATAAACTTATTATTAATCTTAAATATTAATTCTAAGTATGATTTAAATTTATAGCTAATTTTTAAAAAAAGAATTTATAAATTATTTAAATTTATTATAATTATTATTTTTATAATATTAAATTTATATATATATATATCTAGAGTCTTATTAATTAAATTATAATACTTTATTATTTAAATTATAACTTATAATTTCCCTTACTTAATAAATATAAAGATAGCTATTTAATATATTTTAATATAATATAATATAAAATTTACTTAATTATTATCAAGCTAATTACTAGTTTTATAAAATAATAAATTTAATTTAAATAGCTTCTTTTATTATTAATAGCTTCCTCTATTAAAGTTAATACTTTTATTAAAGTTAATAGCTTTTTTAAAGTTAATAGCTTAAGTTAAATTTAATAAAGTAATTAGCTTTTTAAATACTTTAAATTTAACTTTTTGAATTATATAAATAACTTTATTTAATAATTTAAATAATTAATTTAATATTAAATATTTAAAGAACTTTTAACTATCTTTATATATATATATATTTTAATATATTTATATTATAATTTTAATAAAAGTATATTTAGCTATTATTTATAAGTTATTTTAAAATCAAAACTATAAATTATAATTTAAATAATAAAATACTATAGTTTATATATTTATATATATATATTTATAGTAATTTTAATAATTATAAAATTATTATTAAATATATTATATCTTTAAACTTTATACTTTTTATCCTTTATCTTTCTTTTTTTTATATTATCCTTATTATTAATCTAACTTATTATAAACTATTTTAATAATACTTAATATTATTTACTATTACTTTTAATATATATTATTATAAATAATATAATTAAAGCCTTATATCTTTATTTTCTCAATTTACATAAACTATATAAGCTTTATTAATAAAGCTTAATTAATATTTATTAAAAGCTTTATTATTATATATATTTTATAGTATATATTTATAGGAGTTTTAATAATATTAAATATTATTATTAAATTATATTTACTTTATATTATTAAATTAAGCTTATCTTTAAGCCTTATACTTCCCCTTATCTTTTCTTATTATCTTTGTCTTTTAATATATATTAAGAATTATACTAATCATACTATAGCCTTTTGCTAAGAGTCTTACTAATTAAACTATACCTTTTTACTATTTAAACTATAACTTACTTTTGCTAATATTAAATAATTTATAGATAATAGCTAAATATACCTTTATTAAAATTATAATATAAATATATTAAAAAAATAATATATAAAATAAGCTAAAAGTTCTTTAAATATTTAATATTAAATTAATTTAAAATAAAGCTATTTATATAATTAAAAAAGTTAAATTTAAAGCTTTTAAAAAGTTAATTACTTTATTAAGTCTAACCTAAGCTATTAACCTTAATAAAAGCTATTAACCTTCATAGAAGCTTAATATTATCCTTAACGAAATTACTAACCTTAATAAAAGAAGCTATTAATAATAAAAGAAATTATCTAAATTAACTTTTAGTATTCTATAAGGCTAGTAATCAGCTCGATAGTAATTAAGTAAACTTTATATTATATTATATTAGAAATATATTAAGTAGCTATCTTTATATTTATTAAATAAGGGGAAATATAGGTTATAGTCTAAATAGTAAAATACTATAGTCTAATTAGTAAGACTCTTTGCTAATTATACTATAACCTGCTTTTCCCCATACTTAATAATAGCTAGTATAGCTAATTAATATATTTTTAATATAATATAGTATAAAATCTACCTAGCTACTATTTAGCTAACTACTAGCCTTATAGAATAATAGATTAATAACTTTAAATTAATAGCTTCGTTAGCAGCTTCGTTAAGGTCCGGTTAATAGCTTCCGTTAGACCCGACGAAGTAGTTAACTTCCTAAAAGCTTCAAATTTAGCCTTTTTAGCTATACGAATAGCTTTATTTCGGACTAAAATAATTAATCTAATATTAAATACCTAGGGAACTTTTAGCTTACTTTATATATTATTCTTTTTAATATATTTATATTATAATTTTAATTAATATATATTTAATTAATATCTATAGGGTATTTATAAAGTTAGTATAGACTATTATAGTATAATTAGTAAAAGGCTATAGTATGACTAGTATAATTCTATATTAATCTAGCTTAATTTAAACTATCTTAATAATACTTAGGACTATTTAATATTACTTTTAAAAAGTATTACCTTATATATATATTAATATTTAAATTAAAGCTTATAATATCTTTTAGCTTATATAAAAAATATAAGCTATATTAATTAAGCTTAATTAATAATTATTAAAATATTAATTAACATTTAAGTATAGCTTAAAATTATATTTAAATTTAATTAATATTAATAATTATAATATTAATAAAAATTATATTATTATAATTAAAGTAAGCTAATTAAATACTTTAATAATTTATAGCTATTTATAGAAATTATCAAAATTAGCTAAATCGATTTAATTAATATCTTACTTATAGACTATTAATATTAAGCTAACTATACTATTTAAAGTTAAAGGTTTAATTATTACTATTTTATTAATTATAATTATTATTATAAGTTATAAGTTATAAGTTATAAGTTATAGGTTATAGGTTATAATTATAGTTTTATATATATATATATTTAAAAGTAATAATTAAAAAGAAGCTATAAAAAGCTATATTATTTTTTATATATATTATAATAATAAAATTTAATAATTTATTAAAAACTTTAATTTATTAAATTATATTAATTAGATTAATTATTATTTAAATTTAAAGCCTATTTAAATATATATAGCTTAATTATATTATTAAGCTAAGAATATTATTTAATATTAATAAATTATAAATATTCTATTAATTCTATTTATGTAAATAATTATTAATAGTTTTATAAATAATTATAAATTATAAAGCTATATAATTTATTTAATTTAATTATAGCTATATTTAAATATTAATAAAGCTATAAGGCTTTAATTATATTATTTATAATAATAGATATTAAAGATAATATAAAAAAAGAAAAATAAAAGGAAATATAAAGCTTAATGATATAATATATTTAATAGTAATTTAATAACTATTGAAATTACTATAAATATATACTATAAAATATATATAATAAAATAAATTTAAATATATATATATATATTTTTATTTTTAGAAAATCTAATATATATAATATAAAGCTAAAAAGCTTAATCTTTTAAAATATAATCTTAAGCTTTAGCTTAATAATATAATAAAGCTATATATACTTAAATAGCCTTTAAATTTAAATAATAATTAATTTAATTAATATAATTTAATAAATTAAAGTTTTTAATAAATTATTAAATCTTATTATTATAATATATATAAAAATAATATAATTTCCTATAGTTTCTTTTTAATGTTTACTTTTAACTATATATATATATAAAACTATACTTATAGCTTATAACTTATAAATATAATTATAATTAATAAAATAATTCAAATTAAGCTAGATTAATATATATTAAAAGATAAAGATAATAGGAAAAGAGAAGGGGAGGTATAAAGCTTTATTATAAAGATAGGCTTAATTTAATAGGATAAAGTAAATATAATTTATAATAATACTTAATATTATTAAAACTTTTATAAATATATACTATAAAATATATATAATATTTAAAAAATATATATTTATTATTTTTTATTTTTAGATTTTTAATATATATAGTATAAAGCTAGAAGGCTTAATCTTTTAGAATATAATTAAACTTTAACTTATTGATAATATAATTAAGCTATATATATTTAAATAAGTTTTTAACTTAATATTAAGTAATTAAATAAAATAAAACTTAATAAATTAAAGTTTTTAATAATTGTTAAAATTAATATTATTATTATAGTAATTATAAAATTAGTATAGCTTTTTATAGCTTTCTTTTAATCTTTATTTTTTATTATATAAATATAATAATTATAATAATAATAAGACTATTAATATTAAGTAGTACCTTTAGCCTTATAGTTATTAATTATAAATAAAAAATATATAGCTTATTAAATAATATTTCTTATAAATTATAAAAATATTTACTAAGTTTTATTAAAAGATTTACTAAGTTTTATTTAATTTAATTATTTATTATTAAGTTTAAAAACTATTTAAGTATATATAGTTCGATTATATATTATAAGGCTAAAGCTTTATATTATATTTAAAGAAGACTAAGCTCCTAGCTTTATACTAATAGCATTAGGATTAGAAAGTAAAAAAGAAAAAGAAATTATAAAAATACTTTAAAGCTATTAAGCTTTTTAATAAGCTTAATTTAATTATAGCTATAAAGTTATTTTTATTAATTTAATTATTAAGCTTTATAAAATTTAAATACTAACTAAAGTAATATTTAATATTTAATAATATAAGCTTATAAATAAGCTTATAGTAATTTAATTATATTTAATAAGCTTATATAGACTATATAAATTAAAATATAAAGTTAGAAAGCTATAATAATATTACTTATAATAATACTTTTTAAAAATAATAATAAATAATATTAAAAATAATTAAGATAATATAAATATATATATATTTAAATAGCTTTTAAATTTAAATAATAATTAATTAAATTAAATAAAACTTAATAAAATAAAGCTTTTAATAATTTCTTTAAATAAATATCAGTATTATAATTATTATATATATTTTATAATATATATTTATAGTAATTTTAATAATTATTAAATATTATTATTAAATATATTATATCTTTAGGCTTTATATTTCTTATTTCTTATCTTTTTTCCTTTACATTATTATATTTATCTATTATCTTTATTTCTTAATTTATATTATTTTAATAGCCTTTAGGATTATTTAATACTATTTTTAAAAAATAGTATTTTATATTTATATTAAAGTTTATATTAAAGCTTATAGTATCTTTTAGCTTATATATAAAGTATAAGCTATATTAATTAAGCTTAATTAATAATTATTAAAATACTAATCAATATTTAAATATAGCTTAAAGCTATATTTAAACTTAATTAATATTAATAATTAGAATATTAATAAAGCTTATATTCTTATAGCTAGGCTAGGCTAATTATATAGCTTAATAGCTTATAGCTTTCTATAGAGCTTATTAAAATTAGCTAAGTTAATCTAGCTAATATATTACTTAAAGTCTTATTAATTAAACTATACTTTTTTACTATTTGAATTATAATTTACCTTTTCTAATATTAATTAATATATAGATAATAGCTAAATATACCTTTATTAAAATTATACTATAAATATATTAAAAGAATAATATATAAAACAAGCTAAAAGTTCTCTAAATATTTAATATTAAATTAACTTAATATAAAGCTATTTATATAATTAAAAAGGTTAAATTTAAAGCTTTTAAGAAATTAATTACTTTATTAAATCTAACTTAAGCTATTAATTTTAATTAATAAAAGCTATTAACTTTAATAAAAGCTATTAATAAAAAAAGCTATTAACTAAACCTTAGTAAAGCTATTAACTTTAATAAAACTACTAACTTTAATAAAAGAAGCTATCCTTAATAAAAAAAGCTATTATTAATAAAAGAAGCTATTAATAATAAAAGAAATTATTTAAATTAAATCTATTATTTTATAAAGCTAGGTATTAGCTTAATAGTAATTAAATAAATTTTATATTATATTATATTAGAAATATATTAAGTAGTTATTTTTATATTTATTAAATAGAAAGAATTATAAGTTATAATTTAAATAGTAAAGTATTATAATTTAATCAATAAGACTTATTACTTATAGATAGTAAGTACTAGGCTAAGTATATTATTAAAAGTAAGGGGCTTTATTAACATAATAGCTATTATAAATATATATATATAAGAGAAAAAAAGAAAAAAAGAAAAAAAGAATATATATATATATATATATTATATATATATATATATATAGTAAAAGATAAAGATTAGAAAAGGATTATAAAAAGCTTCTATAGATTTTATATATATTATAATAATAATATTTAATAATTATTAAAAATTTTAATTTATTAAGTTTTATTTAATTTAATTAATTATTATTAAATTTAAAACCTATTTAAATATATATAATTTAATTATATATTATAAACCTAAAGCTTTAAATTATATTTAATAAAGACTAAGCTTCTAGCTTTATACTAATAGCATTAAGATTTAAAAGTAAAAAAAGAATTATTATTATAGTAATTATAAAGCTAGTATAGCTTCCTATAGCTTTCTTTTAATCTTTATCTTTAATATTATATATATATATATATATATATATATATAATAGTTATCATATAACTTCTAATGCTTAATAATATACTTTAGCTTCTTTAAGGGGTTATATATAAAGATATTATTAAGAACTTAAGTATATTTAACTTTAAATACCTTAAGCAATAGCTATAAGCTATTAAGCTATTTAATTAGCTTAACCTAGCTATAGTAATGTAGTTAATATTAATACTTTAACTATTAGCTTCTAGGGATAGTATTAAATAATATTAAAAGTAGTTAAGATAATATAAGTAAAGATATAAGTAAAGATAAGTAAAGATAAGTAAAGATAATAAATAAAAATAATAATATAAAAGAAGAAAGATAAAGGAAAGTATAAAGCTTAAAGATAAGCTTAATTGAATAATATAAAGTAAATATAATTTAATAATAATAGTTAATATTATTAGAACTCTTATAAATATATATTATAAAATATATATAATATAGAAAGCTATATGATCTTAATATATATTATAATAATAAGATTTAGTAATTTATTAAAATTCTTAATTTATTAAATTATATTAATTAAATTAATTATTATTTAAATTTATAAACTATTTAAATATATATAATTTAATTATATTATTAAGCTAAAGCTTAAGATTATATTTTAAAGGATTAAGTATCTTAGCTTTATACTATATATATTAGATTTTCTAAGAATAAAAAAAATAATTAGAAAAAATAAAAATAAAAATAATAAAATTTATATATATTCTTTTTATAATATTCTTTCTTTATTTTTAATTTTTTTTTTTAAAAAATCTAATATATATAATATAAAATTAAAAAGGTTAATCTTTTAAAATATAATCTTAAGCTTTAGCTTAATAATAAATATTTAATAAGATTAATAATAAATAAAAGTAATAAAAATAAGAAAAGTAATAAAAATACTAAAAGTAATAAAAAAAAATAAAAATATAAAAGATAAAAAATAAAAAAAAAATATAAAGCTTAAAAATAAAATTAATTTAATAATATAAAATAAATATAATTTAATAATAATATTTAATATTATTAGAACTTTTATAAATATATATAATAAAATATATATAATAATAAATTATTTTATAAATAGTAATAAATATTTAAAAATAAAATATTTTTTTTCTTTATATTAAAAATAACTTTTTATTATCTTTTAGATTTTTTAAATTTTATTAAATATTTATTAAGCTAATTAAAAATTAGTTTAAATATTCTTTTTATCTTCTTTTATATATATTTTATTATTATTTTTTCTTTTTCTAGAATTTCTAATATATATAATATAAAGCTAAAAGGCTTAATCTTTTAAAATATAATCTTAAGCTTTAACCTTATAATATAATTAAACTATATATATTTAAATAGTATTTAAACTTTAATAATAACTAATTAAACTAAATATAATTTAATAAATTAAAGTTTTAAATAATTTATTAAGTTTTATTATTATAGTATATAAAAAGCTAATATAGCTTCCTATAGCTTTTTTTTAATCTTTATCTTTAATTATATAAAATAACTATAATTATAACTATAATAATAATAATAATAGTTATTATAAAAATAATACTATTAATATTAAATAATACCCTTAGCCTTATAGCTATTAACTATAAATAAAAAATCTATAGCTTATTAAATAATATTTTTCTAAATTATAAAAATACTTTAAAGCTATTAAGGTTTTTAATAAGCTTAATTTAATTATAACTATAAGGCTTATTTTATTAATTTAATTATTAAGCTTAATAAAGCTTAAAGATTAACTAAAGTAATATTTAATATTTAATAATATAAGCTAATAGTAATTTAATTAAATTTAATAAGCTTATATAAATTATATTAATTAAAATATAAAATTAAAAAGCTTTAATAATATTACTTATATTAATACTTTTTAAAGATAATAATAAATAATATTAAAAGTAATTAAAATAATATAAATAATATTATAGAAAAAGAAAAATAAAAAGAAATATAAAGCTTTACTATAAGGATAACCTTTAATATAAAGTAAATATAATTTAATAATAATATTTAATATTATTAAAACTCTTATAAATATATATAGTAAAATATATATAATATTTATATATTTTATAATAATAATTATTATTATAATATTATTATTTTTATTATTATTAATCTAAAATAATAATTGTTTTTTATATTTTTAAATTCTTTTTAAAATCTATAAGATATAAGTTTTATAATTATATTTTAATAAGAATTAATAATTTAAATATAATTATTATATGAAGTCCTTTTTTTAAAAAAATATTTTTTTTTTAATTTCTTATCTAATATATAGTATAATTTTTAATTTATTTATTAAATTTAATTTAATTTTATTAAAATAATTCTTTAATAATAAAATTTTTTAAAAATAATATTAAAATATTTTAAAATCTCTTTTAAATTTAATATAAAATTATTATTATTATATATATTTTACTATATATACTTATATAAATTTTAATAATATTAAATATTATTATTAAATTATATTTATTTTCTATTATTAAATTAATTTTATTTTTAAAGCTAATATTTCTTATATTTTATTTTTTATTTTTTAATATTATTATTTTTTTATTACTTTTATAATTATTTTAATTTAATTTAAATATTTTAATAATTTTTAAAATTATTTAATTTTATTTTTAGAAAATAATATTATAAATAATTTTATTCAAATTATTAAACTTTAAGTTTTAATTTATATATTTAATATAAGCTTTTTTAATTAAGCTTATTTACTTTTTATTTAAATATTTATTAATATTTTAATATAGCTTAAAATTATATTTTAATTTAATTAAGATAAATAAATAAAGTAAAAATAAAAGCTATATTATTATAATTATATAAAGGTAATTATATAGCTTTATAATTTATATAATATATTATAATTATTTAAATTAATTTATTATTTTTAATTCATTCTTTATAACTTACTTTTTTAAAATTAAATATATTATTAAAGATAAAAAGTTTTATTAAAGCTATATTATTATAATTATAATAATTATAATTATTTTATATATATAATTAAAAATAAAGATAGAAAAGAAACTATAAGAAATTATATTAATTTTTAAATATATTATAATAATAAAATTTAATATTTTATTAAAAACTTTAATTTATTAAATTATATTAATTAGATTAATTACTATTTATATTTAAAAACTATTTAAATATATATAATTTAATTATATTATTAAACTAAAGCTTAAGATTATATTTTAAAAGATTAAGCTTTTTAATTTTATACTATATATATTAAATTCTTTTAAAAAAGAATAAAAAAATAAATATAATTATTATTATTTAATTTATACTAAATTATTATTTAAATTTATATTTTATTTAAAAATAAATATAAATTATTTTTTAAACTCTTTAATAAATATTATATTTTCTATAAATTTTAATTATATTATTTTCTTTTTTATATTATATTTTCTTTTTTATATTATATTTTCTTTTTTATATTATATTTTCTTTTTTATATTATATTTTCTTTTTTATATTATATTTTCTTTTTTATATTATATTTTCTTTATATCTTTTATTTTTAAAAATCTAATATATATATTATAAAGCTAGAATGCTTAATCTTTTAAAATATAATCTTAAGCTTTAGCTTAATAATATATTTAATTTTAAAAAAATAAATTATAAAAATAAATTAATAAAAATATAATAAATTAATTTAAATAATTATAATATATTATATAAGCTATAAGGTTATATAATTAGCTTTATTTAATTATAATAATATAGCTTTTATTATTACTTTATTTATTTATATTAATTAAATTAAAATATAATTTTAAGCTATATTTAAATATTAATAAATATTTAAATAAAAAGTAAATAAGCTTAATTAAAAAAGCTTATATTAAATATATAAATTAAAACTTAAAGCTTAATAATTTTAATTAAATTACTTATAGTATTATTTTCTAAAAGTAATATTAAATAATCTTAAAAATTATTAAAATAATTTAAATTAAGTTAAATTAATTATAAAAGTAATAAAAAAAGTAATAATATTAAAAAATAAAAAATAAAATATAAGAAATATAAGCTTTAAAAATAAAATTAATTTAATAATATAAAATAAATATAATTTAATAATAATATTTAATATTATTAAAACTCTTATAAATATATATTATAAAATATATATAATAAGTTTTTTATATAAAAGGAATTTTTATATTATTTATTATTTTATTATTATTATAATAATTATTTACTAATAAAAGTTTTTTAATAAATTATTTAATAATAAACTTTATAAATATTTTTAATACAAATATAATTAAAATTCTATTTATTTATATAATAAAAACTTTAAATAGTTTATTTATTTATATATTAAGAATTCTATTTATAAAAATAAAAAAAATAAAATTTTATTTATTATATTATAAAATATAATTTCTTTTTTTAAAAAGCTTTTTTTAAAAATTTAAATTAATATTAATATTTTTTATAAAATAATTTAATTATAATAAATTAATTTTATAGTAATTATAAATAAGTATATATTATAATATTAAATTATTTAAAGAAAGAAAAATTTATATTTATATTAAGTCTATCTTAAGTCCTTTTTAAATCCTTTCTTTTTATATAATTTATAAGGCTTACGCGAGCTATAGGCTCGAGCCTTTATAACTATATTTAGTTAAATATATTTATAACTATTTATTTTATTATAATTATTTTAAAGTTAATATTTAGTAGGGGTGAAAGGAGGGGGTGGGGTAGTCGTAGATTTTTAGCATATTGCTTTAGTTTACTTAGGGGAGGGGGGGTGTGGCGACGGGCTCATCTATTCACTCTTCCGCCCCTAGCAGTAGCAGCTCCACGGCTAGCTATCGATAATACCTTTCTTCAACGTGGTCTCTACAGGCTACTCCCCCTCTATAATCGTTCGGATTTCTATAATACAGTTTCCATTCTCAATTCTCGACGAGCGTGTCCCCTTCTTCCCTAATTCAGGGTTTCCCGTTCTGCAATTATAATTCACTCGTGGACCCCGCCACTGACGATATTCTTCTTTCGCATATAGCTGCGCTACCCAGGGTCTGTTCTCCCACGTCTGAGACGTTGTCAAAATGGACTATGAGGCGCTCAAGGAGCAATGGAGTGAGATTGAAGATAGAGATGGCGTTCGCCTGAGTTGGAATGTCTTCCCGAGCTCTCGCATGGTTAGCGACTTTGACCTTTCCAAGACCTGCACTCTCGTCTGACAGTGCCTAGGAAGCATCAAGACTCGTCGCGCCGATTGGAGCTCTTTATACGCCACTGAAGGAGAAGCCTGATACCCCTCTACTTCAATTCGAACCTGTCACCTGCAAACAACCTTGCCGCTCTGTACTTAATCCTTTCTGGTGAGATGGACAACAAGCAACCACCTCATATAAATGCGTGGACGAGGAGACTGATGCTCGGTAGTCAAGTCGATGTTCGCGCTCGAGTTTGGATATGTCCGTTCTGCTTGTCAAGAAATCAACTTCCACCTCACTACAAGGACATAACGGCGAATGCGATCCCGCCAGAGTTACATCCCGCAAACACGACAATCGAATACCGCCTCTCGAGGCCAGCTCCTGCCCCACCGATCTTCCTGTATGTCGTCGATATGTGTCAGGAAGAGGATAGCCTGTCATCTTTGAAAGAGTCCCTGGTTATGAGCTTGAGCCTGCTTCCAGAGAATGCGCTTGTTGGTCTTGTGACATTTGGCACAATGGTGCGCTACCCAAGAAAGAAAAGTAGCATTCCTGATCATAGCTGACAAGAAGATAGGCCCATGTCCATGAGATTGGCTATGAGGAATGCGCCAAGTCATACGTATTCAGGGGAAGCAAAGAATATTCTGCGAAACAGGTCCAAGAAATGCTTGGCCTCACAGCATCCGCGACTAGACCTGGGATGCAGCCTCAAACCGGCCGGCCAGCACCGATGGGCCCGGCTTCTAGATTCCTGCTTCCTGTGCAGCAGGCTGAGTTTCAGCTCACCAAGGCACTGGAATCCCTGCAGAAAGACCCGTGGCCCGTGGCAAATGACAGACGTAATCTCCGCTGCACAGGTGTGGCGCTGAGTGTAGCTGTTGGGCTTCTTGAATCGTCATTCCAAAATGCTGGTGGCCGTATCATGCTTTTCGCTGGCGGACCTGCTACCGAGGGCCCGGGCATGGTAGTCGGACCAGAACTTCGAGAGCCTATTCGCTCACATCACGATATTGATCGAGACAATATCAAGTACTTCAAAAAGGCCTTGAAGGTGAGCTTCTAATTGAGGAGATACACAGAAGTGGGTGCTAAATCAAATTTAGTTCTACGAAAACCTGGCAAAGCGCACTGCCCACAATGGCCACATCATTGACATCTTCGCAGGCTGTCTAGACCAAGTCGGATTACTAGAAATGAAGGGCCTCTGTAACTCAACAGGAGGACACATGATCCTAACCGACAGCTTTACATCATCCATGTTCAAACAGTCCTTTGTGCGAATCTTTGAGAAAGATGGCGACGATAATCTTCTGATGGGTTTCAATGCCGTCTTAGAAGTTCTTACAACGAAGGAGCTCAAAGTAACGGGCCTTGTTGGACACGCTGTTTCCCTGAATAAAAAGTCTGTCTCTGTGGGAGAAACAGAATGCGGCATTGGAAATACGTGCTCGTGGAAGATGTGTGGTATCGACCCTCAGGCAAGCTACGGAATCTATTTTGAAATCGCCAGTCAGGGATCACCTGCACATCAGCAAGCACCGCAAAAGGGGATGATGCAGTTCTTAACATATTATCAACATGCCTCGGGTCAATTTCACCTTAGGGTGACGACAATAGCACGCCCCCTCAGTGGCCCTGCTGGCGACCCTGCGATAGCCCAATCTTTTGATCAAGAGGCTGCTGCTGTATTAATGTCCAGAATTGCAGTATTTAAGGCGGAAGTGGATGATGGTCCGGATGTCCTCCGATGGGTGGACAGGATGCTTATTCGCCTCTGCTCACGGTTTGCAGACTATAGGAAAGACGATCCTTCATCCTTCCGTTTAGAGAAGAACTTCACCTTGTATCCCCAATTCATGTTTCACCTCCGGAGGAGTCAATTCTTGCAAGTTTTCAACAACTCACCAGACGAGACTGCCTTCTACCGTCATGTGCTGAACCACGAGGACGTGAGCAACTCGCTTGTCATGATTCAGCCGACTCTGGACTCATATACCTTTGATCAAGAAGGCGGCCAACCTGTCCTCCTCGACTCCGCATCAATTCAACCGACACATATTCTATTGCTGGATACCTTTTTCCACATTCTCATCTTTCACGGCGAGACCATTGCCGAGTGGCGGAAAGCAGGCTACCAAGAGCAGGAAGGTTACGAGAACTTTGCTGCATTGCTAGAGCAGCCAAAGGAAGATGCTCGAGTATGCAGGGCCCTCTCAATATCTGTCGTCCTTCGCTAACAACATCTAGGATCTCATTACCGATCGCTTTCCGCTACCTCGATTCATTGTCTGCGATGCCGGTGGATCACAGGCTCGGTTCCTGCTTTCGAAGCTAAATCCTTCAACGACGCATACCACTGGCGCTTATGGAGGCGTCGGAGCCACCACCGCACAAACCATCTTCACTGACGATGTTTCTCTTCAGACCTTTATGGACCATTTGATGAAGTAAGTAACCCCTCTGCGAATGCCATCTAGTATCTAGTCTAATATCTGTTAACCAGGCTCGCTGTGAGTGGAACAAATTGATGATTACCTAGCTTCATTTATGCTCATTCTTGGCTTGGGTGCGTGTGTATGGCGATTTTGGTTTTAGGGGGGCAACTCTGAAAAGCGGAGGACGAAATCAATTGTGAGTTAGGAGTCGAACGAGGCTAAAACATGATATCGGGATATATTAGATCGCCGATGGTGTTCGAATTCAACACCCGACTCGAGTCATACTGAACCCATGTGTGCCGTAGAAGACACCAAATTCTGAATGCTTATCATGAGATGTATTCATTGCAATTCAAAGAGATAATATAGGAATCTTGGTTCGAGCAGAGTTCCGTGCTATAGTGGTACCCCAACTGACTTTCGGGGCTATAATGGATTGCCCCAATGGCTGGTACATTGTGCAGGGCCAAGTAGGTGGGTAATTTTGTCCTCTATTTGGCTGTAAGGGCTCGACCTCGGTTCATTTCGAGGTATGTGCTATTTGCCAGTGGACGCTGGAGAGTACCTCGTCGCATAGCAGACGTATCATTTCTTTTTGTTCCGATTTCCGACACAATGAGCGCAAAGCCATAAAGGCCCAGTCTACTTGTAACGCAGTCCGAGGCTGCAGCCTCGCGATACACCATCGAGCCACGTATACCCCAATGGCTTTCAAACTCTATGACAACCAACAAGACGAACACAACGAATAGCAAGCGTATAAAGAACTACCAGTTTTTGCATTAGAGTGTGGGGATGAATGAAGAAGGTAGGTCTGGTCAAAGGGATTGCCGATAGAAGATACAGTTTTCTAGGGTTGTTGACGATATCCACGCTATATGCATGATTCCTAGCCTATCTCAGACTTGCAACCACTGACCTCTTTGGTCGACACATTGAGACCAACGGATCCGTAGTTAATTACGTCTATGGGGCGCATATTGGCGTCGAACAAAGGCTGATACTACGTTATTGGATTAGGTAGGATGCTGAAATGAACCATGTCCGCTAATATTGTCTACACAGAGCTAGATGCTAAATTTTAATTCCCAATTCCTACCGCATTATCTTCTGAGATCCATGGCTGACTCCTCCGGGGAACATCATATACATATACTACTACTTGCACGTGTCGACGGGCTCGATGACTCATGACAGACCCAAATTCCAAACACTCAACTCGATGTAATGATCTAGGACGTCTCACGTGTTCCCCCGGAAGGTCTGAAATGTTTTCGTGGCATCGGTGCTGATGGGGTTGTAATTACCAACTACTACTACTATATCAGTATTACTACTAGGTAGTACTCTACTTACGTGTCCGAATATGTCAACCATAATGTGTCTGGATCATCTACTAGTACTACTAGTAGCAGTAGCACTACCTAGACGTACGTGCCGTGAAGGGAACGCGGATGCCGTAGAGTGGATTACATAAGCAAGTGCCCACTACCTCTAGCTTTAGGGCAGCTTATCGGGGCACACACTTTTTTCCTCTTGACCTTTCTTCTGTCAAACAAACACAACTTAATCCTCAAATTTCCGGTACGCAAACCACGAGCCTCTGCCGAATTATCCACAGTCATCATGCGTAAGTTGAGCAAAAGTATTTGATAAAAACCCGATTTAACGCTGTGACAGCTCCCAAGCTCGATCCCAACGAGATCAAGGTCATGTTTGTCTCCCCCAGACGCCTGGAGCAGTCGAAGAAAAACTATGCTGACTATAATACAGCCACCTCCGTGCCACTGGCGGCGAGGTCGGTGCTTCCTCTGCTCTGGCCCCCAAGATCGGCCCTCTCGGTTTGTCGCCGAAGAAGGTTGGTGAAGATATTGCGAAGGCTACTGGTGACTGGGTATGTGCGAATAGTTGTGAGCTTTTAGGTGTCCGGTGCTAATACACCGCATAGAAAGGCTTGCGCGTAACTGTCAAGCTCACTATCCAGAACCGTCAGGCTACGGTCTCTGTTGTCCCCACCGCGTCCTCGCTCATCATCAAGGCCCTCAAAGAGCCTCCCCGCGATCGCAAGAAGGAGAAGAATATCAAGCACAACAAGTCCGTGTCTCTCGATGAGATCATCGAGATCGCTCGCACCATGCGCTACAAGTCCTTTGCCAAGGACTTGAAGGGCACTGTCAAGGAGATCCTTGGTACCGCTTACAGTGTTGGCTGCCAGGTCGATGGCAAGCCTCCTAAAGTCATCACCGAGGCCATTGACAACGGCGAGATTGATAGTATGTGACCCAAAATATCTTCACCTTTTATAGTATTCTAACCGTTTTGCAGTCCCCGAGGAATAAACATGAGAACGAAATTCGATCATCATATAGCGACCGGCTACCGAATCGAACGAAGCTTTGATGCATGATGATAATTACCAAATCTCCCTACCCCGCTGCCCGTGAAATACGCCTTGTCCTTCTGTTGCCGTGATAATCCTTGACTCACTCTGAAATGACCAAATTGCACCATGGTTCTTTTCAATTTTTGTACAAGGAAGATTGATGTTTTTGGTCCCCTTACTCACCGTCACATCTAGGCTGCAAAGTCGAATGGGTGTGATGGTCCATTGATTTGGACTACATTCTGCATATTATACGTAAAATTCCGCCAACACGCTTGTCTGCCCTGATTCGCACCTGAAGAGAATACTCCCGAACCCTTGTTAAATTGTGCTCACTAAGTAGTGCGACCCCCTGCTTGATGTTTGGACAAAGTACAAGTTGTTGGCTTGTGTGGCACACTTTTATAAAAATAAACTGTCTCGTGCCGCTTTGCATTAAGCCTACGATATTCCAGGAGTAACAAATGCGCGTCCTATACCTGTATTGTGTGTCAGACTGCGGGTATAGTTTTGTGGTGAGCCATAAGGCAATTGATGCCAAAAGAAAAGCTAGACAGCTTGAGCGCTATGCTTGCGCACATCTTAGTCTATTTATTATGTCTACTACTGGCTTTGTGCCGCACTGCTTACTACCTAGTACTTGGGTACTCCGTAACTTCTTACCAAACCTCCGCTACCTACCTATTTAAGTCGTCTCATAGTAGACGGTGTCTCCACCTTGAACCTCCCAAGACAATAGACGGCCTTGAACGTAGGCGTAATTTTCTGGAGAGCGCATTGCCCACCGACATCAAAAACCTTTGTTTTTTTCTCCCCCCTTCGCTCATTTTGTTTCGTTATTCGTGCGTTGGATACCGTCTTCCTCTTGTCAAAAGCCTTCCTCATTCAGTGCCTGAATACGGGGTACTTGCCCTAGCACATCGAGCTCAACAAATCCAAGCGTTGACCTAGGGGTCGGCGACAGAACCGGCCCCAGATGCCTTTCAGCAAGCTCGAGAGCAACGCTCTGAATGGCACTACATGAAGGCGCAGTCAACCTGACGGTACCTTGTCTACCAGGACGCCCTGTCGCCATGTTTCAATCAACTACAACCCACATGCAGCCTCGCAACGTGTCGCATCCTGACAATCTCGCCTCGCATGCCTTTCCATTCGATCGCATACCAGAGTTTCCGCTCGTAAACGACTATCTAAACAATTCGGTACCGCACGTGAATAATCGAACGTTCCCGATACGTACAATACGCGCGAGGCCAGGACGCAGTGTTCGACAAGATGATGGGCCTGTGTCGTTGGCGTACTCGTTACAATCCGAGAATCACCTGCGCCGGAAGACGCCTGGCGGCACAATAGATGCTGCCTACGATGGAACTTTTGTGCAGCCCTTCTTGGGGCCTCCGCCTCAGAAGCAGATCAACTTGCAGCAACACGCTACTAGTGTGGCTTCTTATGTTACGAGTTGTGACCAAGCCCAGCCCTTTGGGCACCACGAGACTGCTGGGGCGAACGCATCTTTTCATCAAGGCGATTTTGGTCTCCATGTGCCACGTTGGCCGGGATTAGGGTTGCCAAATGCTGTGCCAGCAACAGCATACATGAATGTATCGTCTTATTTACCTTTCATTTCGAATTTCCAATCGTTCCCGGCACAGGCCCAAGCAGGCGGTTACCAGCCCGTTCTTCGCGCATACGATCGTAATGTCGGGGCTTTCTGCCCACCTCCTGTTCCGACCTGTGGGCATTTGCAGCTTGGTATGGGCTTGGATGCTGATGCTTTGCCATGGGACTACCGCGCCTCTCTTCAAACTAATAACACTGCGCACAACTCTGTCGCAACATCTAATAGCCTCAATAATTTACTTTCCGCTGATACGCTTGTGCCTGAGCGTCAGCCTTCCGGGCCCGCCTTTCTAAGTAACGGCATCGAGGCATCTGGCCCAGTGCCCGGCGGCGGCTCTGATGTTTATAGCTCCAGAATCGAATCAGTCTACCAGCCTGGATTCAAGGAAAGAGCACTCCTAGAAGCACATCGAAGCTATATCAATCTGTTGGCGCATGCTCATGCTGTTCGGAAAGCACATGGTGGAAAGGAAGGAAGCAGGGATAAACTCATAGTTTATCCAAAGCCGCCAAATCCCCATACTCTACTGGCTTCGAATCGCTCACATGCTATTGAGTCCTTCACGCAAATCCCTTCTGTGCACAGTGGATGGGGCTCTATATCACGCGCGGAGCCGGCTATGCCGCTACTCGGTAACCGCACCCAGCCTCCCGGCGATGTTCAAACCTTTCAAGACTACTGCAATCCAAGATCTAGTGTTCATGATGGTACCATGACTAGGACAAAGATATTAAGCCCTTTACATCGAACCTCTTCAATGCCATCTCAGTCGAGCCGGCTGAATCCCGGCTTCACGATAATGCCATCAGCTGAAAGGTTGTCCCCAATGACAAGCGCTGCATCCAGTCTTGAAATTCTGAGGAATCTTTGCGAGCAGAGCGGATGGGACTGGATAGGTGGAATGCTGTTGGGAGGTTGTCTTCACTATGGATTGGGAAATTATCAAGAAGCCTTAACGTGGTTCTCCCGAATCATCGCCATTGATCCGTGGTAAGCAGGATATCTAGATTCGCCTACGACAGTAGGCGTTTTACACAGAGATCTAATGAATTCATAGTCACGTCGAGGCCATAACGGATATTGCTACTACTCTATACTCTCTGGACAGACAAGATGAGGCTGAGCAGCAATGGCTTAGGGCGGTCAAGCTTCGCCCAAGCTTTTTAGATGCCTCTGAACATCTTGTTGGGCTTCTTTATAGGAAGCGGGCAAGGGAAGCTGTTGAAATCATAGAGTACGTTCAGAAAGCATTGAGGCTTCCACCGACAGCCTCGAGCTCTACTACTAATGATGAGCCGAGTTATGGTCGGGCCACGACCGCAATAACACCCACAGAGCAAATAAAGAGTGACCTGGCTCCTGCTGGTTTCGGTACAAGTGGATATGCCCTGCCAGGAAGTGAGAATGGTCGAATTCTCGCTCTTGTTCACGCCAAGGGAACAATGCTATATGGGCTGCGCGAAATCGACAAGGCAGCTCAAACCTTCGAGGAGGCTGTCCTGATAAGCGTAGGAAGACGTTTCAGTGGAATTCACCATCTTGTACTTCGCATACACTCTGTTTTGGCTACCGCCGATGCGGATGCGTTATCGGGGTTGTGTCACCCGCGAGAATCTACGCAGACCCTGCTACTCCCGCCTGAGAAAGCTTTGACAACGGCGCGCCTTGCATTCCCTGATACGAATGGTGAGCTTCCTGGATTACTTTTTGTAACGGGCGGCCCTCCAAAAAGAGCTGCGGCCCAAACTACAAGCAACTCTCTACTGTCTCTGGCCAAGATATTCCAGGATTCCATGTCTAATGGCGGAACTGGTAGTCATCCGAGTCTACGGTACCGCTCTTCCGGCGTTGGGGATATTCTAGCCTTGTATTACCTTTCGTTGGCCCTTCAAGAGAGCCCATCAACAGCGAATAACGTCGGCATCCTTCTGGCTGGAGTACAGCAAGGAAAACCCATTCCCCCAGAGTTGAGCACGCATCCGACATTGCCACCCAAGATACCTGGCGTGGCTGCAGGTAATGGCTTGGGGCTGGCTCTTTCATATTACCAGTATGGGCTGAGGCTCGATCCAAAGCATGTGCATTTGCACACTAATCTTGGTAGTCTCCTAAAAGATATAGGACAGCTTGATCTAGCTATACAAATGTATGAACAGGCAGTGGCGTGTGATGGGACATTCGACATCGCCTTGACCAACCTCGCTAATGCCATCAAGGACAAGGGCCGAGTTGAAGATGCAATTAGATACTACAAAAGAGCAGTGCAGTCAAATCCGAACTTCGCGGAGGCTGTTTGTGGACTGTCAACTGCGCTAAACTCGGTCTGCGATTGGAAGGGACGGGGGGGCGTTTCTTTATATTCAGGCCTGTACGACCGTTGGCATGTCGATGAGGCCGGCATGCTCGTTGATGGACGCTCACAAGGGTATGGCAGTGGTCTCATCAACCAGGTAGTGACTATCGCTCGAAAACAGCTCCAGGACGCCAGTACTTGGGGGCGGGATGTCTTACATGATCAATTTATCAAGGAGTTGGCACTTCACCTTTGCGAGCTTGGCCGAACTTCGGCAACTGAACTCGAATACGCCTTAAGGAGCTGGAAAGGAAAGTTATGGGAAGGGGCACGAGTCGTTCGTCTCCTGGAGCGTGCCACTCGAGCCGCGCTGCGAAGTCGGTACTGCGCTGAGTATACCGTATCAGAAGGGAGGCGAAACCAAAATACACTGCTCCATCGATTCAACTTACCTACAAATCTCAGTGTGCCTTTGGCACCAACGGTACTGCCGTTTCACACTTTCACGTATCCTCTTGGGCCAACTGATATACGCATGATCTCGCAAAGGAATGCGATGCGAATCTCTTGCTCGACTTTAAAATCGTCTTGGTTCTCCAAAGTTCCATATCCACCACCACCTCCTCCCATGCCTCATCTGAACGTCGGATATGTGTCATCTGACTTTAATAATCACCCGCTAGCGCATCTGTAAGGACCTGTCTATCCCTTTCTATCACACCTCACTAATGAGTTACATATAGAATGCAGTCGGTCTTCGGCTTTCATACCCCTGATCGTGTGCGGGCAATCTGCTATGCAACCACTCCAAGCGACAGATCCTCGCATCGTCGCAAGATAGAGGAACAAGCCCCGATATTCAGAGACGTCAGTGGCTGGTCACCAGATAAGCTGGTCGAACAGATAATAATCGACAAAGTGCATATTCTGGTAAACCTGAATGGATACACCCGTGGAGCTCGGAACGAGATATTCGCAGCTCGACCTGCTCCGATTCAAATGTCCTTCATGGGTTTCGCAGGGACTCTGGGTGCTGAGTGGTGCGACTACATCCTAGCAGACACTACTGCTATACCACCCGAGACATTGCGCCCGTGGCGCGACAATCTCTGCATCGAGAGCGTATTTCAAGATGGGAATGAAGACGATGGTGGGGATTGGCTCTATTCTGAGAACATTATATTCTGCCGCGATACCTTCTTCTGTTGCGATCATGCACAGTCCTGTGGTGATGCTGAACGACACATCACCTGGGAAGAGGAACAACATCGTAGATGGCAGATGCGGAAAAGACTGTTTCCTAATCTTCCGGACAATGCGATCATACTTGGGAACTTCAACCAACTTTACAAGGTAAGGCGACATCATGTATTATTGATGTTTCAACGGCTGATTTTGCTACAACAGATTGAACCAACAACATTTCGTTGCTGGCTCCGTATCCTTTCGAAGGTTCCGAATGCTGTTCTATGGCTCTTGCGTTTCCCAGAACTAGGCGAAAGTAATTTGCGGGCCACGGCACAGCTTTGGGCTGGGCAAGAAGTTGCCAGTCGACTAGTTTTCACGGATGTAGCCCCTAAAGATCAGCATATCTCGCGAGCGAGGGTCTGTGACCTCTTCTTAGACACACCAGAATGCAATGCACACACCACCGCTGCTGATGTACTCTGGTCAAGCACACCCCTTCTCACCTTTCCCAGGTATCCATACAAGATGTGCTCGCGCATGGCTGCCTCCATTCTGAAGGGTGCACTCCCGAAAGACCAGGAAGGCCAAGAAGCGGCTTATGAGCTTATTGCAAGCAGCGAAGACTCATATGAGCAGCTAGCCGTCCGTTTAGCCGGTAGTCTAACATATCAGCTATCGCCCCATGCACAATACGCCAAAGGGTGCGGGCGATTGGCAGAAATCAGACATTTGCTTTGGAGAAGCAAATGGAAATGTGCGCTGTTCAATACACGGCGATGGGTGTCTGACGTTGAGACAGCTTATGAGAAAGCGTGGCAACACTGGGTTGCTGGAGATGGTGGAGACATATATATTTGACGTGTTCATTCAGCGTGTTGTGATAGACGAATGTCTTCCTCCGGGCGTTTTGGCGGGCGATTTTTGATGGCCATGACTTCCATTTGCTGAATACCCTGCTTATTAGACATGCTTTTTAACCTCCGAGAGGAGATGATGATTGTTCAGGACCAGTCTCTTTCCTTATCTGAGGCGTTATTTGCTTCAAGTCGTCTCTGGATGTGAGAAGGCAGAGAACTAGACGCCTTTCGCTATCAGAAACCACAAAGGCTTTGGGGAGCTCTGAAGAAAGGTAAAGACCGGGTATCTCCGGTCTCGATGGTCCTCCAAATTGACAGGGCTACTACGCAAACTACTGTTTTCATCGTCGAAGGCTATTCTATCTTCCTCCGTCAAGGTCTTAGTTTACTAACTACGCGATCTAGCATATCGGAAAAATAGCCGCGTAGGAGGCATCCGATATCTCCAACATGACCGTAAGAGCCCTTCCTTTCGCTCTATCAACCTCTTAACCGACTGCATTTGGCCCAAATTTGCAAAGCCCTCTCGCTATAACACTTGTTACAGGTTAGCGTTATGCACGATTGCCGAAGCACAGCTCATTGTAGGCATGGTCGTTGAGGTACTTGTAAGAAAACATTTACTCTCTGTAAAGCGTGCTGGACCGTGATCCAAATTCTGTAGTCATTGCTCTGAGCAAGGTAACAAATGTGTATATATGCTGTGCAGGTCTATTCATGTCAAAACATCAAGGCAGGGCTGTTGCCTATAGTAAAGCAACCATTCATTTACAATATCCTCGTTGTGCGACGATCGTATTCACTCCGGAGGCTGTGGATATCAAAGGCCATGAATGGTTGTTATAGCGAATCAATAATTCGATACATAGTGGCTCTAACAGAGTGTGGATAATGAGAGTGAAAGGGCAAACCGCTCTAGAGCGATATGCTTTGCCAAATGAAATGTTTGTTCCTCTAAGGGTTGGAATGCGAAAAAAGAAGGTACTGGTTACGATCTGTAACTGGGATGTTTAGTGTAGCTTCAGAGATGGCGAAAGGATAGTTCGCCCTCGGGCCATCAAGCAAACTATGAAATGCCGATCACCAAAATTATGCCAGTTTAAGTGTGTATTGTGAGGTATACTAATGTGAGCGGACACCATGGGCTGAAAAACGGCGATGCGATCATTCAAGGCGAGGATCATAGCCGAGTATTGAGCGGGTGCTGCTAGATGTGGGTGGGATGTCGGCAAAACATGTACGGAGTATGTTAAGAGAACGGTACGCAAAAGCCGAAAATAACGTAGGTTAACACAGCGTCAGAAGTACCTCTACGAGAGCTGGTACCTTAGCTGACGTGGGTGGACTAGCAGGGTTCATGGGCACCCCGGTCGCATGTCGGCGGGGCGCCGTGTCAGTTACAATCACAAACAGACACCCCCCCCCCGGATCAGACCCCCAGTCTACACTAATACCCTCTTCACGCTGGGGATGCTATCAAGGTGCAAAGGGTTGACGAGCGTGGCAACAGTTCGATTTGCTGACGCTGACAAAATGGGAGAACGTCGCCCAAGGGCCTGGGCTATCAATATCCGGTCTTGGTATATCCAATTTATATATTCATCGTTTGTGCTTGAACTTCGGAGCATATTGGCGGTAGCTCCTGTGCCCAAGTGTTTAACAGTAAAGCTTGGCTGCATCCTTCGGGATGCTCTTGAAATCGCCGGATAGTCGGGCGTGGGACCCGTGCCATTGAAAGCTGGGTTCGAAAAAGGTGCAACCTTATATATATGTATGTGTGGTTGCAATTAGGTACCTTGCTGGCCCCTGTCAGCTCAGGTGGTGGGATTTGACTTCGCAAAGTCTGGTATGAACGCCAGCGATTTTGGCCGTTGATGGGGACACACCCCTTGAAAACCCCTTTGGTGGCCCCTCCCTCCTCTGTACAAGTAAAGCCAAATGGCTTCCAGCCCGATTCCGTGTCCGCTTCTACTTCCATCACTAAAGTGATACATACACTACCATACTACTTGCATGCCCCTTTGCTTTCTTCCGCCTCTCGGGCTTCAAATCTTTCCTCTTTAAACTTTACCCGATCTTCCGGTACAAGTTATCCTTGTGCATTGTATCTTAATATTGACTTTGCAACCTTGGCTTGCGACAGGCAGCTTTCGTCCCACGGCCGTGATACCAAAAGTCTATTTCACTCGACCTGCATCGATATACATAAAAAGGAGCCAAGCCACCAGCCATTCTGGACATTTCGGTTCTCATATATCGAAGGATATATTCACTACACAAAAGCCCGTTTTTTTGGATTCTTCTTTTCATTTTTGTCTATACGTGGCGGCTCCTTTGTCTCGTTGTATTGCGCAAGCCAGTCGTACATTCGCTCTATATACCTCTCGATCATTCTTATAACCGACCAAGAACGTCCATTGTCTGTCATATTCAGCAACGTCGCATACATACGCGCAGTTATACAGGTCACAAAGGGCATATTGCCCCCGTTTTACAGGTATATATCATGACGCAAGATCACTGCCGGCGAGGACCTTGGTCCAATGCAGAAGATCAGATGCTCATGACATTGGTCCAACAACATGGTGCCCTAAACTGGGTACGGATATCCCAGACCTTGGGGTCTCGGACGCCGAAGCAGTGCCGCGAGCGTTATCATCAGAATCTGAAGCCGAGCCTCAATCACGAACCCATCACGCCAGAGGAGGGAATGCAGATTGAGCGACTGGTGGGGGAGGTTGGCAAACGGTGGGCAGAAATTGCCCGTAGACTGAACGGACGAAGCGACAATGCAGTCAAGAACTGGTGGAATGGAAGCCAAAATCGCCGCCGAAGGCAAGATCGCAGAAGAGCCACACATCCTTCTGATGGTCACCTTGAACCCCATCATGGGTTGGCTCCTCCGCCGCATCGACTTTCCATTCCACATGGTGATGGTTATCATTATACGCGTCGCCCCAACTTGGATCACCAACAACACTTTGCATCAAATCCTCCTTCTCGCTCGGCGTCCGGTTCTCTTCCTCCCTCTGTGGCATTCTCAAGCTCTCGTCCTTCGTTGACTGCACCCCAAGCCCTCCGCCTACCTCCCCCTTTACCCTCCCTACAATACGTGGGCAATCAATGCCCTCTGCCTGGGCGTCCCCATCCCAGGCTTCAGCAACAATCCCACCAATCCCACCGGACGTGGGGAGAAGCTCCTTTACCCTCTCCCTGTTCTTCTGATGGTGCAGACTTAGAATTCAACCCCTGCTATGTTACATCGCCCACTAGTCACCAGAACTCATCTCTCCGGTATTCAATGTCCGGAGGATTCGTCAAGCCTGGTGATTCGGCTGAGCCCGTGGATCAAAGGCAACCATTCTCGTTGCCCCTTGTATCAGCTTCGAATGCATCCACATATGCTTCGTCAGCACTTGCCCAGATGACTCCTTGCACACAAACTATGGTAACATCACGGGACGTCAAGGAGAGATCCAGGCCACTTGTAGAAGATCTGCCTACAGCGCCTAATTCTCCAGAGTCACCAGACGGTGGTCGTCAGATGGTGGAAAGGAAGGATCCTCGAATGAATTTAAACAGTCTTCTGCATGAAGAGTCGTAATAGGCGACCAAAGATGATTAGCCGACTTCGCTATATACTTACTTAGTTACAAGATACCCCATTTGCGACATTCATAATGTTTTCAATATTCTCATTCCGTGACCCAAGCCCTTTTTTTCTTCTTCTCTCTCTCTCTTTGTTCCCCCCTAATAACTCACGGTAAGTGCCCCCGTTACGTTACGTTGGGAACGGGCTACGTTGGGAACGGCTACGGGGATTGATCAGCTATTCTGTGTTCCGCAGAGTTTACAAGTAGAGTGATTAACGTCGTAGCCAATCAAAAACTGTGCTTAGGATCTGCGGCGATCTGCAAGGCCCACCCGAGTAATCCGTGGCGGTAAAAGTCTACTGAACCGCTGGACAGGGGTCGCTTGTCAATATTCTCCTAGCGCGACGCTCCTGGGGTTTGGCATCCCCGAACATCGTCGGCCTCAACGTTCTTGGGGCAGATTCCTCAACCTCCGTGTGCGATCTTCAACGCCAACGCCGGTCAAGCCTAGCCCATTGTTGGTATCGGGCCAGTGGCTTGCCAATGTCTGGCGACCCAAGGCAAACCGCCGCAACGGTTGCAGCAGCTGCGGATGGCGCCAACGTCGTCACTCGGGTATTCTCGTCTGTTAGTCACTTTACGCATCCGTAGACCAAGCTATGCGCGCAGATAGGTCAGAAGAATCGCCGTGAGTAGTATGGCTATTCGAGCCCTGTTTGTATACACGAGAAGCCAGATATTCTGTCATGGCTTTACTCTATCAAGGAGCCCGGTTCAAACCCATCAAGGCTGCCTCTAACACTGCGGTATTTCGTCTCTACGTCCAATAAAAACATTATTTCAGACAAAGTTACATTGCTAGATGGCTTCTACAAGTAGAGCCGGTGGGGGGGTGTCGCCCGCTGTACAGTACTGCAACGCACCCTTGTCCGCTAAAGTTGCGGCAATGATGATCGATGTCGATGATGATTATGATGATGATGATGATGATGCTGTCTTACCCAGAAAACAATCGCATGGAATGCCAGCCGCCGTCGAACACCTTGACTCAAATTTTCCTGCTGGCACCCCCTCTGGCCGGCTTAGAAAGGTGTTTCAGGCAGTGGCCCCGCGCTATGAGGCATTCCCTGCTAGCTTGACCGTTGAGATTACTAAACTTCTATCGACCCTAGCACCGGATAGCTCTGGTACCGAACCTGACTATTGGCTAGCGGCCAGCTGTGGGAACGTTGAGAGGTCAATAGGTCTGAGTTCTCGGGATGAGATGGAGCGCAGTCTTTTGTCGGAACCAGGCTAGCGGCGTTACTTGGGTTCTCTGGCTTGCCCAGGCCGTTTCTTGTCACATCGCGGCGGGACTTGGTCGGCGAACGGGGTCAACAGTGAAGAATGCATTAAACCCAAAACAGTCCAAACAGCAGGGAAACCGATCGTACATATGGGGTAGACCTGCTAATGTGTGTGTATGTAATTTAGGGTTCCAACTCTCCCTTCCCGCATACCAGGATCATGGGCACGACATGATCCAGCTAATGGGCAATCAAGTCATATTAGAGTCTGTTATAGGTGGGCGGAGATCTCAAAATGATGGCTCAGGTTGTGCCCGTGTCACCTACCAGGCTGAAGGAACTCCAAGCCCAACCATCCCGGCAAAAGGTCTCCCATGGATCTGGCCGTTGCATGCGCCTGATCTGAGTGCTTAGGTACGGAGTACCTTTTACCATTGGTGCAGCAAGAAATGGCTTGGGTGCATGCGCACACATGTACATACGGAAGCCGCTTTCTGCCTGAACCCGGTCTCTGGCCTGCGCGGGCAAGTGTTTTTAAAAAAAGAAAGAAAGAAAGAAAGAAATTCGCACTTTCCAGCCTACCAAACTTAGGTTGATGATGAAAAGATGGTTTTTCCACCAGGGTCGGGCTATGTACATGGACCGCAACGGTGGCTGAAGATCATCATCGGTGCCCCCCTGTACATGGCTGTAAGACGGGTTTGCCTCGTTTCTGCTCGTTGGGAGAGTCCCCACTACTTCCCGCTGAGTGGACCGAAATTTTTCGGACTGGACCTGAAGTGCCCACCTTGTTCAACGCTCAAGACTTCAGCTTCAGCTGTACAAGCTGTTGTGCGCTCACTTTACCATAGATGGTTAATCACTTAAGAGTGTTGTACAAATTGTCGTCGCGCAGGTCCTGTCGATCAGTGACATGGATAATTCCTCTGTACTTGTATGTAATACTGTACATACTTTGCAGAGCACATGCAATCAATCAAGACGCCTGATTCAGCTGCGGTACACAGTTGGGGGTGCTTCTCTCAGATCTTTACGATCTTGGCTTTTCTTTTCTGAAAAAGGATCCTTGTCAGAAATATCGTGATCATCCACCGTTAAGAAAACAACAACCCCTCAACCACAGCAAATCGGCCCCCAGCACTTCAAGTTTAACTCGGGTTGAATACGCCTGATACATACCTTGGGCGGCTAGGCGGGTCCTCCTGAAAGGTACCATTCTCGCCCGTAGCTTCTGTATGTACTCCGTACGATCCAGACATTTGTGTGCATGTACTTGTAAGAGCGGAGTCAGTGTTAAATGAGCGCCTCGCTCTATCCGGCCACCATGGCGAGATTAAAGGCCCAATCTCCTCGATGCCCGCAATGTAGCGAGCCAAGGCTACTCCATATATGGGTGGTCATTGGACAGGAGAGCCCGGTTAAACGACGGATACGATATATATCTCACACCACATAATTTATACTATGATATACAATCGGAGTACTCCGTACTTACAAAGGATTACATCACCAGTCATACAGCCAAAGATATGAGTAGCGCCACCAACGGTCATCACTGACCTCTCCCGAGGAGAAAAAAAAAAAGAGGAATAGGAAAGAGAGAAAGGCTGTCACCGTGGCCTCGAATCCCATCGTCCATTAGGTGAGAGCCGTTGGTGTGGAGGGCCCATGTAGCGGAGACCTCAAGAAGTGTTATGCTAATAAAAGCGGGTTGCGACATCAGTGGCACCTTGAGGGCGTTGAGGAGATGCCACACCTAAAACTCAGCGGTCCTCGACCTTTTTAGAGGTAGATCGTACTGCCTTCTACGTCGTAGAATTGGGTCCCGGAATTTGGATTTCTAAACCTTTCTATCTATCCCCTTGAAGCAGCTAAGACGTCAAAGATGTCACGAGCTGATAAACAGGGGTTGTGGCTGATCTACAAGGTCCGGCAAAGCAATGGATAAGAGGTACTTCCTTGATAGGCCAATTTGGGTGGTGATATATGTACCGACGATGCGCCTTTCTCGCAGGGCGATCGCGTTGTGCTTAAAAAGGCGGGTCGTTGACATCTTTGAGGACATTTGTCGTGGAGCGTGAGAAAAGGGGGGCGCGGGGGCTGGTTTGGGGGGGGGGGCCCAGTGATCACCGAATCCAGTCAGCCAGCGTACTTCCGTACATAGGTACCAGGTATGTGCACAGCGAGCGACTAGCCCCCCTGCAACACATTCCAGTGGCCCGAGGATCTGGGTCAACTATTCCTCGCTTATCGTTGTTTCGGAACGCCTTGTCGTATCATCGGGCGGGGGGGGGGGGGGTGCCCATGGGTAATGGTTACAGTGGTTCGCTACTACATCATTGTATGTATACATACATGGTTGCGTAAACAATGGTTCGACCTCAGCTGCGCACCCGTAATGCTCACTTATGTCTACTGATCGCAAGCGGTCATGTTAGATTGGTCCAACGACGGTACAGCCATGGCCGCAATCACACCCTCGACCATAACGCTGCTGCCCTCCCCCATCCTTTTCTCCGTCCGGCGGCACATTTTGTCACAAGTTTTGAATCCAAACTGTCAAGGGTAGGTGTATCAACTTGCTGAACGAGTGAGGAGAAAATAAAATTCAGACCTTAATATGTTATCACCGCCATGTCTACCAACAGCAATGGCCAAATTGAGCCAGCGACGATACTTGCCTAATATTATTTACCTAAGAGATGCGTTAAACCAGCAACATGCCGGTGGCAACCCCAACCTCCCATTGTCGCCGAAAGCGTGTGCCAATGTTCATAGAACTTCCCGTTGCTGCCCCAACATTCGACAAAGAACCTAGAACGACACACCGGAAGTGAACTCTATGGCGGTTAAGCTCAAGCCCCGCCGAAATACAACCGATGATCAGGCAACCGCATGCCAGTCCTTGAGCTTGACAAACGATATGAGTTTAGCGGAAACTACGCATGTTGGGCTTTATGTTGTACCATTGCACGAGAAAAGGTACGCAAGGCATCGTATCAGCTTACTTATTTGTACCCCAACGATATCCGCCGCGCCGACTTGCTAGGTCGTAAAACCATATATTTGAAGTGTAGCGCGATTATTCGCTCATCTACCAACCAACAACTGCACAAACCTTGCCATGACCTCAAATCCCAAAGGGTGAACCTATCAAAGGAATCCCCATGATGAGCGGTTCTCTCATTTGCTGCGACCATGAATAAAGGCATGTGAATGCGGTAGACTTGGCAAGGTTGGGGACACAGCGAAGGAAACAGCCATAGCGGATCTGGCGTGGTCGTTGGCACCCTCACTGGAGCTCGAAGAAGACGATCTGGCTGATACACTGTCCACGTTGTTGATTGTACCGGCAGCTGTCACCACACGCTTGTCTCCGGTTGCCTTGGCCGAACGGTCCAGGATGCCCTGAATACGGCAACTGGGCCGCATGCGGTTGATTTGATGGCTGAGGGTAACATCGCTCGAAGGGTCGAGATTGCGGCGACGGGAAACTAGATATACGTTAACCCTCAACTTATCAGGTTGTGCATGCTGATGGGGCAAGCAGCCAGACTCACGGATGGACCGATGATCATGACCACCTCGAGATGGTTGAGATGCGGCAGGTGACGTGCCAGAAGGCAGTAGCCCCTTGTCATCATTGGTACATGGCCCTGTGACTGTTAGCTTCCATTATGAGCCGAAGTGTTATTGCTGGGCTTGGTTCTCTTACCGGCGAAAGAACTCTTTGGTGTAGAGTTGTCATCCCGTGTTCGAGGCTTCCTGTTGGCGCCCCTCCCCAGCAGACTTCCAGAGCGAGCTAAAGACACGATCTCGACTCCCTTTTCCGGTGCTTGCTGCAGTAGGAGAAGCTCCAGCCGTTTGATCTCAGCTTTGTACGTCTCCTCCTTCTTCGTCCACTCCTTAGTCAGGACCTGAAAGTCTTTCTTCTGCCGCTCTCGACGCTGTTTGGCTTCGGAAATTTTCAACTCTGCGCCTACAAGCTCACGCTTCAAGCGGCCGTAACCCTCGATTACCTTTGTTACCATTGAGGTATGTCGCACCCCGAGGGGTTCAACTGTTGATCTTTTCATGATGATGGTAAGGAGATCTTCGACGATTTGGTCCGTTGACGGAGAATGCCGTACACGATCCCCTTCATTGACCAACATACTTTCAAATGGAGAACCTCCATAGGCTGAAGGGGCCTGATTGATTCTGCTCTCGTGGCCCAGATCTTGCTGGCCAGCCATTCTTGATAATATAGACACCAACTGGAGGTAGGCAAGGGGAATAAAAATCTTGGCGAGCACAGATAGGGTTGGGATGTGATGTTTGAGCTTCGTTCTTTTTTCGTTGTCAATTTTCTTTTGAGTTCGGCTTGGTAGATTGCTTGATAATTGGGAAGGTGCGCGCGTTCGTCCGTGAGCTCCAAGGCACGGATGATAAATAAGAATCTCGCCTGGGAAGTCCAGAAAGGGGGAAGTGTAAGCGTGAAAGCTACAAAGATGAGGGAAAACAATAAAGATGATCCCTCATATGACGAGCACAGGAAATGATCGTAGCTGTGGGTGCACCCAGGCAATCAAGCAACCACATGTCCCGGCTTTTGTTTTTTTCTTCCCTTATTTTCCCCCATAGTTTCTACTTTTTTGGGAGGAAAGCGCACAGCTGACAGCAACTGCTCCCCAACTCCGTCATCTCATTCGAAAGTCATCAAGTCACTCGAGAGCCCATATCACAGGCACATACAATTCTGCTGCGTCAATACCATTGAACATGTGTGCACAATTGGCCAACCACCTACGACGACAAAATGCACAAAAGAATTGGTGATTTAAAGTCGATGTATGTACAATTATAAAATCAAGGTATCTACGTAATCTCTTAACAGGGGCGTTACTGGCTATTGAATACATTGGGAGTAGTGTGTATACAGTCGAATTTCTCTTCTGTTTTCGAGTACATGCTTTTATTCCCTGCTGCTAGGGAAGAGTTTGTCAGTCAGAGATAATCACAACCCCAATGCAAATAGTGCTATGAGACTCAGAACCTAGATTTTCATGACAGCACAGAGTACGTCACTAGCGAACGCGTAACAGTCGGTTCTTTCGTACTTGAGACAGAGCTAATAGCCTAGGTATATCTATTGAACTACCGCATGAGATTTGTATGTCATTGAAGTATATGCTCATGCCTGTAATCTTGCACATCGAACATCTGCCTGCGAGACGACGAGGCAAAGATGATGATTCATTTATTTACTAATTCTATGATCCGGCCTCGGAGGATATAACACATTTGAAATTGGCAACGGAAAAATAGTAGTTAAAAAAAAATCACCCATATGAGAATCTAGTGGAATGGACACGGACATGGGTACTTGATGGTGATCAAGCTCCGTATTAAGAGTTTTATTACTTAACATTGCTTAACATTGGTTTTATTTGATTGTTTGGTACGACTAACGTCAGACGTCAGACGTCAGTCTTCAACAAAATTCTCGTCTCCTTTGTTTCCCAAATATATTCCAGTCACATCAGTAGACCTAAGGTGATCATGATCCATAGTGTCGCTCCGAGGCATCATTTAGCGTATGGCGGCCATGCTCAAAGTAGTAAACACCAGGCTGTAAACATTAACTTGGTCTCCAAAGTATCTTAGGTGCCACCAATTTCTTCTTCTGAGGTGTTTTGCAAACCATCGGGGACCTGGATGTGTAGGCGCATGGTTTAAGAAGATTGAGCTGGCGAAGGTTTTCGAGGCTTCGATAGCAGAAGCAGAAAGTAGCGTAAGGGGACTCTAGTGAGTCAATAAGAGCATACTGAAAATAGACAGCTTCCTCGGGGGCTTCAAGCAATCCATCTGATGGTGATCTTCGGTTCTGGTAAGTTTATTGAGAGACATAACATGGACTTCGACTTACAGTATGCCATATCTGCCATGGCTACGATATGCCTCAAGATCAGGAGCATTCCGACGTCGATGCTGCGCACGGTATACCCGCACTTCAATGAGCCCCCCATCATCCGCAATAGTGGCTGGCGTACTGGAAGAGGCGAAGCAGAAGCAGCGGGACTCAATACCTTGTCTCTCGAACTTCACGCCATCCTCTTCGAGATGCCACCGGTCACTTGGCTCATACAGAGCCCTGGCGATGGACCCTTCTAAGGTTTTAGTACAATCTGTCCCCCAATTTGCAACGCTGCGGCCGTTCATAAAGAGCTTGAAATATAGATACTGTGCATTCGGAGGCCTACTGACTCGATAGTCCACGGAGAAGCGAGAGCCTAACGATGTTCAGTCAATGACTCCTGCTAGGCCTGCAAAGAAGTGGCTGTCGGAAATGTTTTGGCTTGTACCTGGGACAGAAGGTATGTATACCGTGATCTTTGGATCTATTTCGTGGATATGGCTTCACATGTTCCCGAATTTCTGGCACATGAGAGCTGCCACGACGAGCTCGTCGGGTAAGGAAATTCCGCTAGTATCTCGTTACTTGATCGGATTCGAACAGAAACATCCACACCTCGTAAAGACGGCATTGCAAAGTGGGAGTCTGCCGTGTTGCTCCAATCGTGGACAGTGGTGTTGAAAGCAAATTGCGAGTGGCTCGGCGAACGTAACGACTTTCGCAAACTCAAGGAAAGAGGGAACAATAGTAGTAATGGTCCGGAGGAATGAGCGAGATATGCTTAGGATTCTTACAAGTCAACATCTGTGAAGGACCTAAGCAAATTGGATCCAGTACTCACAACCCCTCTAGCGCCCAACGGATCCCTAGAAAATCATTCTATTCCGAGGCTTAATTTAATGTTCACAGGACTTTTGAGGCGGGCCTTAGCTGATTGATCAATGCTCAGTGCATAATGTGTCTCTCAGGTTGTGTCGCTGCAGTCGTTTTATCCTTCGACTATACCTCAACCCTCGAAAGACGGATCAAGAACCCCAGACAAAGTATATATGTCTAAAATATATGCAGATAGAACTCGTGGATGGCTTTCCTGGAGACTCATGTACCAGTTGCCACCAGCTGCCAACTTTTAGATGACAATTGTTCGAAAACGATACGATTCTTCGGCTATAGTCCGTACCCTAAGATGTATAGCCTCTAGAACAGCTAAGAATTGCCCAGCACCTTCTTTGTATCTTCCTCCTTTCCGATCAGACCAAGATTTCGTATTTGTTGAGCGGTAGGTGCATCGTCTCGTGAAGAAATCCCTTGTCGGTTGTAGGCAGCTTGCATTGCAATCGCGCGAGCGTGCTAGAACGGCATGTCAGTATCATCCACAGTCTCTCCACATGGCTCCGGTACGGACCTCCTTCTTGTGATGCAGGCACTCGTAGTAATCTTCTAGCGCAGTCGAGCATTTCTTCTTGCCAGAATCGTCTTCAGCGGAAGTGTTAACGACGTAGCAGGCCAATACTTCCTGCCAAAATGGAAAGCACCGACCGACGCCTATGAGCGGTTTGTGTTAGCCTAGAGTTTTAACTCTCTACTATTCCACCTGTTTTCGATTATGATGCGTGATGGAGCGTAACTTACCGCCGTGCATGCCGTATCCGGACGCCATGGTTGAGCAATGGGGTATTTGCCGCTATACCTCGATGCTGAGCATGAAGCATAAGGAATTCTAGTATGTCGTCGTCTCCTTAGCTTCCAATTGGCAGCTAGATTCGCGATAGTTGCATAAAGTTCGTGTTGGGTGATCCTTCCTGCTGAGTCATCAACGACAAGCATAAAACTCGGTAGATGCATATAGCACACATGAGCGTTGTAGTGCATACCACACTCATCACTTTATCCGACGGGAAGGGTGAACTATGGTTCAAATATTTAATATCTTCAATGGTTATATTAGTGAACAAACACAGATAACACTTCGCTGCGCATAAATCTGCTATCTATATACGCAAAGATCTGCGAATTCTCGCTCTGGTTCAGCTTGATGCTCTTAAGAGGACAGCTGTAGCAGGGGCCTATCATGGGCGTACAGTTGCCCCCAGCCAAGGTCATACTCCTTGCTGTTCACTATGCATCGCACGCCGAGATCGAAAAGCTACGTCCTATAGCGTCACAATTTCCTCATATCCTGCGAAAGGAGTTGCTACTCAGAATCCTCTTGACTCATCTGCCGGAGACTGTCCCACCATCTCTATACATACAGTTTGTAGAGCAGATTGCTACCGACGCTATTCCACAAAATCAGGACACTACGATCGATTCCTCACCCATAGATCTGATATCCGATGAGAAGGCCGCCAAAAAGGTCCGAAGACTTTCACTATTGGATTTATCTTGCCCCGAGCTTCCATATGGTGACCAAGATGACCCCTTGACTGGGTTTCTTCTCCGTCGGGCTTACCAATTAGATGTGGAGGCCGGTATGCTTAAGCAGCTGCCTGAGTTGCTGGCGCCATTAGTTGGTCGTCACGCATCTATCCGTGTTTGGATGGCCTCTACTTTGCTGCCCTTGCTACGGAGAAACACAGAGTATAATACGCCCAATGATAAGCTGTACCACTTGATGCAGTTCCAAAACCTCCCAGAGACCTCCGCCGTTGAGTACCTCCTGTCTGAGACTGGGCGTTCAGATGAAGGGGCAGAGTTGATTGGAAGGGATCTGCGTGGACTCGTCAGCCCCTTTCTCAACAACGAGTCCAGATGGAGCAACCTCCATACGAACGATAACGAGAGACCGATGGGGTGGCAGCAGCTACTGGAATGGCTTGTCCAACAAGCTAGCCAGTCCTGGCCGATTGCGATGCACGCGTTCGAACAATGGGATGGCCTAGGTGATGTTGATTTTGGTGACTACTCTGTGGAGGTGCAACTATCGAAGAGCCGTCTGCAGCTCGCGAATCAGAATTACGTCCGAGTAGCATTGGCCGCTGCGTACTCGATATCTGATGCAACAGAAGATGCGCTGAGTGGCGCACATCGTATTGTCAATAAGGCAAAGTTTCTTCTAAATCAACAGCTACTTCCTTCGTTACAGGTTGTGGCGGAAGACCTTCCGAGCATGTTTATGGAACCACCAAACTTCTTGCAAGGGGAAAAGCCGACTGCTAGCTATGTCAGAAACGGCTTATTGGATGACTCTAACCCTCTCACGTCGCCAAGTAAGGCTACCACCGACTTTCTGATGGCATTGATCATCAGCGCCTTCCTTCTGACGAGAATGGGGGCACGGTGCTCGATCAAGAAGGCAGCTGAGCTGGCCTTGTTACAGGATCGTCGTGACCAGAAAAACGAGCTGGTCAAGCTGGTCAGCCTTGTTGGACCTAATGGACCGAAGAGTGATGATGCATATTGGGAGAGGTTGAGGCAAGAAGTCATTTGGCTACATGACTGGGGCTCTGCTAGTCGCTACGGTGACAATGATGCCAACTGGGGCGTCTTTGGCATGATTCCACGTGTGGAGGTTGAGGTAGAGCTCCTGAAGCTTATGCTCTCAAATGGCCGTAAGTGGTTTTCTGAGTCAAGTCCCGAATTCCGCTGATTGACATTCCTAGGCTATGATATTGCAAAGGCTATATATGAGGATACTAGTGAACCTCCTTTAGGAGAGAAGGCGGTACATGACGCCTTGTACCATTCAGCCCTGGCAGCATTCGACAACGCTTCAAATCCTAATCGTACCAGAGGGGGCCTTCGGAAATGCAACTATATGTTAGTAAACAACCCATTTATTGTTGCAGTTTGAGGCACTGACATCATTATGATTAGTTTACACGCACTGCCAAAAACAGTCCCGCCACACCACGAGACCTCGCGCCAGATCGAGGCCCTGCTTAGTGCAGCGCATGCACTTAGCAGCTACAGACTGGTTCTCAAGCAAGGAGAACCTTTTAGTCCCGTAGTGCTACGGGTGCATTCGGACCCTATTTCCATAATTGATAAGGTTTTGGAGCAGAACGAAGACGCTTACACGCGACTACAAGAGTTCCTGGAGATGGGAAATAACCTCATTACAGCCGGTCACTTGTCCCAGAACAAGTACAAGCAAGAGACCATTGGGGCTGGAGACAGGGCCAGAGCAATGTTTGTTGCAGAGAAACGGGTCATTTCTATGTGCATAGCGTCTGCGTTGCGCGAGAACGATTTTGAGACAGCATACTCGTACGTGGTAAACAGATTGAGTTCTGCCACTACGAGTCAGTTTGCTGCCTTTGATGACTGGTCATGGCAGGCTGCCCTCCAGACTGGACAATACGTACGCAATGCCTATACCAAGCAGCCGACTCATCTGGGAACAGCAAGCGGCAATCCTGAGATCCGTCATTTGGAACAGCGCATCGAATGCCTGGCGGCCGCTTTGCGCGTCGCGCCCTCGAACCAGCTGCAAGAGATCCTCAAGACTTTCCGCCGTTGCGAAGAACAGCTTGATTCTGCCGTGCAAGAAGAAGCGGCCAAAGAAGCGGCCTGGGATGATGCTGCTGATACCCATGGTTTACCGGGCACATTTGATTCACCTGCCCCTAATAGTGCACACCCACCTCGGAATATGACAGCATCAGCCGCTGCACGCAGGACGGAAGAAGCGCCCATGTCACTGTTCGATCTATCGCGGGCAACGGCTCAGATTGCACAGAGGAACTTTGTATCTTTGTCTAGTTTGAGAGATATAACCCGCGGCGAGACTGCGGGATCTACGGCTCAGGTCAGGGAAGAAGAAGGGGAACGACGCGTCAGAAAGCGTGACCAGTTCAGAGAAGCTGCCACTGGCACACTCGTGTCAGGTGTAGGGTGGTTGATTGGGGCTAATCCGTCGAAAACCCGCGCCACCGATTCATGACATCAAGTCTCAAGCAGGTGTCTACCTAGTTTATGATGCGATTGTGATAATCGAATGTTGAACGGCACGTGTAAGTAGCGTGAGCTTGCTTGGTGCACAATAATCTTGGGAAAATGCGACGTTATTGGGAGACATGTAGCTATGAGACACTCATCCAGACTGTGAAACTGGGCAAGCGGTGGCCTGGGAAGTCGACGCACTGGAACTTGAACTTACTACGTTCTATACTACGACTGTAGACTTTGCTACGAGGGTGGATGGATTAGCGAAAGAGCACTTACAACGCAGGGCAAGAGTCTCCATCAACTCATGCGTCCAAAGATTGCGACCCGAGAATCGTGTATTGAAAGATGCGACGTTCCATGTATGCGCTCGTGTTGGCGCTGTTGCCGTTGGGCTTGACCGGAAACCGCTGAAATTGAAATCAGGGCAGTCAAGAGTGCGTGGGAGCTGAACGATTAAACAAAGCCGCAGGAAAACTAGCGCAGTGTTAGATGTAACAGCTAGGATCAGCGTACATATAGTCAACGCACCGTCAGCATAGTGCGTCACGTCGTGTTGCAACCGGTACCAGGGCAAAAGCTCTCCATGATGTGGCGGAAAGAAGACCTTTTGGGCTGAAGGAGATAACAAGCCGATTACGACGTGCAGAGCGGAGTTGCTGGGTGTTTGGTTTACATGTTATCAAACACACGAGATGAGAGGAGACGAAATTAATCATGGCGAGCAGATGTTGGCTGGCGTGTCGGTCCGATGCATCCAACAACGAGAGGTGTCATCCATAATGTGTGTGTACGAGGTTGAGTAAGGTACTGGGCGAGCTGGATGAGGGGATGCAGAACCCGGCGTCAAGATAGTTCGATGATAGGTTTGTTCACTTAAGCCGTTTATAGTCGACAGTGGCGTCGTTTTGAGGCGGTGTTAATGCTGGTACCCGTGCTGTGCTATGAAGGGTCGTCGCATTGGTGATGAGACTGATGAGAAGATTGATTCTGTAGACTCGGAAGCTGCCATGCGAGGCACTCGCGCGACCCAATCGCCGTAAAACCCGTCCAGTAACAAAAGAATTCCCGAGGCGATGGTTGAGTACCCATTTTGTATTCCCTTCCCTAAAAAACGGCAAATTCGCAATTGAACTCCAGTGAAGCAGAATCCTCTCTCAAGGTGCAACTGCGGAGATTCGTGACAATCGAATGAGAAGTTCAAGGTATGACACAGTAAAGAAAGCAAAAATACATGCCCGATGGCCCAGCAAAATGATAGCTAGGTGACAGGCTGGTTTTCCCGGTGCCGATAGACAGGCACGAGACAATCAGCGCATGGCTGGGTCGGCGCCTGGACTCATAGTCAGTAGGCTAGCAAGACATGGTTCTAGAGTTGAGTCAAACCTCCGTAGGATTCGCGTGGTTCAGTCCGAGTAGGAGCGTCGCCATAACTAGCACCACTGGCAGGGGGTTCACGAGAGCGGCCTCCGTCACGGTCATAACGCTCGCGGTCATACCCAGATCCACCACGGGCACCGTAGCGGTCGCGGTCTTCGCGTCCTCCGTAACGATCACGACCGTAACCTTCATCGCGGTCACGGCGATCATAGCCACGATCATAGTCTCGGCCATAGCCACGTTCGTCATGACGGCGATCATCGCGATATCCACGCTCATAATCACGGCCGTAGCCGCGGTCGTCATGTCGTCGGTCGTTACCTCGGTATCGGTAGTCATCACGGCCGCCGTAGCCCCCAGGAGGGCCCCTGCGGCGGTCGTCAAAGCGGGGACGCGGATCTGTGCATTGTGAGCGGCAAGAACTTTTATCGCCAACAAACGACCTAATTTTGATTGAGCCTGTCTTACCTCGCTTGGGCGGTCCGAAATACTTGCCCGGAGTAGGAGTCCGAGGACGAGCTCGTCGAGCCTTTTCAATGCTCAAGGTGCGTCCCTCAATCTGTTCTCCTTGAAGGCCCTCTTTGGCGGCTTCTGCTTGATCAGAGGTAACCATTTTGACAAAGCCAAAACCTCGAGACTCCTTGGTGTGGGGATCACGCATGATTTGGCATTTCTCAACGTCGCCGTATTTCTCGAACATCTTCGCAACCTCAGCCTCAGAAAGGCGAGGGTGAATACCAGTAACAAAGAGGTTGGAGCCCGGGTTAACAGCTCCGTCATCATCGTCCTTCGAACCAGGCGCATCCTTCATCTGACTGCAATCACCCAATGTTAGTCAGAGTACTTCTTTTATCAACGCCCTGATTGCCAATTGATACTTACCTGTCGCCGTTGCCGGAAGGGGAGGCAGAGCGACGACGACCACCATCATTGTCGTCACGGATTGGTCGCGGAGACGCGCTGCGGTTGTCCCTCTCGTAGCGAGGAACTTCATCTGCAGAAAAAATGATAAGCTAATGCATACAACGCGAATGCCAAATGGGAGGCAGGGAAACGGCGCAAAGAGAAAAGATGCAAAAATTGATCGAAGGGGATGATCGATTGAAAGCGGCTCCGCCGTCCGAATAAAGAGGTGTTGGAAGTGTAGAAGCATGACGAACCTTCATAACGATCGCCGCTGGCAGCCTCGTAATCCATGTTGGTTGTTGCCATACTGATGGAAAGTATTGATCGCGATGAATATATCGTGAGCGATGATGGAACACAGATGGATGTAGCGAAGCAAGGCGACAGAGGCAGAACGGAGAGTCTAGTCGATGACACCAAGGCGACGCTGTTGAACGCGAAAACGAAACTTGAAAGGAAAGGATGAATGCAGAAGGATAAGCACATGCAGCGATAGGCGGAGGTCTACCGATGATTAAGCGAGCAGGCTAGCGCCACGTAACCCCAGCCAAACGGGCCAGTTTCCTAGGTACCGCTACCTAAGCCCCGTGGTAGGTCTAGCCGCTTGCACAGACCAAGCTTTCGCCCTGCCTGCGCACGTCCAACATACTACGTAATCGCAGACCTAAATTCCCCAGGTAAATCTACGAATTGCAACCTGATGCATGCCCTCATTCGTCACACATGTGTATGGATGGCATTTGCTTTCTTTTTATCTCCTGCTACAACATCATATTGGTATCTCTATATACTATCGCACAGTTGTCTCATGCTCTTGTCTCGCATCTTGTAGCTGCGCATACATTGGTGCGAATTGTTGTGAGTAATGGGTTTCAAAAACCAAAGTGTATGATTATTTGAAACACTGTGAATATAGCAGTGCGTGCGTGTACGGCTAGATACTTTAGCCATGTGCGATTGAAGGTCAACTATAGTTCTCCTTCGCTACCCAAAGACCCGTCGTATTCAGAGTCATCTAGGTACATAAGACCTGCCGTAGCCCTGCCCCTGCAAGCCCCTTCCAAGGCCAGAGGCGCAAAGTGACCGCCTACGACAGGCCTTGCCATGAATCGAGCTGCCGAGAAGTCGCCTTTCCCTTCTGTACCGTACAAGTCCGTCAAAGGCCGGTCTTCAACATGCATTGTCAGTAAAAGCCGTGTATGAAGAGCCAAGAATCTTACCAGTCACTGTTCCATTAATCCAGAGTGCCGCACTCGCTATCATCGACCTTAACGTCTTATTTCCAGACACAACCGCAGCAAAAAATTCCCAGTCACTTTTACCGTACAAATGTCGACTATCTAAGGGAAGACCGAGGCGTTGTATGAATTCAAGATACCACTTGCTCTGTAAAGCGTAGATGTGGTCCGGAATGAAGTTGTGACTTGTCCCACATGACACGTCCGTTATGACTCTCCGAGGACCTTTCGAGGTACCCAATGTCATTTTTTTTCCAATATGGAAATACAGGAGAGAGTCTGCGAAAAGATTGTAGAGTGTGGTCCATGAGCCATACCAGTTGTATGTCAGTTTTGCGTGCGTCTCAGGGCGAGAGAGGGCTAGGGACTGCCATCTTTCGATATAATCCGCAGCGATGTCAGCATAGAATCTCGCGTCGTCCCTTTCACCGACTACATGGGCTATCCTGCCCATGGCCTTGATGCCAATGATTTCTGAAAAGGCGAACACGGGTTCCTCATCGAATGTTGCCCTATATCTGGGACCAGAAACATTCGATAGTGTATTGCGCTGAGCGAAAGCAAGTCGCACGGATTCTGAAAATCCAGACTGAAAAGAAGAATTTGAGGGTCCGGTAAAATGAATGGTGCCCCAGCTTGCCCGATCATTCGTCTCGCTTAGGAAAGATTGTTGCTGCTGAGAGACTCTCTATGTCTGTATCGAAGATCGTAGATCCCTGTAGAGATCCCAAACCACTGTGGCATCTCTATCGCCTGTGGCCCATTGGCCATTGATGTCGACATATATGTCAATGTCTTCTGGGCCTTCCACTAGTGCCATTCAATAAGTAGTAGGTATTGATTGAGTGGTAGTCGACGTGGGAGTGATAGGTGATAGGAAAGATAGCGTGATTTTGGTGTGACTCTGCATAGCAGAATCACAGCTTTCAATCCTACAAGTGAAGTTGGTGGTTGAAGCATCAAAAGAAGCACTATCGTATATTGGTTCTGCAATATTGCACCTGTTTGTCACGTAAGTGGCTATTTATGGTTAGGCATGCATGAAACTACAAACTGTTCAGAGCTTGCGGTCAGGGAGTGATGTGGTTGTCCGAATAGGGGATATAGCTGTCCGGTACGAGGTAAAGATACCATGACGGAGAGGCCAAGCTGTCCAAGATATAGATGATGCGTCAGTCCTCAGCTCAGTACGGGCCTTAGCTTAGGGTTGGTCTTATGTCTCAATTACATCACACATACTTGGGCGGAGCGCTGTCCGTCTCTACCACTGAACTATTATTTGGACCTTCAAAAGAGCCAATCCGATTCACTTGCCAATCACGATGAGATTTGCCTCGTTTCTTTGCGTCGCTGCGGCGACGGCCTATGCCTCTCTTGTCCTACCACCCGTCCTGTCTCTTTTTGTGAGGAACCCGTATCTCAGCGTGTGGCTCGGAGACGCCCGACAAGAGCCCTGGGAGAGTTGGTCGATATTCCGGAATGGTGAAACAGTAGTCAAGCCCACGCCAACAAGCATGCTTGATGAATGAGTGCTGAAGCAAATTTTATTGGCTAATCTGTTGAATGCATGCAAGACCACATCAACGCCATGTTACCATACATCTTCTGGGTTTACATAATGGCTTTCTCCATTTTCTCTGATATGCTGTAGTTTCTTGTCCCGAGCCATCGGCTTGCGCATGTCAAATGCATCTTCGCTGTCTTTTGTGGGATCTGTTGCATGATCTCCGTAATAGTCCTTGACAACGCGGAAGACGCTATACCCCATGTTTTTGTAGAATGTGATAGCACGCTCGTTGCTGCTGCGGACAAAGAGGTCCATGAACCACGCATCGTGTGCCTCGGCGGCTGCCTCAAGCTGCTCTGTCAAAATCTTGCCAATTCCAAGCCTTCGCGCCGCCGGGGCTACAGTAAGAGCCGTGATATGCGCATGCCAAGGTAGGTAATGCTCGGAAAATTTATATGCGTCGGGCGACGACTCAACTTTGCCCATGACTAGGGAGAAGTTAGCAGGAGAGAGCAAGTGATGAAAAGAAGAGTCAAGGATATACTGTAACCAACGATGTTGCCCTCCATATCTTCGCAGACTTGGAACATCGAGGGCCATTTCGCGTAATACTGAAGGTAAAATCCCAGCTCGTATGTCTCAGTTAAGGGATCAAGGTTGCATTTCGAGAATTTATTAACATCCTCAGGTTGGAATCTCCTGAAAGTGGCCATCTTTGACACTGTGACCAGTATTCTGAGACGCAGCGTCGACGTTCGTGTTTTGTAGCTTCAGACTGGTCCCTCGGGCAACGATACTGTAAGATTCATCTTCCAGAGGGCAAATTGTAATTAACAATTCACTAATTATGTAGACGTTCGTAACAGCGATCTTCTGTTGGAAATTGAAGAAGGAAGTCATGCATTACGTGTGGTGAATAATATGTTTGTGACCCTCAGTATAAAATGAGTAAAATATCTAGTAGTGGGCATAGTGGCCCATAGGAAAACCAAGCGACCCGCATCGTAGCCTAGTAAGTCAGGAGCGCTGCCCTCACGAAGGTTTTAATCAACTTACTTTCTCTATAAAAGTAAGGTAGTTTTATTATTATTAGTTTCTAACCCTTTAGCAAGGGAATGAGAATCAAAGCAATAGCAGTTATAATTAAGTAAGTTTAAATAAGGAAAAAAAGTAATAATAATATAAATATTTTACAAAGATTTAAATCTTTAATATAATTAAATTATTATTATAATTAGTTTTATAATAATAAAGCTTAATAAAAGACTTTATAAATTAATATTATTCTTATAGGGAAAGGCTTATAGAGTTAGTTGGGGTAATTAGTAAAGCTTATTATTTATATATCGCTAGATAATGTGGTACTCCATACTGACCCTGGACCTGCCAGCGGGACATCACCGTTTCCCAAAAAGTCTGGATTACTACCTCGACCCTGCAATCTCTCGAATCGACTCCAGGCAAGTCTCGTGTATCCTACGATTCTTATCAGGGCCTATCTAGCCTTTCCTGCTCCTCCAAAAAAGGGTTACATGGTTGCGTACCAGCCGAACAACAAATCATCGGCCATACGGAGTAAAGGCGGTATCTTCGCTTGGAGCGATCCTACCGCTCCTACCGAAACAATTACTTTTCTCTTTCAACAAGCCTCACCATTATGTCTTCCCCGCAGACGTCACAACACTCGCGAGACAACTCCACGGCCGATGCCTACCAGAAGTCACCTTCGGCTCGGCGACAGTCGCGGACGTCCTTCAATAACCCTACCTCGCCCGACCGGCATAGCTTCAACCGCGAAGATACCTTGGATCTAAATGGTCTGAGTGGCGGAGGCGTCGACAGTGGGAATGGAATGGGCAACTTGGCAGACGAGTTGGCGGATGCTTTCTCAGACTCCGCCGAAGAAGACATAGGCGACTCGGAAGTGGAAGAAGACGTCAGGGATCAAAACTCCGGCGATGGCGCGGCCCGGAGTGGCAGAGCTCGGGATGGTAGCTTGAGCATACCCTCGCCGCACCGTAAAGGGCATCGCAAGAAGGAAAGTGCTTACGACGGCTCTGAATATGGCTCCGAATCGGATCTTGATGCTTCTGGTTTACCACCTACCCTCGTTGCCAGGATCGATGCAGTCGAATCCTTGGCAAGGCGTGGGAATGAGAACTACGGCGGACCTACGGATGATGTGGTCAAGCGAGTCACAGAACTCCTCCGCGATCTTGGCTCTCAGTCGAGTGTAGAGGGAAGTGCATCTAGGTGAGGACACGCGAATAGCACCAAGTCCTGCGCCCTGAAGCTAACAGCAAGATTAGGCTCATCACGGCACACTCTGCACTGACAACGCATCTGACGCATCAGACGAGACAGCTTCATAGTCTAACTTTCCCCATCGTGGCGCCTATGGCGCCTATTCTGGATAACGATGCTGTTGACGATCTCATACCAATGCTCATCTCACTCTCGGAAGATATGCCGAGACCCTCAACTGCGGCATTCGACTCTCTTACAGCTTTGCACACCATAACGTCTGACCTAGTTCAGACCTTGAACTATCTTTCAGACACCCTCCATATGTCACGCCAAACAACTTCTACTGCAACCCGTCGGTTAAAGACGGCTAAAGAACTTGTTGCGGAAGTTCGAAGGGATGATGAACTTCGCGAAGAAGGAGAGCAATGGCTGACGAGAGGTAATTGGGGCGAACGCCTGCAGAAACGAGAGTGCGCAGGCGTGTGTGGCGATGTCATTGGCGGATTTGAAGAAGTGTGCAATGGTTGGAGAGAGCGATTGCTTGCCCAAGCGGAACCTCAGGCTTAACCCACTGTTGATCGCCATTCTCATACGACGACTGAGGTCATCATTCCTTGTGCCTGGGCGATGTTTTCATACATTCTGGCCCACTGGATTCTGTGCTCTTACCGCCCAACGCTTATGAGATTGCACCTCTTGGGATATGTCCAACATGTGCAATGTGGTCCCACCTTTTTACTCATCTCATGTTCTGATAACCTCTTAGTGACATAAAAATTTGCTCTTTCTCTTAGATATCCTTGGAAGCATACGCAGGCGATGATAGATAGCGAAATCATGACCGGATGATGTTGATTCACAAGAACATACAAGCCCGGCCTACTACTAGCTCACCCGTTCGAACAGGTTCTCCTACAGCAGATGCAAATGTCTTCTAATGGAAGCCTAGTATCCGGACCTTCAAGGCCTAGGAAAGTGCTACTAGTGCTCTCTAGTACGCATATTTACTATGATAGAGGTGCTCCGTACGTGGTCAGGTCAAGTACGCAAAACAGCGTACGGAATAATACTCCGTGCAATACGAAAGGTACCCCGTACTCGGTACGGGTGGAGCAATACTACGACAAGCAAGTACCAGTACTAAGTAGACACGATAAACGTGACAAAGTCGCGTCACGCCGCGGCGCAATCGCGACTTGTTAAAAGTCTCAGTAGTATCCAATCAATCCGTACTGTAATATAGAAGATACGGAGCATAATAAAGCTAGATTATCTCTATAAAACTCTCTTTTATGTAAATTAGAAGACTTTGTTATAGAAAGCTTCATTACCGCCTACCTTAGTACGAAGTTAATTAGGATTGCCAGCTATTACAGGTAATACTCCGTAGCCCACTGTCGTCTTGTTGAAGCCACTGTTGTAGCCACTCTACTGTAGCCGCTTTTCTACATGTGCTTTGCTCCTCCATGTCGCATAAAACGCGTCCACCAACATGGCTGAGGTATTGTTGATATCTCTCGCACCTGAAGAGTCAGCGCGCATGATTCATTCTACTATGGAGCATGCTGTACACAACTGAGCGATCCACCGTCCTGGCTTTGACCTGACACCTAACAGTATGGCGGTACTTTTATTGATGCTTAGGGCGATTGGCTCTCACTTAAATGTAAGAAAGAAGAAGGTCTGATTGGTTGGTTTGCTGTAAGTTATTGTGCGGTATTCCTTTGCGATTGTGCTTGAATCATTCACTTATTAAGACACGAACCCGCATTCAACCGCAATCAATAATTGCCACGATGGGTATGAAGAGTGAATAACCATAGATATGGGACTATTGAAGGTATGCGTGACAGCCTTTTAATGATTTTGAGCCGTGAACCGTGACCAGTTCGTGATGTAGTGACCGCGATATCCTTAACAATAAATAACAAAACAGGGGTTATTGTTGTTATTGCTCTTACCGCGCCATTGGTCCCTTTGCCATCTAGCGCGTGCGCTCGTTGACTGGCATATCCTGAAGAGGCTTAGTGGGGTAAATGGTTGGCGTGCCGCCTGCGCCCGCACCCGCACCCGCCGCCCACCGAGCCAACTCGCCCCGAACACCTCCCCCCAAGCTGCCGCCCACTGACAGCCATCACCTAATGTCCGCCGCCGGACCTCTCCCTCGCCTCCTGTTGGTTAACCTCACCTGCTTCGCAACCAGCCCTCACTTCCTTCGGCCTCAACGTATTACCAACTTTTTCTCTCTTTTATCGCTCATTTTCATTTGGATTGCCTACGATTTCTTTGACGACCCTTCGACCTACCGTCTCAGAGCGTTTCAGTGACGGACTCTTCGGCGGCAAGCATTACGAGTTCACAATACCCGTATGGTGAACAGCGAACCAAGCGAACCTAGCGACAGGGCATGCTCGATATACGGACTTTCTCGGAGAACCTAAATTGATACGGCTACATGGCGAGCGTGTGTTAGTTATTGCTAGTCTCGACACTTCCTAGCCGCGTCGAACCAGTGCATAATATCCTACATTCATGCCCGTTGGATCAGCCAGACACCGCCCACTCCTTTCTATTCCACTTCTACGACACCCAACGTATGTCGATAATGACTCTACAGCCTGAATATCCGGCCCTGGCCACCCTACCTACATCGTCCACAAAGCGAGCAATGAACGAGGCCAAATCTTACAAACTTGCATCCAGTGCTCGTAGTGGCACACCACCACCTGTTTCTGAAGCAGGTCGACAGGGTTCAGCTCCTTTGTTGGAGGCTAGCTCCCATAGAAGGACAAGGAGTGGAATGAGAATCAGTGAGGGGGCTCGCGCAAGCCCATTCGATGCCGAGGCTTTGGACAATGCTCTCGTCAAGGAGCTTGGGAGATCACAGCGGGAGAGCACGCCGAGCGCCAGTCCATCTAGGAAACGCCAGCGCATCAACGGTGATCGGTTCGTTGATGAGATTCATGTTGTATGACGCATGCATACTGACGTTTCTAAAGCTTCATTCCTACACGGTCCGGCCAGGACCTCCAAGCGAGCTTCAGCCTTCTTCATGAGGATGCCTCTCCAGCAACTCCATCGAAGCAGAAGAAGCGAACGCCACACGGCGAGCTTCACTTCCAGAAGAGTGAGTTTGTCCCTTCTTCGTCTAGGGGCAGCGGAAGAGACTAACGTGCAGCAGCCGAGGAAGCTAACAGGACCTTTTCATCACTGCTTCGTGCCGAGCTTTTTGAGAACACGGTGCCTCATGCTGGTCCTTTGAGTGCCGGAACAGATCACGCTCTTCCGCCTGTCACTCATGACGGGACTCGCTCGATAACACCCCCTAACAATGGGCCTAACACCACCCTCCCTTCATCACTCACTCCCTCAACCCCTCACAAAAATCTTTTCTCTTACCTATCCCCGAGACAACACAGCCAAATCGGAGGACATCCAACTCCCTCTAAAACGCCTCAGAGTCGACATGGTCCACAGATGGACACGAGAGCCGAAATTTACAGTCTTTCACCAGTTCGATACGGCAGCCAGCAAATGCTGCTATCGCCCCGGAGGCAGCCGAGAGCTGTTAGTAAAGTGCCCTACAAGGTCCTAGACGCACCCGAGCTCGCCGATGACTTTTATTTGAACCTCGTTGACTGGGGAAGCGCAAATGTCCTTGGCGTAGGTCTAGGAAATAGCGTTTATATGTGGAACGCACAAACGTCAAAGGTCAACAAGCTGTGCAGCCTGGAAGATGATACTGTCACCAGTGTATCTTGGATACAAAAAGGAACACACCTGGCAATCGGCACCGGCAAGGGCTTAGTCCAAATATGGGATGCAGAGAAAAGCAGGAGGTTGCGGACGATGACAGGCCACACCGCTCGTGTTGGGGCTTTGGCATGGAATACCCATATTCTTACATCTGGGTCGAGGGACCGCTTGATTTATCATCGCGATGTTCGAGCTCCTGATCAATGGCTGAAGAAGCTTGTTGGGCACAAGCAGGAGGTCTGCGGGCTGCGATGGAACTGTGAGGATGGACAATTGGCCAGCGGCGGAAATGACAATAAACTTATGGTCTGGGACAAGCTATCGGAGACGCCGCTGTGGAAGTTTTCGGAACATACTGCCGCGGTGAAAGCCATTTCATGGTCTCCTCACCAGCGTGGCCTGCTTGCCTCTGGGGGTGGCACAGCCGATAGACGGATTATTTTCCATGATACCATCAAGGGCACTGTTGTCAACGAGATTGATACAGGGAGTCAGGTCTGCAATCTTGCTTGGTCCAAGAACTCTAACGAAATCGTATCCACTCACGGTTATAGCCAAAACCAAATCGTTGTGTGGAAGTATCCCTCGATGACACAAGTAGCCAGCTTGACAGGCCACACGTACAGAGTGCTATACCTGGCTATGAGCCCGGACGGGCGCGTCGTGGTCACTGGTGCTGGAGATGAGACCTTGCGATTCTGGTCCGTCTTTGGGCGCCGGCCTGGTACCCGTGATGAGGGAGAGGCAACTGGGCGCCTGGGTGATTGGGGTGTGATTCGATAACGACGGTCGTCTGCACTGATTCCACTAGCAACCATCACATGTGCATACACCTTACATCTTTCTTTTGTCTCCATTAACATTAGCATTAGCAATGCAACGGCGTCAGGAGTTGCAACGAGAGGTCAAAACACTGGAACGGAAAGCAGGTGGTACTAAGGGTCATTTGTGTTTTATATTATTACTTGGGGTTGTGGATATGCATTTGGAACTGGGTAGGGGTGAGGTGTATAGGTCTGGCTTCGACAATTAAGCGCGTCTCTTTGGCACTGCTATGATGTTTCGGGGTGATTTAGATAGCATAGCGAATCCCTACTTCTAAACGTAGAAGATACTAGCCGTTTTGATGAGTTTGTACCTGTTCACGATCTTGTCGCCGGACACCTGGCTTTACTCTTAAACGCGCAGTGTGTAAATGGAAAACAAGTGAGCAAACAAGTGAGCAAACGATAGCCTTACTTATGGAGAACGAAGTCGAATCAAATAGATGTGCCAAGGGTTTCAAATCAATCATTTGATTCGACCAATTACCACGCCAACTGCCAAGTATTTGTTACCTTTGCACTGCCTCGAAACGTTCTCGCTGCAAGATAAAACTTCAGGGCTCTGCTTGTTCAGACATGGAGGAATGAACCATATCATCATGCCCCCCAACTCACGCAACAAACTAGGCTATGTTGATAGAGGCCGAACCTTAGATTCAGATTGGGAGCATATTAGTCTAGCATAAGCTGGTTCAAAGGGTTTGTACGGCGGCATCTGCTATACTCGGCTCACCTTTTCCTTGCTCCATCTTTTGCACTGACATCATACCGGTGGCGCTGCTCACACCACTCTCATCCAGTAGCGGTATATGCTCCGAGATACCGTTTGTGTCTTCCTGAGACGACTTATTCCTCCGCATCGAGGTGGCTGAGTCTCCAACCTCAAGCACATTCCCCTCTGCATTGGCAGCCAAGGAAGAACCCAGTGCATCATGATGGGGTGTAAGCAGAGGAGATTGGAAACCTTCTGAAGCATTTTGCCATTTACCAACTTCTGCCTTCATCTCTTCCAATTCTTTCTGGAAGCGTTTGCCAAAGACATCGATGTAATAGGTTGAGCCATTGTAGATACTCCAGGAGAATACAACAATCATGAACAAAGAGGACGCCCATCGACTGATGAACCACAGTGGACATGGTACAATCGTTAGGAGAGCGTAAAGATACTGAATACACATAAATGCTGGCTCTTGGAGAGAATCGGGAAGGGAGAGGACAGCTTCACCAATCCATGTTTTCGAGTATGATTTGCGAAGCCAGGTAAACGATGTAGGTCGACCAGCGGCAATCTTGTCTCTCCGACGGACTACAATCAGGAAGTAGTAACTTAGCTGCCAGAAGGCGTATGGTAATGTGCTCCAGAATAGCATTGAGATGATGTTGGCATACGCTGTGGGTGACCCAGCCTCTGAATTCTTGATGGTCCATATAGCAGGAAATTTCTGCTTCTGTAGCTCCGAATCTATCAGATGAACAACACAGTGAAGTGTAGCACATGGCATGATATGTATGAAGAGTGAGGTGACTTTATCAAAGCTGTGGAACACGAGAGAGTTGCGCCACATGATGATGGCCACAGCGTTGTTGCCAAAGGCCAGACAGTAGGCGGCAGTGAACAGTCGTTTGGAGCCAGGGAATATCCAGAGACTCAAGAAGACGAGAAAATTGGTAAAGTAGCAAAGATCGGCGAGGAAATAGTGGTAGCCGCGGCGATGATAAGTGAAATAACGGATGGGCATGAAGTAGATGAGCTGCGCCGTGTACCAGATATGCATATACTGAGGGTAACCACCGATGAGATACCCACTGATGAAGATGTTCATAACGCCGCATATGAAGGATATCTTCTCTCGTACGCTTATGGCCTTTGTATCGTTCCAATGCCGGCCTAGTTTGTCGACACGTTGACGCATCCGCTTCCGATATCTATCGAGTTGCTCATCCGCGGAAGGAGCACGGCGCCTCCACTCTTCTACCATTCGATCTCGTGCCAAAGTCGTTTTAGATTTGAAAGCATCTTTAGATCGGCGAACCTTGTCCGTTTGAGCTGAAATACCCTTCTGAAGCTTCTCTAGCTGCTGAGGCAAGGCAAAATTGTCGAGTAGGTCGAGAACAGTCAGGCGATCCACAGGAGGAAGAGGATCCCAGTCATCTTGATAGGAGCTGCTTCCACTAAAAGACGGATTTCTCGACAATCTTGGGCTTTTCGTTGCGCTCAGGACCGGAGTGTCGGGAACATCTGTATCCCCAAGATCTGGAGTAGGCCCAGGGTCTGCAACGGGGCTCGACATAGTCGTTCGCCTGGTTATCTTGTTTCAAGCGAGATTCAGGAAGTCGAAATTGTCTCTCTATCTGTTCGGCACTTGATAATTAGCTTTCAAAGCCGAGGTTGAATTATGATAGTTTCACAGGCATGGCCACTGACGAATGGTGAACTATGACGTAGGAGAGAGCTGGAATAACCCAGTTTCCCCTATGGATAGCGCGAGAAGCGATAGCTTCCGGAGGTGTCCTGGTCCAAGGAAGCGAGACACGAGAGGCTTGACAGTTGACGCAAGGTGTAATTGAGGGGTTGAATATATGGGAGGCGAGAAAGACGTCAATAGGAAGAAGTTGGCTAGCCGGTTGATTAACCTGTAACCGGTGAAGAAGGGAGCGGGGTTGTGACTAGAACCAAAGGTCGAGAAGAGCGATGCTTTTATGAGATAGGCAGCGATGAGACCATCATGTAACTACTAGTCCTTAGTGTTTAAAAGATAACCACTATCACATACTTAAAGCTCAGCTGTGTCCCATGATCAACTTGCGTGGTGTTTCTGGAGGCCACCTGCACCTAGCATCTTCAGGCCAACAACTAAGTCTGTGGATCAAGCACCCTTCGTGGACTGAAAGCTATCCCCTCTAGTCGGTTGCAAAAAACACCGACCCATCTACACATATATTTCGACTATCAATGGGTCGGTGTTTTTCGCAACCGAGTGGCCCCTCTACAAGCATTTCCCGCATTTAGGGTAAAGGTCAAGTATCTGTTTACACTGTGCTTTTACATTTGGCGGAGGGATCACATGTTCAAGCATAGCACTTCATTCTTAGTGTGACCCAGGTATTTTCCTCATGCTCTGGAGGGGCATTTCTTGCATCCCAAGGCGACGGTCCTTGCTTTTCATGCTTTATGTCTAGGGCGACCAACTATTCTTGATTTAGCCGTGGATATGAGAGGATGAAGAGCTGAGGCTTCCTTGTGCAGGGGAATCTTCGCGGAGTCAAGCTCACGGCTCATGTTGAGAGATTCCATGTCCGCTCGCTGGCGTGATAGAGGTCATTTTAGCATAGGGTTTGACCACCCAGGTTTCTGTTAAATCAGGATTCGCATTTTGCCCATGTGCCTGTTCACTGCGTGGCGATCTATAATACGCACAGTGCCGCATGTACGGAGTACCCTGAGGGTAGCCACCAAAATTATTCAGTCACTCTCAAGGTGCCGAAGATGGGCTGCTGGCAGAATAACGGGGCTCCAGTGGGACAAAGCAGTTCTAATGATAGGCAGGTACAGAGTACTCCGTACAACCTACTCCCGATGCATACTACCTAACTAAGTGGTCCAGGTTCTGTCGCGCGACGCGTCCGACATGCGACCACACTTAATCCATCACGACCGGCATCAGCTATTGCGCAGTAACAGCCACCCTGGGGTAGCTCCCGAGCCACATCAACCCGCAACCATTCAATAGTCAAGCCGACTTCGTCAGTGGCCACTCAAGGCGATTACATTCATTTTATCGAGAGTATCACCTTGCAACGCCATCCTTTTCATGCCCCGCCGTATCGCCGGATTTGCTGGGGATCCATCAACTTTCCTCCATCTTGAACCACGGCGTGTTCAGCTCCATTGAGTGTCTGCGGAGCTATCGATACCAACTGTGGTCCATGTTTACTCAGGTGGCATTGGGAAATAGTATTATAAATTATTGCGATAGACGTGTCGAGGTATTGCCGCGACCATGGGGAAGCTCATTAGGCTGGAGTTGCATAGTAAGTTGCTTAAAATTCCTCAGCTTGTCTGGCCTCTATGCTCACCAACAATGCGACAGACTTCAAGTCATACAAGGGACATCACACGCTCCTCTTTGGCGATTCCTACTTCACTTCTATCATTGGCCCCAATGGTTCCGGGAAATCTAATTCGTAAGCGGCAAAACACATACCTTCCTTATAATGCAAGTGCTAATATGTTCAGTATGGATGCAATCTCCTTCGTCCTAGGCATCAAATCCTCACATCTCCGATCTGCTCATCTCAAAGACCTTGTTTACCGCGGCCGAGTTCTCAAAACTGCGAAGATTAACGACGACGGTTCAGTCAATCCTGATGATCAGCCCAATGGCGCTTCCGATAAGGACCCGAAAGGCGAGAAGGGCGATCCCAGGACAGCATGGGTTATGGCGGTTTACGTTGATGATGCCGATGACATACACAGATGGAAGCGCTCTATTACCAGTTCTGGTGTGAGTGAGTACCGCATTAACGATCGAGTCGTCACGGCCCAGCAGTACAACCAAGCTCTCGAGGCCGAGAACATCTTGATCAAGGCGAGAAACTTCCTCGTTTTTCAAGGCGATGTTGAAGCCATTGCGTCGCAATCTGCCCAAGATCTCACTCACCTGATCGAACAAATTTCCGGAAGTCTGGAGTACAAGCCAGAATATGAAAGACTTCAGACTTTGCAAGAGCAGGCTGCAGAAAACCTGACGTTCCAGCTGCATCGACGTCGAGGTATCAATACGGAAATTAAACAATACAGGGAGCAGAAGAAAGAGGCAGAAAATTTCCAAAATAAGCTTGCCGAGAAGGATGCTGCTATCGTTACTCAAACACTATGGAAATTATACCATTTCCAGACAGCTATGACCGAGGCCACCAAGTCTATCAAGGTTCATCAAGAGGATCTGACAAACCTACGTCGTAATGTCGAGGCCTACGAGCACCGACTAGAAACAGCCCGCAAAGAGCACCAAGCAGCGAACCGGCAGGTAGGGCAGATCTCGAAAGATATCAAGTCAAAAGAGAAGAGCATCGAGGACAAAGAGAACTCAATAGTCCCTTACGATGAGAAGCTCAAAGAGACCGAGAGGCAACTGGAAGTCCTCAAGACTCAAGCTACACGAGTTGAGAAAGAGCGCGATGAACGTGTTGAGGTTGTGAACAAGGTTGCCAACGATTTGAAGACGGTCGAGAAGGCCGAGCAAGTTTTTGAAGCCCAGACTGAGGAGCAGATGAAGAAGCAGGGACGAGCTATCAGTGCAGCTGACAGAAGAGAATACGATACCCTTCAAGCTCAAGTTGAAGCTAGGGAATCCACGAATCAATCTGGGCTGCAGCACCTTGAGAGGTCTCATCGCGCTGAGGATGTCACAGTAAAGAACCTCAAAGGTAAAGTGGATCGCTTGACCGCAACCATACAACATCACGAAGCAGAACTCTCCACCATCAATGAGAAGAGGGACTCGGCTCAGGCCGACTCAGCTGAGTTGACGAAGCGAATTGCTTCCAAGAAGAAGGAGTACACGCAACGCCAATCGCAGCGTGTCCAAGCAAACCAGAAACGTACTGATCTTGAAGAAAAGCTCCAAGATGTCTTGATCAAGCTGAGGGAGGTCGATGATGGGCGTAGGCAAAATGCCAAGGAAGCCCGAATTAAGGATACAGTGGCATCTTTGAAAGGCATCTTCTCTGGCGTTCGAGGCAGAGTTGGCGATCTGTGCAAACCAAAGCAGAAGAAATTCGAAGAAGCTGTTCTTGTTGCGTTGGGATCAGACTTCGACTCAATTGTTGTGGATACAGAAAAGACAGCCAGCGACTGTATTTCTTACCTCAAAGAACAACGGATATCTTCCATGAGGTTTATTCCTCTGGACAACATCAAGGTTCATGCCGTGAATACAGCTGTCAAGGGCATTAATGGAGTTCGCCTCACTATCGACACTATCAACTTCGAGTCGTCAGTTGAGCGTGCTATCTCATACGCTTGTGGTAACTCGGTCGTGTGTGATACGCTCGACATAGCAAAGCACATTTGCTACGAAAAGAAGATTTCTGTTGAAGCTGTTACTTTGGATGGATTCGTCATCCATGAGAGTGGGACAATGACGGGTGGTCGCGGACCTGAATCGTCCAAGAACAAGCGGAAGTTCGAGGATGGTGATCTTCAGAGCTTACAGCGTGTGGCGGAAAAGTTAAGGAATGAGATAGAGAGCTTGCCTCGTGCTGAACGTGCTGGCGATGATGAGGAGGCTCTCCAAACTGAGCTCACGGGCCTCGAACGCGGCTTGGCTTTGCTAAACGATGAGCTGGATGCTTTCAAACGAAACTATGCCAGTAAGAAGCGGGAGGCAGACAGCTTGCGCAAGGAGTTGAGGGAACAGCAGCCCAAGTATGAGGCTAAGGCTGCTGCTCTTGAGGAGCTCTCCAGCCGCGTACAAGAGTACAAAGATAAGATCTCTCGCGTGGAAGATGAAGTATTCGCCGAATTTTGCTCAAGACTTGGCTATGCCGATATTCGGGCGTACCGCGCTTCCCAGGGTCAATTTGACCAGGAGGTTCAACAGAAGCGCAATGACTTTATCACTCAGAAGCAGCAGCTCAAGAGTAGGCTCAGTTGGGAGCAGGACCGACATAAGGCCACTGAACAGCGCCTTGAGAAAACGACAGACTCGATACGGAAACTCAAGCGTGACATTAAGCAATACCTAGCAGAGAAAGCTGAGGTCGAGGAGGAACTTCGCCAGGAACAGGCAGAGCTTGATATTTTGACTGAGAGACTTGAAGATTACAAGGTAGAGCTAGCGGACAGAGCCGAGAAGGTGAACGAAGCTCGATCTGAACTCCAGAAGCGAAGCAAAGAGATCGACAGCAAACAGAGGGAAGTGGACCGACTTGAGGTGACGGTAAAGACGAATAGTGCCAACAAATCCGCACTTCTGAGACGATGTCGCTTGGAGCAGATCCAGGTCCCATTATTGAAGGGGACTTTGGACGATCTGCCCAATGAAGATGATCTTCTCGTCCCTCAAGGTACTGATCCCATGGACCTCGATGAAGAAGACGAGCCAATGATGAACGTCGGTCTCGATCATGGGATCGATATCGACTACTCCGATCTTGAGGACATGTACAAAGAGGTGTGTGATTTCCCATTCCAACTTTGCTATCTAATTACTAACCGTAGTCAGTCTGACGGCCCTGAAATCGAGAGTGAACTCGCGGAAAACATTTCTAAGCTGTCCATGGAGCTAGAAAAGCTCAATCCCAACATGAGGGCCATGGAGCGTCTTGAAAGTGTTCAATCCCGATTAAGCCAGACAGATGCTGAATTTGAAGCTGCCAAGACAGCCGCTCAAGATGCCAAAGCCCAATTTAAGGCTGTGAAGGACCAGCGTTTCGAGAAATTCAACGAGGCCTTCACGCATATTCAAAAAGAGATCTCGGTCGTCTATAAGAATTTAACGCGCTCCGAGGCCTATCCGCTTGGTGGACAAGCGTATCTCGACATGGAGGAGGACACGGATATGCCGTACCTAACCGGCATCAAATATCACGCTATGCCGCCCTTGAAACGGTTCCGAGATATGGAACACTTGTCAGGTGGAGAAAAAACAATGGCAGCTCTTGCTCTTCTCTTTGCCATCCATAGTTGGCGGGCGAGCCCATTCTTTGTACTCGATGAAGTAGATGCTGCACTCGACAACGCCAATGTGGAAAAGATCAAAAAGTACATACACGATCACGCTGGACCTGGTATGCAGTTTATTGTCATTAGCCTCAAGCCCGGCCTCTTTCAAGACAGTGAGAGCTTGTGCGGCATTTACCGAGATCAAGAGGTGAACAGCTCCAGGGCCTTGACACTAGATGTAAGTCCCTATAACCTAACATGCCTGATGAGTCAATCTAACATCGTATCTCACAGCTGAGGAAATATGTCTGAATGGCCACGACAGGCTCTTTATAGCCCATACTAGATGTTTGTGTGATCCCGGCCAGGAGGTAGGCTAAGTCACAAACCCTATTGTCTAGAATGTCATTTGCGATTTATATGATCAACGACGATGCTTTATTCATGCTGTTTTCCTCTATATTTATCTTACTTTTCATGCACCAAGTGCAATCCATGGAGGCCCAGTCTTAACAAGCCATCCGTGCTCCGGCCTTGCAACACACAATCAAGCCACTTGAACCCCAATGGCTTCCAAACTTTGTAACAACCATAAAGGCGCATAGACTTGTTGTCCTCCATACGGAGTATAAGGAAATGCTATCAATACCCCTTTCATGATTAAACAACCTTCCAGTTTAAGGTAAGAAAGTACGTGAAGCATTGTGCATGACTCAGTCTAGCCATGGACAGAATATTCCGACCCAATACGCACCCAAATGCACTGCCAAATAGGGCCGGTGTATTTTGGTACCGAGTGGTCAGTCAAGCTACGTGTGGTCACAATGCGCATGCGCCTGCCGTGGCTACTATTAGCTTTCAAAGGTGGATCAGGCGAGCCGTGTGGTGGAGAGCGCTTATGTCATACTGTAATTGCTGTATTTCCAGATCCCGACCTGTAGAACTCTAGATCGGCGTTTTCACATCAACCTACGCATAAATCATCCCTCAATTGACGTGAAGCTAACAACCCCCAACAAGGCCGAACTTATACATCAGCTACCCTTATTTATATTGAAAGGAAGTACCTACTAGTAGTAGTTGCGGGCATTGATCGGTGCACGGCTGGGCTCTCCTAGCCCAGGCGCGAGAGGTTCACGCGGAACTCAGTCGCAACGCGCCTACGATCGCTCTTCCCATGAACCGAATCTGATCCTTTCCGCGACGCTCGACATCACTCCCCACGCTGTCCTTCGCAACGTCTAACCGATCTCGGACGTCAATTCTGCCCGCTTCGTTGGTGCACAACCACTAAGCACTGTTGCTCGTTGAAGATTCATGCCTTAAAAGTCGTCAACATGGACCTAGCCGTCACTCTCATCAAGTCCGTCATGCGGGCATTCTACCCAACCCGCGAAATCCTAGTTGTTGATGCGTTGATTCTTTACGAAGCGTACACTTTTCCTAAATCACGTTTAGCGTCTATAGTCTGACATGTGAGCAGTCTGCGCGATGATGATCTTGCGTACCTGATGGGAGTCATGAACTCGAAAGATTTGCACAGATTATGTGCAAAACTGAAAGAAGACCGCTTCGTTTGTTCGTGAGTTATTCTATCTCGACAAGTTACTTCCCGTTCTAATTAGAGCAGACATAGTCGCCAAGAGACAAAACAAGGGCAAACGCGTCCCACGAACAAGACTTGGTATTACATCGATTATCAACTCGCCATAGACGCCATCAAATGGCGAGTCTATACGATCGGCAAAGAAGTACAAGGCACTACAGTCGTGCAGCAAGAGAAGAAGGACTACTATTGCCCACACTGTAAAGCTGAGTGGACAGCGATGGACGTATTGGACAGTGTTGGTCCAGAAGGATTCTTGTGCCATCGTTGTAAACATCCTTTAGCTTTCGAGGCAAATCGAAATTCTGGAGGCCACGAGCAGTCGACACGACTCAACGACCAGCTCCACTTTGTGACTGGTCTGCTTCCCCAAATCGATGCGAAGAAGATCCCGACAGAAGACCCCGAAGACGTTTGCAAACGAGGTCGACCAGTCGTTAGAGATGCCACCTACCAACGAGCCCAGACAATCCCCATGGAGTCTTCCGAAAGTCGCCCGGTAGCCACCAAGGGGTTGTCAAATACAGGAATTCAAACCATTGCTGTCAATATCACTACTCACGAAGGGCCCTCGGAAGCTGATAGAGACGCCGAGAGAGAGAAAAAGAGGAAACAAGAGGAGGCGAATCAGCTCCCTGATTGGATCGCTCACAGTACTGTCGACAAGCAACCACACTCTGGCATTGCCCTCCCCAGTGAAAATACTCTTGTAAAGCAAGAGCATAGCCACTATGATGCTGTTCAAGATAGATCTACTGACACTACTGCGACTGCTCATATTGACAACGTGTTCGAGCAACTCAAGAGAGAACAGGCCGCCGAGCGGGCTCGTGGAGAAGAAGAGGAAGAGGAAGAGTCCGAAGAGGATGAAGGAGAATTTGAGGATGTTCCCGCGACCGAGACTAGCATCAGCAAGAATGCGGTAGGTGCACCGGCCATTAAGAGAGAATCACCAGATGGACACGACTCAGACGGAAGATCGTCAAAGAGAGTGAAGATTGAACCAGATCAGGCTGGTCCGCAGAAGCAAGAAGAACATGAGGATGACGACGACGATGACGAGCTGGAATTTGAGGATGTTTAGACGAGTGGTGATGAGAAAGATGACTGGAGCTTTGATAAAACATCTCACCCTCTGCTACTTGAAGAAGTCCCTGAAAAACGCGGGTTAAACAAACCTTCGTTCGAGCTAGATATTAAATAACACTACTCTAATGACATTGACGGCTTCGCAACTACTGACCTAGATGTTAGGAGCTCGACTCCCATAATAAGATCAAAAGGATGTTCAATGACAGCTCCTACGGGAATCAATACTCGGTAGTTTGGAGATTGTGAGACTGTCCACTCACGCGGGAGTGGGGTTCAGGACGCAACATCTACTACCTAGTATAAATAACTAAAGCAAGACATTAGGAAATAGCAAATTAGTAGTACCGCGTGCGTAGCCTACCTCGATAATCTCTACAAGAAGAACTATACTTGCTATCTCTTATTGATAGGAGGCCAATATTGGGATATTCTTGCCGTTATTAGGGTGTTAAAAGCGATAGCTATCGGGATGAGAAATAGAGTTGGCCGTACCTTCCTGGTAGAAATCGATAGTCTAATGATAAGCCTGGGCCAATGTTTTAGTAGGTGATTTACGCTAACTGTACGGAGTACGGAGTATGCTTTTAATAGCGAATGACTTCATGACTTCACCAACCAGTCACGTATAGTTCTACCGTAATCAATACAAGTTTCATCTTCTCCCCCGTACGAAATCTGCGAATACTGTGACGAGTTTGGAAGGGCTTCTATATAGGAGGACCAGTAGGTCCGCTCGCTCTCATTAAGAAGGTTGTGATGCGCAACACTCAGGGCCCCCTTTTCCCAAAGGGATGATGGGAAGTCGCCTAGCAGATCTCAAGCAACCGATAGTTCGATGAGGTAATGTACAGTATCATGACCTGGACAATGTCACCGGAAATCCCCCCTATATTTCTCTTGCCCACGCGGCTGAGTCCAGACGAGATGCATCGTCTGGCAAAAAGCATACCCTCGATTACACATAATGCCCAAGAGGGTGTGATTTTCCTGGGAAAGATTTCAAAAAGAGAGCGTGCTCTGTTTGAGCTGCGGAGGTTGGGAATCTCAACAAGAGACATCTCGCCTACACATGGGCTGGACAAGTCTGACGAGATGGAGGAGCGCACAAACGAACCCGCCACGAAACGTCGAAAGATTTTACTCCCAGAAGTAACGGAACAACCACGGGCACTTCGCTGCTCGGATTCTTCTTCCATGGACCAGATTATCAGAGTGGTGAAGCTCTCTTGGTATACGGACTCATTGAGCCAAGAATCCCCGCTTCCCTTGAGTGATTATCTCGTATATGAAGGCATCAAGGTGCCTGCTGAACGGCAAAAGAGCCCTTCTCGAGCTCCCAAAGCCACCATGGATGTTCTCACTCGCGCCGCTGGTGATTGTTCCTCTCCCGCCCCGAGGACTGGGAGGCATTCCATGCCCAACCAGAGCCGGGGGCATATGTATACGATGAGGCAAAACCCCCCTGCATTGCTACATGCGACGACTTCAGAGCATGATATGCCTCTCCCCAAAGTTCCTGAATATATGAGATCGAGATATGCTTGCCAGAGGCCGACACCCGCCGACACGCCAAACGCCTCTTTTATTCAAGCTTTGAAGGACGTGAGAATAGTTCGCCGCTCACAAGGGGACTATATTGGTGAACGAGCTTATGGGTCTGCCATTGCTGTCCTTTCCGCATACCCATATCCCATTCGCTATGCATTAGGTCAGTGGTATTTACTTGATGCGACCTCTCTAGCCACCCGATTAACATGACCATCCAGAGGTGTCAGAGTTACCAGGTTGTGGAACAAAGATTGCAGAGTTGTGGCAACAGTGGAGCGAGATAGGGCAACTAAAGGAGCTCATAGACGCCGATTCGAACGCTCAAATTGCGGTTTTAAGGTTGTTCTATGAGATCTGGGGCGTTGGAGATACCACGGCTCGCGAGTTCTATAGGAAAGGTGAATACCAACCTGGAGCATTATGCAGTGCTTTTTTTTCTGTTTTTTCTCTTCTTTTTTTTTCACACGCTCACACCCCTTGCTAGGCTGGCGAGATCTAGATGATATCGTCGAGTTTGGGTGGGCCTCACTCAGCCGTGTCCAGCAGATTGGGGTTAAATTCTACGACGAGTTCCAGCTCAAGATGCCAAGATCCGAAGTCGAATCCATTGGGGAAGAGGTCCTCGCCCATGCTAAGAAGATTGACCCGGGATTCCAAATGGTAATAGTGGGCGGTTATCGTCGCGGGAAGCACCACAGCGGAGATGCAGACATTCTTCTAAGTCACCCAGACGAGTCGCAGACGTTGCAGCTCGTCACCAAGATCGTGACGAGCCTCGAGAAGGCAAAGCTCATCACGCACACCCTGGTCCTGTCCACCAAAAGCAGTGAGCGCGGTCAAACGCCTCTCCCGTGGAAAGGCGCCGGCCGCAGTGCGGGAGGAGGATTCGATACTCTGGACAAGGCTCTCGTAGTGTGGCAGGACTACCGCAAGCCTCGTTCGCCGCACCGCCGGGTGGACATCATCATCAGCCCCTGGCGCACGGTAGGCTGCGCTGTCCTCGGCTGGTCAGGAGGTAACACGTTTGAGCGCGACCTCAGGTTGTACTGCAAGCAAGTCAAGGGCTGGAAGTTTGACAGTAGCGGCATTCGACGACGCGACGACGGAAGCTGGGTGGACCTTGAGGGCAATGGGTCCGCCCCAGACATGCTGACCGCCGAGAGAAGAGTATTCGAGGGTCTTGGGCTGGAATATAGGGCTCCCGAAGAAAGATGTACGGGCTGAGTTGAGATGTTACAACCTAATGTTGAGACTCATGACCTGCAATATCCTCGTATCCAGCCTGCCTCGCGCTTACTTCGTACCCTGACCATAAAACAGGAATATAGTGTTAGTTGCACATGCCCATCCAAGCACGACGCCGGTGCCGTATCCGAATTGCAAATAGTATCGAAGGCGGTAGAAAACCAGCTTACGAATATGATGCCTGCAATCCATCCATCATGGGGATGCAGTCCCTACAATTGGGTCAGAAACATGCCACAAGGTACGGACAAGGGACAATTGATATGCCGGATGTGTTCTTGCGGACTTGAGGATTTTCGCTTGCGGACTTTTGCCTTAGGCTAGATTTGGTTCTCACTCAACCCTAGGCACAATGACGAAGGGCAAGAAATGGCATCACGGCGGACATGAGTAACAACAATAGCGCACAATCAGACATGACATGACATGTTGAGCTTGTGAGTGATTGATACAGCCATTGGAGCATCGACACTGCCATGTTGATGATTACTGGCCTACTCGCGGAGCCGTGGTAAGTACCACAAGCTGCAAAGAGTACTCTGTAATAATACGGAGTACGGAGTAGTTTGTCATCAATTTCAAAGGCCTAGGTAGCTAGGCATTGCCATCACTGACCGGACTCGGCGACTCGGCGGGTTTCTTGTGCCGATGAGCCGACGCCAGCCAAGAGTGCCTATTTCTGCTACTCTTTCCCAGGTTCTCGATCTAGGTCATAATAGCGAAGCATGCATACTTTGTATACTTGGTAGAGAGCTCACCAAAGTTGGCAGATAGGCCTGGGAGTCCTTGCCACCATAATTACACGGGATTGCAACCAACAAATAGATATGGACATGAAATATACACAGATATATATCTCTTAATATAAGCTTGCGAGCTGGAACAGCCAAGTTCTTGATGTCTTGCGGGGATTTCTTGCAGGATGAGGTGGAGTTTCAAAGGTGAGCACCGCAAATACTGGCCCCATTAGCTCTAATACTACTCCGTATGTAATGGTTCATACGTGGTCCGCAGGGAGAGCTTCTATAAAGTAGGTTGACATCCCCTGATTGCACCAGGAACTTAGCTCCAGATTCTCACGACCTTCACGCACAGCCACTTACTACAACGAAGTAAATCACTTTGCAACCAACTTTCATTACGAAATACACATCTCAAAACATTACAATGCCTTTCACGCTTGAGCTCCCTGACCGCTTCGCGTAAGCCAGCCTCGTACACAAACTCATGATTAAAGGCTAAAATAAAGATCCAGCTTCGTGTTGGCGACAGCAAGTTCGACCTTCATGGTCAACTATCTCCACATGTTCCTCACTGTCAAGTACCGAAAGGCCAGCGGTCTGAAGTACCCCATTGCCTACGCCACCCAGGAACAGGCTGAAAAGGACCTTGCTGCCCTCGCCTTCAACTGCGGTACGTCGTTGATCTGATTTCAGACGGGCAAGTGCCTGGCCAACATGCTGACAAAATTCTAGCTCAGCGCGCCCACGCGAACTTTATCGAGAACCAGCCTTCTTTCCTCGGCGCCCTGCTCATTTATGGCCTGAAGAACCCCACTACTGCAGCTATCCTCGGCGGCACGTGGGTTGTTGGTCGTATCATGTATGCCCTAGGCTACACCAGCGTTGGCCCTCAGGGCAGAGTATTGTGAGCCCTCCCTTTCCCCGAGCATATTGTATTCTCAATGGCTAATGTAACAAATAGTGGGAGCGTGTTGTCCCAGGTCGCCGATCTGTCTTTGAGGTGCATGGCACTGTACACCTCCGTCAGCTGGGCTCTGGAGCAGGTCTAAGTCGTAATAGCGACGGCAATGGTGGAAAAGTATGCAGTATAGGATCCCAACGTCATAGACGCCAATCAATATCTCCAAATAGTTGCTTCAGTCAAAACAATTCTCCATAGAGCGTAACTTTCATCTGCGAAGTCCTCGGCGCTTGAGTTCCTGCTCATTGGGGCCGCTTGCATGACTCTCGGCCTCATCCTGCGCGATCTGGATAGCATTCTCTTCAAGTATCCCCTCGATCCCGTTATTACCAAGGAGATAGTCGCCAAAGTATTTGACAGCGTTGAAGATCTCCTCTCCAGTGGGGACAATCTGTTCACGTGGCAGGAGGAAGCCGTAGCTGCCAGTGTCCCGGAGCTTAATCTGATAACTGTAATGAGCGCGCATCTCGTGGTAGAACCAATCGATAGCAGAGCCGCCGCCAGATTCAATGCGTGTTAGAATCTTATCCTGGTCACGACCAGACTCTTGAGCGGCCACCGCGCCTTCACAAGCAGAAGCGACCGTATACGACTCCCCGTTGGAGATTCTAATGGCTTTGGCAATGCCTGCACCCAGTTCCTCGAGGTTCTCAAGGTTCGGGGGGTCGCTAGCGCAAGAAAAGGCATAAGGAAAGAGAACTTGCTGAGAGTACGAGTGAAGGTCCAGGAGACCAACAAACTTTACGCCATGTAGCGTCTCATTGCGAGCCCAGTCAGCAAGGCGTCGAGCTTCAACCGCTTGAAAAGGCTGTTCGCCGCCATAGCTCTCTGAGCACGGATCACTCTCAATAACAGCGCTGTCCCATTCGAATCCAAACGCATGGTCCAAGTCCAATCCCCGACAGTAGCGAAGATTGGTTTGCTGTCTCGACTTGCGCCACAGCCGATCAACGTGCCAGGTATATTCGAACCCATCAGGATTAACTACTGGCATGAAGACGATATCGAATTCGTCCAAGAGCTTGGTAATCATCGGCTCCTTGCCAAATGAGGTTATAAAAGACCACGCGACATAATTGACCGTGGTAGTCGAGATCCATTCGCGAGCATGCAGTCCACCAGTGACAAGAATTGTCTTCCGCGGGTTTGTTGGGGAAGATGGTGCAGGTACACCGAGTCGGAGGGCTGGGATATCTCTACCCTCGAATGACTGGCCGATGGGCACGTATTTAACGTACGACGGGAACATGGCTTCGAGGAGGCGCATCCAACGCACGATAACACCCAACGATTGATAATCCTGAAAGAAAAGGTTGTCGCCAATTCCGTTCCTAGAATCAGAGAGATCGGCATAAACCCTCTCTGATGTGATCCTCTTCGCATCGCCATTTGTAGGTAATGATTCATAAACCGCAGCAGCCAAGTCCGGAATCAAAACGGAATGGGATGTGTGCAAAGAATTGGGTAACAGGCTCAGTAACGGAGAGATCTCGTCAGCATGTAGGCGCACATCAACGAATTCATCTGTGAAAGCCCAAACGTCCAGGAAAAGTCGAGCAGCTGCTTTAGACAAGGCGACTTCCTCTTCTGTTGTGCTGACATTGAATCGCAAGACGAGTTCGTTCGTGTACTGAGCTCGCAGCTGACCGAGAGCAGGCAACTGGCTATTATCCTTTGTTGGATGTCGTCCGAATAGCAATTCCACTACGCCATCGCGGAGTCTGGTAAACCATGGAAACAGTCGAGCATGGTCACTTTGCTGATGGTTCGTGACACTTTCATCGTAAAAACTACTGACAGGGCCGATACCAGCACCATAGGCCACTTGTTGCAGCGCCAGCAACGTGACGAGACGGGATAGATTCATCGTCAGGTCGTTGGGATCGTCGATTCAGACAGCTTTGGGGCCGAGTTGCTGATAGGTTAGCCGGCAGGGCGACGAATTGATTTGGGGGGGCCGTCTTGATCGTTATCGGTGTTGTTTGGCAGTTATGCGTCGGTTGCATGAACAGGTGGGATGTATATGGAGATTATGTACGGAGTAGTAGTTGCAGGTAAGATAGTTGGTGCGTGCCTTGCCTACTAGGTATGTATGTAGTACGACGGGCGCTTGGGAGATGTCTAGTTGTCAACGGTAATCAGCACATCACCTCCGTCAGTGGAGCGAAGAGGCGCACGCGTTGTGCATGCACAGCCAAAGCAGCCTGTGTTCAGCCCCAGTGCCAGTGAGGACGACAGTGGGAGTGGGCTCCCGTCCAGCCTAAGCCGGGGCTAGACTCCTTGACTCCCGCGCCCAGTCAGTGGAATGCAGACCAGAAGCTACAAGTACGCCAGCTCCCTGAAAGTACCTTTGACTACCACTAGCAGCACGTAATTACAGCAATCAATCAATGGATGCAACCCCTGGCATGGAGAGAAAGTGATGCTCAAGTTGGATTAGCATGGCCCAATTTATCTTCAAGTGCGACGACTTCCCCCAAAGGGCCCATACTGCAACCCGTAACTCGGGACCCTACTCGTACTCTATCCGCTCATCGTTGTCTTTTTGTCTCTAGCATTGAACGATTGTGTTCAATGTTTTTCAAGACGATTCGATTTGCCAGCTAGGCTCTGCGCCGAGCTTCTGCAACGGTGCCATCACCTACCTCACCTTGACCTCTACCGCTACGACTCGACCCAGGTGGCCCACTACCCTAGCAGGACTGCTGCATAACTCTTGTCTTGTACCAATAAGACCATGATCTAGACAACTCGCTATGCCTCTACTACGCCGTCGCGGCCAGGTGGCCAGCGAGAGCGACACGCGACAAACCCAAGATGCGAATGAGGACTCTGAGGCCGGCGCCAGTCCGCTAACCCAGCTGCAATCCCAGCCCGAGCAAGCCGAGAGCGAGGATGCTGATGGTACAACATCCAACCACGACCAGGACGAGAGCCGCGCGTCATCTCAGACTCGCCCAGATATCCCCCTCGCCCAAGAACAATCAGCAAAACACCATCGCTTCTCTGTCCTAAGATTCCGCAATGCCTCAGACTCTCAGCTGTCATTGCGGGCTAAGCAGGCTGCCGAAACGACTCCTCCGGTGCCTCGACGTAAGCTTGAGCCCCCAATACCCCATCCATGACGGAGGTAGGCCGCCATGTCTCAATCATGCATAATACTTACTCGTCTTGTCTTGCTAGCCCCAGAAATAATCACCACAGCACCTACGGACGATTTTTCGGGGTCAAGGAAGAAAGCAAACAGAATGAGTTCGGCAGTCAGACTACGACGGTCTCACGACATCCCGAGGGACGAGGCTACGACAGTGCGAGCTCTGGGCTTCAAGAGGTCGAGAAAGTCCTTTGCGGATTTGCGCGCACAGCCGCCAACTGCTCCCCTTGAAGAAATGCCCCGAATTGGCTCCTCAAGACAGTCTGCCGCAGCATCATTCGGTACGGGACAACCTGCCATGATGAACCGCCCATCCGAATCCTCAAGATCAGACGCAAGTTCAAACGACCGCCAGTCCCGCGGTAGCCCTGCCACGACCCCAAAGAAGTCGCCCTCCTCAAACCCGTTCTTTAAATTTCGCAGGTCAAAGAAGCCTCCGGAGCCGCTATTCAATCTATCGCATTTACCTCAACAGAAGAGCAAGGTTTCGACCCCTGGCGAATCAGCTACATCTCTGGGAGCGACACCAACACCTCGGCCCTCTTCCGTTCAAAGCAATGCGGCTTCCATAGCCCTCGCCGATAGGCATGATGTTCCCCAGCGTCACTCCGGTACGCCAACGACAGGCACATCACTCGCTCCCCAAGGGGCTACCACACAGTCCGGACAATCCTCGCCCACGCGTGCCAACCTTCTTAGGGGAAGGTCGTCCACAATGAGCTCGGTGCATAGAGATTCGACGGATGACCATTTGATGCCGCCAACAACGAGGACATCATCCTCAACTGGCAGGAAGAGTTTCGGGGATCTGTTTGGGCTTAGTCGTCGTCGCCAGACCTCGGAACTCAGTCGCCAAGGCACTTTGACCCCAGCTACACCAGGGTCCAACGGCTCCAAAAGTAATTCTTTGCAGCTGGCTCGCGGATCCGTGACATTGCCTGAGCGAAAGGATGATGAATCTCCAGCAAAATACTTAGCACGAGTTGAGGAGGTGCTGAGCCGAGGCATCATCGCTGCAACATTATCAAAAGGGACCGATCCTTTCTCAGCTGCTGTGCTGAGGAGCTATATGCGGAGCTTCAGCTTTTTCGGCGATCCGATGGATATGGCCATCCGAAAGCTCCTTATGGAAGCCGAACTACCAAAGGAAACTCAGCAGATTGACAGGTGCCTCCAGGCTTTTGCCAATCGTTATCACGAATGCAATCCTGGCATCTACGCCTCTCCTGATCAAGCTTATTTCATCGCGTTCTCACTTCTCATCCTGCACACGGATGTTTTCAATAAGAACAACAAATACAAGATGCAGAAGGCGGATTATCTGAAGAATACTCGTGGGGAAGGTGTTTATGATGAGGTTCTTGAGTGTTTTTACGACAATATCTCTTATACCCCTTTCATTCACGTTGAGGATGATATAGATTTTGCAGAGCGCGCGTCCATTAAGTCCAAGAGAAAACAGATCCTCTCTACTACGCAAAGCGATCCGGCAAAACGAGCTGCGAAGGAACCCATTGATCCTTATACTCTTATTCTGGATAACAACCTAGATGTCCTTCGGCCCAACCTAAAGGACGCAATGCACCTTGAGGAGCATTACAATTACCTAGGTACCGCAACCAGCCTCAACCTCAAAGATCTCCAGAAAACGTTTTTCCGCACCGGTGTGCTACAAATTGTCTCTGCAAGATCTCGGCCAGACGCGTTTTTGTCAGACAAGACGGTTACCAATCCTAGTGAGGCTCCACAAGGCATCGTTGACATCAAAGTCACCAAAGTCGGATTGCTTTGGAGGAAGGATACTAAAAAACGCAAGACGCGCTCGCCCTGGCAGGAATGGGGTGCCATTTTGACAGGTGCCCAGCTTTACTTCTTCCGTAACACAAGCTGGGTGAAAAACCTGATGCACCAGTATGAGCAACATATTAAGCAAGGGAATGACGGAATTCCAGTTATTTTCAAGCCCCCAATGGAAGAGTTTAAACCCGATGGCCTTATGTCAACTCAGGGCGCCGTGGCCTTGGTGGACAAGGAGTACAAGAAGCACAAGCATGCATTCATGTATGTTCGGCAAGGGGGTTTAGAAGAGATCCTCTTGGCTGACGACGAGGATGAATTGAATGATTGGCTGGCCAAGCTTAACTACGCAGCCGCCTTCAGGACCTCCGGAGTTCGAATGCGCGGAGTAAATGGCGCACATTATGATGGTCAAGGTCGCCGAGGCATGCGACGCTTGGATAGCTCTGATGCCACGCAACTCATCGATACGCCGACTGGCCAAGTGTCCGTTGCTCGCAGCCAGATAGACCATAAAATGGCCCAAGATATACAAGCAGCTCGCCGCGAATACATGGAACAAAAGATCGAGGAAGCTGATGAAAAACTCAAGGTTGCGCAAAAGCAATTAGAGGAGCATCTACAGAACGGACGACATCTCCAGATCCTCGCCCCGATTCAGCCTCGATCCAGAGAACAGCTACTTTCTGCCGCCGCCAAGATGGCTGCGCAACTCAAATGGACCAGAATGGATATTTGGAGAGAAAAATGCCATCGAGACATTTTGAAGCAGGACCTTGACGAAGATGTGCCAATCCTGAGTCCGGAATCAACACCGATAAAATCACCTCGAAGCAATGCGTCCCGCGAAAGTGTTACATCGCCGACACCGCGAACAAATCTAGGCCGCATCGACTCAAAGGAAAAGGGTTCAAAGCGACTTTCACGAACGTTCCCTGACCTTGAGTTATCCAAGGATGCGAACACGGATGTGGCCAGCGACTTGCAGTCTCCTGAAGACGAAATTTTTGAGACTCCACCGCAGAGCGCTACACATATTCCTGATGACTTGCGCTCGCGATCAAGGTCAAAGTCCAGGTCTGAAGGTGGAAGCGCGAGGCGTTCTAGCCTAAGCCCAACTGCTTCGCCTGGACGATCCGAACGATCTGGATCTAGGCCTGCCCGGAGGGCTTCTAAGAAAGCTGAAGCAGACCGTGACCATGATGATGTTGATGCAGAAGAGCGGCACTTCCTTCAGCAAGTTGGACTCCTTGACGCAAAGTCCGATAAAGATGTGTCGGATAAGGGCACAGCATCATCTGTTGCCGATGCTACTGAACAAGGGGCTTCTGACAAGGCTGACAAGAACAAAATTCGTCGCAGTTTACATCGTACCCTGAGAGAGGGCGCAGGGCATCTCTCGCATCACCGCAGCAAGAGGAGTAGGGATCTCACCCCTGCCGGATCCATCGAGGATTCGCTCCGCGATAGCATGCTTGCAAGGGGGACTGGCAGTTTTACTGTTCATGGGAAGAAGGCATCTGTCATCAATATCGGGACGGAGCTGCAGAATATGTCCAATGAAGAAAAGTTGCGGGCACGGAAACAGTCTATCCAAGCCGAATCCCCCCTATCCCCCACGGCCAGCTACGGAGATGATGCCGATTTCCATTCAGCCCCTATTCTCCAAGAAGAATCAGACGGCGAACAAGCCCGGCATCGTGAACGTAGAGGGTCCGCTGCCAGTGCCAGTACCGCCACTGCAAGAAGTTTCCGAGAACTTCACCGAAAGTACTCCTCTGCCCAGGCGGCACGAAGCGTGTCCTCAGGCGGGAGGTTAGCTATTCCCTCAGATGGGGAGAGCGAAGCAGCCGTCAGCTTCACAGACGGCCGTCGATCTCCGTTACCGCCCTTCAACACGGAAGACGAGGAGCCAGACTCACCTCGTGGCAATAACACTCGCGACAGCGACAGGCCTTGGACCGGACAGAAGCCAGAGCCTGATCCCGAACAAGAGGATGTTCCAGAGGGAAATGGAGATGCCGACTCCCGGCCCGAACCGGAACGAATGGTGAATCCTCAGATTCAAGCCGTCAATGCTTGAGCAGGCGAAGCATCGAAGGATTGATGATAGGCGAGACGGAGTGCTGTTGATCATACGTGGATTTAATTTGTTTTTGATGGGACGCTAAATGTCTTGCATTGGTAGCAAGCGTGTGATTATGTAGCGTTGCGAGCTGTTAGAGGGAATTTTGCTTTGATATACGTATGTATGGCGCGGACGGGGCTCCCTTCACTCAAAAGCCCCACGTTTGATACCTTATCCTTTTTCTTTTTTTCAGAAGTTTCAAGTCGCTGGAGGGAGCCCAGGGTTGCTGAGCGTAAAAGCAAAATGCTGTTGTTTCATTGTGTTTACATCATGACTAGATATATGCTACGGAATTGCGTGGTTTCTCTTACTTGAACATAGGGAATTTATTTTACATAGATTGAAGAATATGGAAAATGGACATATTCAAATGACCCCCCAGGGCTCTCTTTATTTAATCACATGCAAACACGTGTAAGCTATGAATGACAGCCCTGTTAGGCTTGCCTCTTTATTTTTTCCCTTTCTTCTTCTTTTTGTTGGCTTGAAGCGCTCTCTCCACCTTGACGCCACCCCCTCCGACTAGCCCCAATGTCTCCTCGTCCTTGACCATGCCTCCTTGCGTAGATTCAGCGGCCTTCTTCCTACCCTTTTTGCCCTTGGGCCTGTACGTAGATCTATCACGGAGTGGCAGCCATCTCTCGGGATCAGGTGTCTTCCCTTCTTCATAGTTCTTGGGAAGCTTCCTCTTGCGACGCTTATTGGAGGCCTTGTCAGCGCCGTCTTCGGCAGCGGCACGTCTCTTCAAGGCAGCACTTCGAGGCAGCGCAACAACCCCCCCTCGAATTAGGGAGTTGACATCAATATCTGCCACGAAATCTTGGACTTCAGGCAATTCGGCCACGTGGCGTTGGACTTTGTCTGGGTTGATAGTCGCGAGGGAGGCAACCATGCCAGCAGCCGCGACATGAGAGCCTTGATGCTCATCGAATAATTTCTCAAAGGCGCAGCCAGCTAGGCGAAGATCCGAGGGATTTGAGGAACGTAAGATCTCAATGCCTGCTTCACGAAGCAGGGATATGGCGGATGCAGCCGGACGATCATTCCAGTACTTGATGGCTTTCAGGAGTTCGTTCTTTGCCGCACTTTCCTGTCCGTCTGCTCGCAGTAGAGATACTACAAGAGCTATCAGCCCAGGGCTAAATCGAACGTTCTCTAGAGAAGGTTCCTCCGGCTTATTAAGGCGAGCAAGGAAGGACTGCAAAGCGGCCAAGGCGGCGCCAGCCTTGTTGTTCTGGATATGGGTTTGAACAAGAGTCAAGACAACACCGACATCGTTTGGTCGCTTCTTTGCCAATTCGATGAGGCAGCTCGTGAGTGCATTTCCCGTCTTTCCATAGGTCGCGGCCGCGGCGTGCATGACTGATATGGCGTTGATCTCGGGCTCTATGGTGGGATGTGCCGCGCTGGACACAACCTTCTCGGTCCTGCTTTGGACACCAGGCACTTTCTGAGCCTTCAGGTCCACAGCGAACCGGTTTCTCGCCAAGATCGCAGTCTGGTAGTTGAATAATTTCGCCTCTTGTGCTTTGTTGAACCACACTCCAGCTTCGCGCTCGAGCATGTAGGGGTTTCGAAGAGTTTCGTCGGAAGCCGCTTTGTTGTTTTCCACGACAATGGTGAAATCCATGTCGTCGGACCTAAGAAATCATGTTAGCACCTATTCCGCTAGGTTCTCGATGACAATAAGATTTCCACCAACTTTGTACTTCCAATGGTTTCGTAGATGGACCTAGCTTCGTCCAGTTTACCGAGTCTGGAATATACGTAAGCCTGCTGGGCAAGTATCGGCCTCATCTCCGCCTCCTTATCTTCGTCCGTCAAATCGCTAGCATCGCAAAGCTTGAGGGCACGTTGGAGAAGGTCCACGGCTTGGTCCAGCATGCCCTTCCCGACATAAGCGCAAGCAGCGTTGTAGCACAGATCAAACGTATCCAGCTGGACACCCTCAGTCGAGGCCGGGGGAGGGTGGCCCTGCCACTCCAGGTGGGCCATGGCAGCTTTGATGTTGATCTTGAGGTCATTCTCCTCGCCGGCTGGGTCAGAACCTAGGAGTCGGTTGTATAGTTCTGTTGCTTCGTCGAATCGTTCTGCGCGGTAGGCAACTTGTGCAGCCATGTGTTTGAAGCCACGCTTCTCCAACCCGACAGACTTCAGCACAGATGTAGCTTCGTCTAAACTTCCGATCTTGTATAGCGCATAGGCCTTCTCCAGGGAACAGGCGGCGGAAAGCTTCAAGCCGCCATCCTCTATAGCTCGTAGGGCATCTTCGAAACGGTCAAGGTTGAGTAGCGCAACAACGCGGGTGTGCAGGCTCGCGATATCCGATTTGTTGGCCTTGATGGCGGCATTGGCGACTTTTAGTACCTCTTCATGGTCTATAATCGAGGAATCCCTCAGCATGGCGCTGAGGGTAGCGGTAGGATCGGCAGGCATGGCACAAACGTCGAGCGTCAACGCATTGCTTAGGCTGAGTAGATGACGTGCAAGGTTTGCTTGAGAGCGATGCGAACAGAATGCTGCACAACTCCACCGAGAAAGCTGTTTGAGTAGTCTAGGATAGTCTAGCAGAGTTTGAGATGGCCGATTCAGATATGAGCGAGGGTTGTCGTCGGCAAAGAGACCAAATTAATCAGATCGATGTATACCAGATGTCGACAAATGTGTGGTGGTCCGCTTTAGCGGGCAAATTTCCACAGTTTGGAAGCTGACATCGCGGGGCAAGATGTCAAGACAGATTTGTATTGCTTAACCTGTAATCGTGATATTCGCACCCGTGGACCCCACTTATCACTTATGATATTATTGTTTCCAAGGCGCCAGATTGGCAATTTGAGGATTGCATGATTGCATTAATTATCGATAAATGATGGCCTCATCCTTTGCCTAGGAGGTTTAATACGCACATATATTTGGTTCCTGCACACACACACACACACACACACACACCCTGCTCTCAAAAAGTGAAGAAAACCCCCCCAATCTTCTATCAATCATATCTCTTCCTCAATTCTAGAAAATTAAGAACAAAGTAGAAAGTCTGTTCACCACCATCCTGACCACCACTTGCTTCTGGACTGAACTTGTGCCTCTTTATCAAAGTCTCTCCGTCGGGGATATGCAATTGCCTCTGCTCGGTAATGATGATGATGCCGATGCATAACCTCGCCAATCTTTGTGCTATTTGAAGACATCGTCAGGGATGAATATCGAGTTTCTTGACGGCATAACCGTTTGGAATCTGAGTGTTGTTGAGTAGACCTCCGATCGCTCTTCGGGAGTTTGCTCGAGGTGCTGGTCATGGTGCTCTTGGAGCTGCTGCTACCGCTGCTACCACGAGATCTGGAATGGCGTGAACGACTGACACGGCGGGGCTCGGAGACCGTGAGCGAGGACCTGGAATCGAGTCGCCTTGAGAGATCAGTCATGGTGTGGAGAGCCTCAAGGCGAGACGCTCTTGAGAGCGAAGTCAGAGACTTGTAATCAACCGCATCTCGCTTGCTCTTGGAAAGTCTGATGCCTAGACTAGACAGTGCCGACGTCAATTTGGCCATCACCCTTTTGAGGGACCTGCGAGCCGCCGCTAAAGTTGATCGTGTTTAGTATACGTGTCGAGCAAGATGGCACGCGTACTTCAAGTTGGCTGCACTTACCCTCTCCCTTTTCGAAAGACTCGCCTTTGCGATCAGCTTTGGAGGAATAGGAGCGGGCAATCTGGTACCTAGCCTTTCGCATGGAACTGCTCAGCTCGGCAGCTTCCGAGCTGTTACTCGGTGGCTTGGTAGCGGATTTGTTGAAATCCTTCAAAAGGGCCAGACACTTGGTGTAAGTATCAAGCAACGCAGAAACCCGCTCTCCAAATTCACCCATGTTTGATTGCTGGGAAGTGAAGATGGGGTGAAATGGGTTGGCGTTCACATGCCCGGCATCCTTTAAAAGCCTGGCACATATGTACATTCAAGGTTGCAATCACACGCATGGGCGGCGCGAATGTCCTTGCATGTGGTCGATACATTCGTCGAAAGCATCGCGGCGCCTAGAGAGGTTCGCGCTCCTCTTTTCTTTTTCGTAGTCGCACATGGAGTTGGACTCTTCAGGGGCAAGTGTCCAGTCAAAGCCCTCGATGGGATGGTCGCATCGAAGTTTAGGTCGTATGGAACCTCCCCCTCGTACGAATCGAGCCAGTGCTCGGCCCGCCCTCCGGAATGTCAAGTCCTTCCAAAAAGTACTCCGTAATACTCCGTACTGTACTAGAGTCGTACAAGTACGCCTAACATGGGCGTTGCCTGCTTGCTGGGACTACCCGCTTTCTTGGCCAGGTGGATTCTTCTCTTTTCGTGGGGGTAAATTCCTGTAGTAAATGGATGGGATGGGACCCTTCAACTCGACCATGCGACCAATTCCTTTAGTCCGACTTTGTTAAGAATATCCACGGCGAACTTTCCAAGTATTATGCCCAAATGACACATATATCGCGCCACTAGGCAGCACGGTGTAATTCATCAGCAACCTGTTCCAAAGACGTTGTGGTGTGTGTGTGTGTGTGTGCGGACTCGCGCAACATATTTACCACCTACCAATACCGTGGCTGCGATATGCAGCGGGCGCTTGTCTCTCGGCAGATGGTCGTCTTGTAGTTTATTTAGCTCTCCGGCGTAGCAAGAGGCGAATACGCATGTTTCTTGTTCCCTTTTTTTACAACCCCTTTCACATGTGGGAGCCGCTTTATTTAGTGGTGGCAAATCAAAGCATGCCTGTTTATCTTAGGTATTCCATACAACATTGATGGTGGCTACTCCTCCAAAAATGCTACCCCCACGCTCCCATCCTTAGGCGTTACCAAATATGCGATGCCGCTCCTGGAAAATTGCGCGTGGGATTTCGAGATACTGTTGGGGATAGTTGCGGGAGTGAGTTGGACTTGAAAGCCTTACCTGCATGCCGGAGCGCTCATCTGCGCTCTGACAATGCCAATCTTTCCATCTAGTGTGTTGTAATTACACCGCCACGTCCTTTGGCTTTACTTCCATTCTTCCTCGACAGTTCACGACACGGATAAGGTAGCATTGCCCAGGCAGTTCTGACGTTTGCAGTCCCCAAATTAATCCCTCTCTTCGGCCCCGCCCCTTGTTATAAATCGATTCTCATAGTGCCTTGTCGTACTGTTAACACTTTTGCTTAATTGGGTAGGCGTGGCAGTCAAAGTGTAGGAAGTAAGTCCGAGTATCGCTGGGACTGAGTACTCTGGGGCCCATTAATACTCAAGCCCTCCCACCCATACGCTACGTGCTCGAGTCTCGAATTGTACCCTCCTCTGTTCTTAGGTCGACCAAGGCCTCTCAGCTCATTCCATGGACCGAACTCGGTATCGCTGCGCTTCGTCATTCGGACCGGCAGCATCTCGCGGCAATGCCGTCGCCTCGCACGCCTCCCTTACAGGGACCACTCAATGACACCCTAGGGCGACCTTCCGAGGGACATTTTCCTCAAGGATGCTGTCGATTTATTTTAACAACCCCCGGCTTACAAGGCCATCGATGTGGTTGCACTGCATTTCATCTGAAGCAAGCCGTGCCTGGTGCCATGTGTGACTGCGGTCATCTATCCTGCTTTCATCTTGACTCAGCCGATGCACCATCCCCGGGGCGGAACCAAGAAGACATATCGACGCTGAAGCAAAGAATTCAAGTTCTCGAACAAAAAACACCAACTGATGACCATGATGCCCTTGAACGGTTGATGAACAGAGTGGGAACTCTCGAAGAGTCTTTCGAAAAAAGCACCGAGATCTTCCACGATGAACTGAAGGCTTCATATCGACACATATCAGCCGCGTGGAACCTAGTCGAACGACTCCAGCAACAAGTCGCAACTCTAGAGAGGGCACGGCATGATCAGAGCGCGCAGCTTTCCAGAGCAGGAAAGGAACTGCATGAATTGCGTAACCGATATTTGGAGTTGCTGGACAGCGAGGAGATACTGGAGGAAAGGATCGAAAGGCTCGAGCATACTGAGATGCCACCCTCACCAGCAAAGGAGTATAGACTTGGTTCCCCTGGCCCCGCCTGCACTTCATTTCAAGCCGGCAACGGCGAGTCTCGACGCCTGTGCCCTTCTGTAGGCGATTCTGTCTTGTTAGGCAATGACCTCCCCCCCAGAACTCAACATGGCTCAATTCACTCAGAGAGTATTGCTCGTCGGCTTAGCTTAGGGCTGCCAAGAACATGGACAGTCCATGTTTCAGTTCTACCTTATACGGGCCAGAATTCTCCATACCCGAAAGATTCTCAAGAGTATAAGAGATGCCTGTCCCGCGGGCTGCACCAGATGGTGGCCGTAGAGGGATCGAGTGGTGCTGCTTTCAAAGCCGCAGTAAGAGGTGTCTTTAGGCATGTTTTGAAAGACAAACCTTGGCTACCGCTTCGAGTTTTGAACGGAGACCACAAAGAGAACCAAGGGCCACCTATTTTGCGCCCCCTGGAAGGGCCACTCATTCAAGAAGAGCTGAATTTTGAGTTTCTGCACCGGTATTGCGCAATGCACGACGCCAACGGACGTATTGAGTCGTTGTACTTGGCAGTATTCCCAGATGGCTTGCCCTGGAGCCTTGTGAAGGATTTGCCGGTGTTTACACCGGGACTTGAGTCCAGCTGGACATGGAACGAACGACTTGATGGACCCTACGACGACGAACCCCCCAGAGCCGACCAAGGCTCTCCATCACCAGCGTCTTCATCGGCGTCGAAGAGAGCTGCTACAGAAATGTCCTCAATAAGTGGTGATCAAGACATGTGTGACCAAGGAAGCCATCGTGCGAAGCTAGCTCGTTTTCGTTTGAATGACTTATCGGAGCTGAGGCGTGAAGTAGAGTCGGCACAGTAGATCTGTGCTACAGAAGAGAGGTGTTTTCAATACTGATTTTCTTCTTAGAAACATTAACGTAGACCGCGTAGCTCAGAATAAATCAAGTGGCTACATGGCTGAAGATACCAATCGATTTGAATTTCATCGCGGTCGAGCAAGAATCACATTAATTGCTCGTGTTGATGGTTGAATGAAGGAAAAAAAAAAAAAAAAAGCGGGCCAGTTCTAGGGGGGTTCGACTATCAATCCGATATCGAATCGAGATTTATTTGTGAAGGTACGGAGTAATATGCATCGATATTTTGCTGAATGCCTGTGAGGTCGTCGCAAGCAGGTGTGTGGTTGGTGTAGGAGTTGGGGAAAAAGGAAGCGGCTCGCGGTAACACACTTCGGCTCCCACCGATAACTTGAATCGCGCTTGCACCTTCCCACAGCTAACTACTTAGGTACCGTCTTCAGCGACCACGGCTTTAAAAGAATAGGCTGCTCATGCTCCCTAGAAAGCTGCAATTTGGCTAGTCCTTCTCCCGAAGCAACATCATATGCTCTTCTCATATTTTACCTCTGGATTATTCTCATTGAACACAATTGAATATCTTGAACCATCTCGACTCTCGTTCGCAGCCCCCAACCTAATAGCTTACTCGCCTCGTCTTCCAGCCAAGCGTCGAACTACATTCAGCACCCACCATCATGGAGGACGTGGACATGATGGACGATGTTGGGGGCGATGAGCGGATGTACCAGGTCGAAAACTTCCCCTCTGCTGAGGATATTCTGGTAGGAAAGCCGCGTGTCAACGACATAGCCTGATCTTGCGCTGACCATCATCTTTTTTCTTCTTTGCAGCAACCCGACGAACCAGAAGAACCAGGCGAAGTAGCCGACGATGAGCCTGACCAAGCAGTCGACAAAGACGGTTCGCGAACGGTTGTACCGAAAAAGATTCATATCCGTGGTCTTGATACATTACACACAGATGACATCAAAACTTGGGTACGAACGCATTACGGGTTAGTGGATAGGGTTGAATGGATTGACGACTCATCCGCCAACTTGGCCTTCTCTTCTGAATCCTCAGCTCGCGATGCCCTTGTCTCCTTATCATCGACCGAGATCCAAGACGTAGCATCGCTTCAGCTTGACGAGATCTTAGATGCGAAACCCATCGAAGGCAGGCCCGAAATCTCCTTGAAGATTCGTGTCGCGTTGGAAAGCGACAAGAAAGTCGCAGGCGCCGCGCTACGAAGCAGATACTACCTTCTGCATCCCGAACATGACCCCGAGGAACGCCGTCGGCGCGGACGATACCGGGAACGAGACAATGCAGGAAGAAATGGTTACGGACGGCGGCGTCGAGACTCGGACGTGCGAGATGCGCCTTTCGAGGCAAGTATGTACGACGATGCGCCTCGACCCTCGAAACCAAGACGCGATGACTCTAGAGGCCGTTCAACATCTCGCCCAAGGATTGAAAATCGTGGCAAAGAGCTTTTCGCCGGGCACAGACGCGGTCGCAACAGATCTGCTTCACCACGAAAAGACGCCGACGGCGACGGTGACGAGTCAATGTCCGATAGGCCCTCTAGCTCCTCGCATAACCGGCATCAGGCTCGGTCTATTAAGGGTCGTCTGTCCTCAACAAACCGCTCCAAGGAGCTATTCCCTACGAAGTCGACTGGATCCGGCCGCGGTGGACAACTCGATAAGCTCGAGAGCGCGATAGGATCCGCACAGCTCAAGGATGAGGATCGCCCAACGTATGCCGCTGACAGCAGCAACTTTAACATTAGGGGGGCAGCCAGGCAACGTAGCGACGCGCCGGGGTTCAGCATACGCGGCGCGGCGCAGAATGCAAGAGAGCTGTTCCCGGATAAGCTGGGGACTGGGAATGTGAATGAGGGCAAAGAGCTGCTGATCAAAAAGCCAGCGAGGCGGAGGGCTGAGGATCTTTTCGGATAGTGATCTACAACTATACGATCTATATTAAATTTGCGCAGCTCGGGACTCCAATCGAGTGATTGAGGAGGGATATGGTATAGTAGGGCAGGCCTTTAATCGACTATTAAGACACATAACAGATACCACAAGCGCCTGAAGACATTGTTTTCGTGCACTATTTCTATACTTCTTTACCATGATTGTCTCACCACCACTTCTCTGTGAGGACTTGCTCGGTATCGAGATTGCTTCCGTCTTTGGATGTCAAACGCGCCACGAGCTCATCCGTCATGGTTGGCGGTCCGCAGACGTAGACCAAGCTAGATTCCTTGTCCTGTGATGTCGAACCCACGGAAGCGTCTACGTCGTTGAAATCCATACGTCGGCGATGTATCTTGAGTGGCGGATTCAAGTCCGATGATCCTTCCACGGAGCTATCAGATCCAGTAGAGAATAGTTCCAAACCCCCTCTGAGATTCCCCTCGAAAATGCGTAGAATTCTCTCCAGAAACAAGACGCCATTACGCCCCTCTTTCGGCGCTCTGACGCCGTACAGCACCTTGACCTCGAGACCTTGCCGATTTTGCTCAGCCATGGCGCTGAGCATACTCACCAGCGGATTGATGCCCATGCCGCCCGCCACAAAGACCACCTTCTTGACGCGCGCCATGTCCACGTTCTTGGGCGGAAACGTGAAGCTTCCCCCGATGCGAGCTCGCAGAGTGGAGCCCAGGATCGACTCTATCGGCCGGAAGAGGTATGCGGCCGGAGGGTTCGATGGCGAATCCTGCACTGCGAGCTCCAGGTAGGGTTTCCTGCCATCAGAGGGCAGGGCCAGCGATGGCGAGGACGTGATCGTGAAGCCTCCGGCCTTGGGAGTGGAAGGGACATAGGTGTCTAGCCATTGCCCCGGGAGAAACTGTTTACGTCCCTACCACTTAGACACAATGCGCAAATGTATGTGGGCCAATACCTACCCGTTGCAAGGTAATAGGTTTTAAATTTTGGGGGGAGGGAAAGGGGAAGGGGGAGGGCAACAACAGTCTTACCTTTGCACCTGTAGGTGGCAGGTCGAGGCGGAGAAGGCGGACCTTCTCGTTAATATGATCAATCCTACTCAATGTTACCTCGTACAGTTCCTGGATTCAGATATTAACATTCAGTAATACGTGGTGTTGCTTTTTTCTCCTGACCTTGTCTCGTGGCTCTTTTGCCGTCCTCTCGACATGGCTCGTTTTAGTCGTAGACATGGCAGCAACTCTTCTTCTCGCGGTGTAGCTGTTGGCGGTTAATCTTAGACTTTGAGTCGGGTAACGATGAGTGACTGCCGTCAATTGCCTCGCCAAAAATACGCAATCTAACCGCTGCATGGGAACAATAGACTCCAAATTATGAGGGCGGCGGTGGAGTGATAGAAGCTGAGTTGGTAGTGGACGACTGAATTGGGTTGTGGTCATTCCAGGCCGTGTGGGCCAGCTTGCTTCTATAATTTTCAACATATCATATACTACAGCCTATTAAACCTACTCCCGAATGCAAAGGCGACAATAAAGCCTTCTATCTATGCCACTGAATTGTCCCAGGGTAACCAAATTTCGACGGATAATACTGTCTCGTAACAAGGGTTGCCAATCCAAACCCTTGATCTTAATTTGGACCCATGTTTCGATGGCATGCACTACGAAGGCTCGGTCCAGTTGACTTGGTCCATCACTTGCCCATTGCTAGGATGAGCATATCCAATCCTCAGACGTAAACGCAACGGCTATATATCATCATTAGCTTAAGAGACTTGCATAACCATGGCAAAACGAAAACTTACTCCTTTGCAGCCCATGACTCTCATGGCTTGGGTAGCAGACGACCCGGGTGGCAATTCTGCAGAAGAAATACTCTGTAGCTGCAACTTCTGGGATTTCGGAACTGCAGCTTGGAGCCCGACGTTGGAGAGGTGATCCGAACTGTTGTTTTGGAATCGAGCGGTGGCTAAGATGGCACCCTCGGCATTGCGTTGAATCTGGAAAGTCACAACGACGCCATTGGAATCGTAGCAGGGCATACCGCCGGTAACCTGTGATTGAAGGGGAGGGGATGACATGCCACTACCTATTATATCAGGCCCGGTGCTTTGAGGGGCTGGGGAAGCAGCTCCCGAGGCAGGACCAGAACCGAAGAGATCCATGATGTTTGAGACATTCGACTGTTGGGGTGGCGGAGAGGTCGATGTAGGAGCAGGAGAAGACGTTCCTCCCAGGATGTCGGCGAGAAGGTCTGAGTTGGCACTCGGAGTACCATTACTGGGGGCCGCGGGGGCAGGGCTGTCCATGAGGTCCAGCAGGTCCTGCTCCGAGGGCTTGACGATCTTAGACCTGCGGTTAGCAGCTTTGGCCTTTTTCGTCGTAGCAGGACCCAGGACTCTCGATTCTTCTTTGATCTGAGGGGGGGGCATCTTCTCCAGCACGCCTCGCCGAATTTGATCATACGAGAAAAGATTGCCATATTCCACTGCACGTTGCTGAACCTCGACATCCAAGCTGGTCTGGTGATGCTGAAGTAGGCGCCGAATCCTTTCGACTTGTGCTGGGTCAGAGAACCGAGTTGTCAACTTCATGAGCGCCGTGACAATGTATTCCGTCGTAACTTGGGTGGCATAGCTGCTGTTGAGAATTAGCGCGAAGAGGTCGACAACCTCGCTTTCCTTGACCTCCTTCACCAACTCCTCCTCCTCATACTGGCCGCCTTTAAGCAAAGCATCGGCGTATTCACCAATGCACCAAGCCCCTGCTTGCGCCAAACTTTCTTGAGTGATGTCCTTCTTCAGGTTTGCGTACAGCTTTTGCACCGCGTATGGTTGAAGCTCCGGGGCAGTAGCAATCAAGCGGACAAAAGATGATAGAATTTGTTCCTTGACATAGTTACCAGCCAGACTGACAACGCGCAGCATGGTGTCGAAGTGCCAGCGCTTGTTGGGTGCGAATTTATCAGCAGCGATGCCGATCTGACTTGTCATTGTCGGTTTGAATTCATTGTCCGCAACCTCCAGGAATGCTAGTAGCTCCCTGATCAGAACACGGACATTACTCTCGTTGATAAGAGTAAAGCTGAGCTCCAACGCCCGCCTCCTGATACTAACGTCAGGGTCCCTCAAGCATTCCAGTATCGTGTTACGATGACGCTGTACAGCGTTAGGTTCGATGGCTACCACCTTGATCAATGTATTCAGAGCAACGTAGCGAATATTGTTGTCGCGATTCGCAAGGAATTTGCCCAGAATGTTCACACCAAGAATACGTAAGCTGGAGTCTGCCTCGATATCGAGAATAGTAAGGACAGCTTCGTAAAGGATCGAGTTGCCAACATTCTTAGACGCTTCTGTGTTGGTGGCAACCTGAGCAAGAATATCGTTGATCTGTTCGCTGGTGTTGGCGTCGCCAATGGCTAGCACGCGGAGCAGGCGGAGAATCTTGACTTGGAGGAAGGGATCCGTGATGCCTGTAACGTCGTGCTCCGGTGAATAACCCGAGGTGGAAAGTCCCTTCAACGTCTTGACTAAAACGGGTGTGAATGCTCTGAATTTTTCAACAATGCCTTCTTCTCCACCCTCCTCTTCGTCGGCTTCGCAAAGACTCGTTACAAGGGTTAAACCACACAGTAGCACGCCATGATTCCGGTCGGACAACAGCTGTGTCGCCTTCTCGATGAAGTGTTCTTGTAGGTCGGGGACTTTGCGGCATATCCGCATGGCACACAGAGCAGCCTTTCTTCGAATATATGGGTTGGATGTGCTGATAAGATTCTCGATTTCGGGGAACAGATCTCGGGACATTTCGAGCGAAGCGATGTTGCCAAGTGTGCAGAGGGCGAGACCGACGACATATTGGTTTGAGTGGCCGAGATCACTGAACTGCATTAGTTACTGCATTGCACATGCGGCTGCCAGGCCAACCTACTTCTTCAATGAGTTGGTGACGAGAGTGAGAACCTCCTGATTCTCATCGAGTAGCAAGCTGGTTGCAAGATGCCCCAGACGCTTATCAGCGAAACGAGGGGATGCCAGCAGTTTTAAGCATTCGATCTGGCCAAAATGTGTCCTCTCGCCGAGTGTGAAAAGATATAGAAGTTTAGCAACGTTGTTGCGCCTGGATTGGACAGATTAGCCCCTGAACGAGCACACTATTATAAGGACGTCGGCATACCGGACGCCATGATCATGAGTTTCCTCGCGAAAGCTAGCACGAATCGCAGCGCTCTCCTTTTGAATGACGGCGCGTTCATCAGCAATGGTTTTCGCCGCGCGAACGTTGCGGATGAACTGCTTTACTGAACGACCACGTTAGCGCCCTTGTACACGTTGATGCTTTCCCGAAAGAAGGAAGTTTTTCGTACATGAACTCATTTTGATTGCTTTACGTCCTGTTCGCTCGACTTATCCAGGAGGCCCTTTGATAATACGAAGCTCGTGGTGTAGCGTTGGGTCCAGCCCGTCGTCCTAAGGGTATCGTTCGCGGCTAGAAAGGGGGCGGATACTTAAGCTGTCGAGAAGCCGTTCGAGGGGAACGAAGCTCTGATAGCCTCTGGATGACAATGCAGCTACCAGAGCTAATGAGAAGTTCAATAGCAGGGCTGTGCAGGCAGCTGTCTAACAATGGACGGTGTGCTTCGGCGGACGACACATTTCCCTACGTGGGGCTCAGGCGACGTCGTCTTGCGGTGCAGTGAGCACTACCTACGTACGTAGGCACAGGCAGTTGGCACTTTACCATGAGTGTCCCATGCGCCAGGGGAGCACCGGGCCGGAAAAGCCCACTTCCGACCAGCTACGTACCGCTCGCCCAACTTCGCGTAATACTACCCTAATACTACTTGGGTAGTATTACGATGTAATGTGATGTAAATAGTAGTAAAACAGAACTCGGGAATAGCACGCTCGTACGTAGAGAAGTGAAGCCAAGTTCCATAGCCTCGATAACATAGGCCCAAGCTATCAAATACACAGTGTCGGTTAAAGGAATAATAATAAGTATATACTAACATTGGTATTGCTTCGCTAGTATTTTGATATATCTCACGGACCGTTAAGGGCTGAGCCAAACTACCAGTGTCTGTGTTACTCGTACATCACCAGTTTATCCGCGTATATGCACCTTGTCATCCTCTATTCAAACTGTAGCGCTCCCAAATCTTCACAGGTTCACCTAGCACACCTTGAAAACAGTCATAGTATAATTGTCTAAAAATCCGCATCACCGATATTCGGTTTCATTCGTTGCATATTCATTAACTCGCTGGCAGTGTTGTCCACATTGAGTATACGACAAAGAACACGTTGCTCGATAGAGGCCAGTTCAAACCGGAGACCGGCTTCGCCAAGCGATTTGTCGAGACGAACTGTTTCCAGCTTTCGCTGACAGGTGATCAAGCGGCGAACAACTGGGGGGTACTACATAACAAAACCGCCTACTTTTGCATCATGAGCTGGACAAACTCGTTATCTAGAAATTGTTAGCCTGAGGAGAGTAAGATGGCATGACCATGCTATTCTTACAGTCGATACGACCGTCACCGTCCTGGTCGGCTTCGCGGATCATCTCGTCAACCTCATCGTCGGTGAGTTTCTCGCCAATGGAGGTCATGACATGGCGCAATTCAGCAGCAGAGATGAATCCGTTGTTGTCGCGGTCGAAGACCTTGAAAGCCTCACGAATCTCTTCCTCAGAGTCGGTGTCCTTCATTTTCCGTGCCATCATGGTCAGGAACTCTATGGGGCACGTTAGTCGCTCCACCTCTTCACCGCATCGAACTGGATAGGGCAACAAAGCATACCAGGGAAATCAATGGTGCCATTGTTGTCAGCGTCGACTTCGTTGATCATGTCTTGGAGCTCAGATTCGGAAGGGTTCTGGCCAAGAGAGCGCATGACAGTACCCAACTCCTTGGTGGTGATCTGGCCTAACACCAATCATCAGCGTTTTTGCCGCGTAAGGGTCGGAGATGCGAGGTGATAAGGGCGAGCTTTGACACAATTTTTGAGGCGAAATTCTCAAGGCTCGTGTACTGCGCGCACCAGTGGCGTCGAGAGATTCGATTGTCGTGGCGCGCGGGTGTCCGAACTTGGGCGATTGTGTACATCGAGTTACTCACCATCACCGTCCTTGTCCTGTAAGTAAACATATTAGTTCCAGCTTTTAGAAATAGAAAATCATATATAGAGTGGCTTACAAAGAGGGAGAAGGCCTCCTTGAACTCAGAGACCTGCTCTTCGGTAAGGGAATCAGCCTGTTGCGACGAGTTGTCAGTGCTTGTTGTTTCGGCCACATTTGGGTGAAGAACGGCTGCTTCTGGCATGGGAATATATCCTAAAGTGAAGGCAATTTTGGCCCTTTGACGTGGAACGTACCATTTTGAACTATATTGATAGCGACTATGTTGTGGTATGGGGGAAAGTGTAGCTGTCGAGTTGAAACTTTCCGTGATGAGGATAAAGGAGGGGAGTTGTCGCAAGGAGTGGAATGAAAGGGACAACGGCGGGGCAGAGGCAGAAATAGACTGGAAACTCCCAATAGCGGGCCGTGTCGTTGTGCCTTGACATGGAGGGGACTCGTTCGCCCAGCTACCCCTTACTCAGTACTCCATAGCTTTGCTTTTTTTGGGGGGGGGCTTAGGTAGCTTTGAGGGATGACGTTGAAGCAGCCTCTGGTAGCCATCTAGAAGTGCACAGTGCGCGGACTAGTAATGAAGAGACCACTAGCCGAGAATCAGTGATTCGAGGGAGCGCCCCAAACCCGCTAGAAGCTACCTGGAAATACAGTGCGAAAATCATCATGCCGCCGCTCCCCAGGTTAGCTACCTTGGGTGGTAACTTCAAGTGTTTGAGTTAGCTTGAAAGCATTGGAAACGGGAGCGGCTGATGTCGTAATAATGCACCGGCCTGGCGGGCAGTCGGACACGGGGGCTTCAACACTAAGCGATCTGCGACAGCTTCCCTCAACGACATTGAACCCATCAAAAGACCCATACAGCTCTTGCAGCCTAAGTGTAGCATCCAAACCTCTTAATCGACCGCCATTGATTCTATTTCGAGACTCAAACGAGTTCCTTTATCGCGTCCGCCATGTGGCGAGACCGCACCAATCTGTAAGTTAGCCCATCCTCGTCGAAAAGAAGAAAGCTATCCTAAGAATGCCTTTCTTACTACAGTTACATCTCCTACCGTCAGTCGTACGCGCACCACCCGACATCACGGAATAAATACGCGGCTGCTTCGACCCCTTATTCAGACGCTTTCACAAGCTCCAGCAGCCATGGCGACCGACAGGGGCTTCTATCCGCCGGCGCATTCGAGGACGATGGAGACGCTGTAATCGAGATGGACCTTCTACCGCCAAGATGGGCAGATATATCCGATGAGATTACTGAGCTACTGGCAGACATTGCAACGAAGCGGCATAGTTTAGACAAGTTGCACCTGAAACACGTCTTGCCCGGGTTCAATGATGACGAGGCAAAACGAGCTGAGGAGGCGCAAATAGAGAGACTGACTCAGGATATTACGAGGGGCTTCCATGAATGTCATCGGAGAATCCAGCGCGTCGAACAAATGGTGCGGGAGTCCCAGCAGGCTGGGACCTTGAGCCGAGCCGAGGAAACCATGGCACGGAACATTCAGATAAACCTAGCTACGCGAGTACAGGACTCGAGCGCCAGCTTTAGAAAAAAGCAGAGCGCGTATCTCAAGAGTACGTTCAATCCTCACAAAGCACTACCACCTAGCTAATGATACGTAGAGCTACGTGGGATGAGTGGAGGTCTCGGCCCCTTGAGTCCAGGGGAACGATCATCAACACCACAGCCGTCATCATACCTGGATCCTTCCTTACAAGAGTCTGATGCAGATAGATCGTTCTCTCAATCAACATTACAGGCAGCTACCCAGCAGAAGATGCTGCACTCCAACGACGCGGTAATTGCACAACGCGAACGAGAAATCGAGGATATTGCGCAGGGCATCATTGACCTCTCCGACCTTTTCCGTGATCTTCAAACCATGGTCATAGATCAGGGTACCATGCTTGACCGCATTGACTACAACATTGAGAGGATGAATACCGATGTCAAGGGCGCCGAAAAGGAGCTCAAAGTAGCCTCTGGCTATCAGCGAAGGTCAACTAAGAGGAAAATCATGCTGCTCCTCGTTATTATCATTGCAGGCTTGTTTATCCTGCTACTGGTCAAGCCGAAGCGAGATAGCTAATGTTACCTCATGTGATCCATTTATAGCTACCACACTACTACTATCTAATGTATGAAAGCCATGTATATATATAATGAAGCGAGAACAGCAGGCAGTAAATAATGGGATCACTGGGTTTGGACTCATGAAACTTCGTGAAGCTCGTTTACGGGTCTTGGCGTTACACTATGATACAAATTATTACATAATAATAAGCCTTTCCATCTCTCAAAAGGTACTGGAATCATGCCTGGGAGGTATGTTTCCTCTGATTCCGCTATGCGAAACATTCATATCGGCTAAGAATTCCGGGTCGTAATGGGAATAATTCTTGTCATATCTCTTCCAAAGCTTGAGCCTTGCTCGCTCGATATCCTTCTCAAGTTGCGAATTGTCCGGCAATAACGCAGAACCCCATGCTGTATCGACGAGTGTCTTGATTTGCCGAGGATCGACTTCGAGATCGTCTCTTGAGCGGCTTTTGCGACGCTGCGGAATTTTCGCGACTGCCACCCTAAGGGTGACTGCCTTTTGAAGGCTACGGATATCAATGTACACTCCTCGCTCTCGAAGTAGCCTTAGCAGCAGAACTCCGCTAGCAACATCGAATCTGGTACGGGTTGAGTTTGCTTGTCTGCCTAGGTTCCCCGCCAAGGCTTGATCATAAGTCCACCTAATGACAGAACGCTGAAAAGGAACGTCGAAAATGAGCTGTACCGGATGTTGGCGATGGGTGAATGGTAAATCGGCAGGGATATACGTCGGCAGTCGCTGCCCTCTGGGTTTCGTTAGACCTCTTTGAAGTACACTAAGATCTGCGTCGAGGTTCGAAGAGCTGGTGATGTGATGTTGAGTAGGCAATTCCGATTCGTTGATTTGAATTTGAGGCGGCAAATCTAGTCGCCTAAGCAATCTCATATCTTCGAAGCTTTTGGCTTGCATAAGGGCGCTCTCAGTTGTCGACTTCTGACCTGATAAGCCCGTAGACTTTGCAGCATCGGTATGAACCTCCACCTCAGTCTCTCTTCGAAGCCTAGCTTGTCCGCCAGCTTCGCTTTTGGGCTCGGCTTCCGGGCAGTCCCCTTCCAGCTCTGATCGAAGTTCTGACAACTCCTGCTTTAAGCGAGGATTGTCAAGATGATGGACAGGTAGAATTCCCATCTCTGCCGGTCTGTAATATTGGCAAATCTCAAGACATATTTGCTCCAATTCTTCGAACCGACCAGACCTTCCCAGGGCGTTGAGAATGGTCTTCCAGCGGCAAACGGGTACTGGAAGCCTTTGACTTGCAACGTGACGTGTCACCCGTATAGCTTTGTCTAATCGCGCATCTAATTTCGTGAATTGTTCCTTACCCCACAAATTGGACGTGTGCTCCCCTAACTTCCAGAAGACGTTGGAGAGGAGCTTATCTGCATTTGCTTCCGTCATACGCACCCTCAAGGCATTCATTCGATCAAGCACGACCAACGCCTTGCGAGATCTTATCCATTGGAGGTTACGGGTCATCGCGTCGTTGAGCTGGTGGGACGACAAGTCCCTGGAGGCAAAGGACTCTATAAGGTCAATGAGTGCTTGACGTTCCGTATCTCCTTGTCTCGCCGCAGCTTCCCTCAGCTTTCTCCTGTTCTGCTCGTGATCAAATTCTTCTGGATGGATGTCACACGTAGCAAGAGCTCTCAGTTGTTTATCAGCCCCCGTCTTGGCCAAATAGATCAGAGCCTTGGCGTACAGTCCATTGGCAAGGGAAACCCCAAGCTTCTCTAGTTGAAGAATTCGACAAGCGAAAGCCTCTGCGCCGCACTCTCGCAGCGCTAATGACTGAAGGGAAAGAGGGCCTAGACGCTTGAGCCCAAGCCTTTTTGCGAAGTTGATGGCTAGTTGAGGTGAAACGAAAGAGCTCGCAAAGCATTTAGCCAAAAGATCATCTCTGCCAAATACCGAGGATAAAAAGTGTGTTTTAGAAGAAGTTGCCCTAGTCGGAGAATCGAGTACTGAAGTATCCGCTTCGTCTTGTACAAGAGGGCTAAAGATCTTTTGTTCCTGTTCCGTCAAATTGATTCGTGGATAGTAGTTTCTTAAGAACTCTAGAAAATGTCTTGATCGTTGAGGTGGCTTATTCGAAGGATAGTCCCCATAGTAAGTAAGTGTGACCCGCCAAGTTCGTGCGAGGCTGGACAACCCAGCTTCCCACAACGCTGGCACCATCCGGTCGTAGTGTACTTTCTTCTCATTGAGTATGTAAATTGCCGATAGACACTGTTGCATCTCATGCGAGCGGTTGACGACGAAGACAGACAACAGTGACCCGAAAACCTCTGCATCCGGGGGGAACTCACGGGCAAGCCGTACGTGCCAAAGAAACGCCCTTGTGTATTCCTCTCGCTTTAGCAACGAGTACATCACAGTCGTCCACAGATCAGGCCATTCATGGCCCCGGAGCTTTTCAGCGCGAGCACTATCCACAACTCGAGCTAGGTGTGCATCGTCGACAATGGAGGCAGCGACGATCTCGTCACGGACATCGTCAGACCTGGAATCGAGAACTAGATTCACTTTCTGGGTTTCCTCCAACAGCTCAAAGAAACGCCAAGAGCCTAGCCTCCCATAGTCGCGCTGCATTCGTCTGAACAAGTCCATCCAGTTCAAGTCACTGCCAGCCTGGACGCTCCGCACTGCTATCCGTAGGATCTCTTCTGCATCACTCCCGAGATCCTCAAATTTGAGGTTTTCATCTCGACAGTCTGCCCCCCATCCGTCTATCACGCCCGGATGCTCAATGTCATCTTTTCCTGCAGCGGCCCATCTCAAGAATCTATTGCCGAAACGAGGACTTTTCGGAGCCGGTTCCCCGCGCTCTGCATCAATGCTACTCCGCGCTGATAATTTGGCTGCCTGTGCTAGGCGAGCACGGTATGCCCAGAGGCTTGGTAAGGTACGCGCAAAAGTTTTGAAGGGGCGAGCTGCGGGCTGCTGAGGTCGGATGCAATGGATAGCTCCTCGCATCGCTGGACACGCCGACAACGCAGAGCTTTAGCTGTGATCAGCTCATTGATTCCCGAATCGACAGCGTTGGAGCTCAAGGCCAGAGCTCTGCCATTTCTGCGCTTATTTTTTTAATTTTATTTTTTTGGGGTTTCGTGTGGTGTCATGAGTTGCTCATTGTTCAACCCGATTCATCTTTTTTCTTCACCAAGACTATTTGCGAGGTGGGAAAGTCCGTGGATACCTGCCATAAGGAGGTAGGTACCTTGCCTCCCGAGATCTTGTGGCTGAGTCATCATTTGCCGGGAGGATATGGCCTCATTTCTACACCTCACTAGCTAACGACAACCGATTGACTCTTTTCGACACCCGACTTGCTTCCAGAACAAGACTCGATACATTATACCTACAAACCGGCAAAATGGGGTAAGACTTACATTCCACCAGCAGATATTTGAGCAACTCAACACCCAAGATCTGACTGGCAATGGGACTTAGTAATAGTCGCTAATTGTGTGCAGCTTGATCGACGCCAAGAACAAGGTGCCTCAGCACCAGCGCTTCTACCAGGCAGCCTACAAGGCTCACACGCGTCTTTGGATGATTGTACGATTGAGCATGCCATTGATGCTGTCCTGGCTTAGTTATTAACTTGATGATAGGGACCCCGCGCCCGCTGGTACATGACTCCTTACCTCGTGCTTCTTTGGGGTAGCTTCGGTGGTAAGTCCTATGCATCCTCGGCCTACACGCTTGCTAATGAATTACCCAGCCACTCTGTACGCCTCTAGCCGCAAGGTCATGGGCTACAACACCTGGTTCAGCTCTTAAATTTGCGAACGAGACACTGCAGACGGTGAACGATCGAGGAATCTAAAATGACGCGCCTTGGTCAGGATGTGAAGAATTTGCAAATAGCAGGAGTCGAATAAACTATGGAAAATAAAAGCCTCTAGCAAACTCTGGCTGTTGCCATAGCACCATCATTACACGGACATCATTCCCTTCGTTAGAGCTTAGTGATTCATTAAGAGTATTATTAGCCTTTACCCCATGTGTCTAAAATACATCGAATCAAGACCGCCATATCATCACTCGCAAGTACAAGGCTTTTATGTCTTTACATACGTATCTTCACCGCTTTGCGAGTTGAAACAAGCTCCGATTCCCACCGCTCAGTATCCAGTTGCCCCTGGAGCCTTCTCGTCTTTCCGTAGGCTTATCAGCATCTCTCGGAAGCGCTCCTTGCCAGAACCAGCAGCACCGCCCTTTGCGCCCTTGCCGCTGACGTCGACAAGCTTAGCGATCCGATCCCAGCTAGTCCCGCCAGAAACAGTGTCCTCCCGCTTGGCCAGGAACTCTTCGGCCTCCTTGCGTGTTTGGGCGATACCCTTATCTTTTTTGCCGTTGTAGTTCTCGTAGAAGTCATCAATGTTGGCCTGGGCCTCCTTGATGGTTTCCTCACGCTGAGCAGCGAACTGTTCAGCTCGCTTGGCGATCTGGGCATCGCGACGCTCTCGCCATTCCTTGATGACTTCGGGTTCCTCTTCATCCTCAGCACGGGCCTGATATCCTGAGTTGAAGGCGATCGAAGGTCCTGTCACACTTGTGTCGCCAGGGGTGATGCCTGTGCCCTGCATTGAGTCAGTGGTTTCATCGTCTACAGCATGATAATGATGTGTATGACATACAGCTGCCGGGCCAAGATCGGGAAACTGTGAGTCGAAGGTGGATTGCGCGTTCTCTGGCTGGTCTAGCAGGTCGCCGCTGGGCTCAGCAAATGCTGCGGCGTCTTGGTTGGTCGCGAACTGATTGGCATCTTCGCCAAGGACAGCCTTCTCACGAGCGAGGAAGTCATCAGTCGAGGGGTCTGCGGACGGGTCTTTGATGTCGGTCTGGGCTGCAACACGAGTATAGTTAGCTAATCCGAATGCGCCTTCTGTAAGCTGGCTTCTTAGGCTCACCTCCGGAATCGAAGTCCTCTAGGGAAGGGAAACGGTCTGCCATTTTCGGTCGCTGGGCTGTGGAATTGGATAAGCAAATAAATTCACGAGCCCTGTCAGATGGTGGGAAAATGGACGACGCTTTTATGTTGCAAAAGTGGGCTGCGCGTACGGTGGTTGAATGTGGCTAAATGCTCCTATTCAGAAGCTCCAGTAAGGCGTCACTCCTGCCAAGGTACGGATCACTGAAGTGGAATCTGCCGGGCGGTGACTCCCAGGGAGCCAACTCGGTGCCAAAATACACCGACCTTATTTGGCCGCATATTTGGGTACATATTGGGTCAGAATATTCTGTCCATGACTAGGGAGCCACTACTGGGGCATGGTCGTCTGGCGGTGGAGTACCAGCAGCGGCAAACATCCGATGCGATTGGCTACCAGCTCATGCATTATTATCGATAAAATTGCCCAGGGCAGCTCCCTATTAATGTTTACAGTCGCTGACTTCAATTGCACCTTTGCATATATTTGATGCTCTATCCTTCAGCAAGACGTAGTAGTAGCGCCATCGAACTCTTCGCCAGAACATATTAATTCAATCTCATATAAAGTCCTAGATTTGTATTTAGGTTTATCCGCAATCTTTGACTTAACTGAGGAAATCCTAAACTAGCAAAGGATCACCCTCAGTTACCTTGGCGACGGCATCAACAAGCAGTGCTGCAAATCAGTCTTTGCGGCGTACAGTCACATTTGAAGTTCCAAACATTGGTCCTTTGAGCTTTCCAAGTGAGCGGACACATCGTCGGGGCTTGAGTTCCTCTAAGCAGAAAAGCTATGGCCTATAATGATGACGCAGTACTCGCGCGACTATCAGCGCTCAATGAGAGCCATGACAGCATTGCAACGGCCGCACAATGGATCATGTTTCATAGGTCAGCATCAAGCATGGAAGTACGAGTAAAGTATAGAAGCATTGCTAAGACAGTATACAGGCGTCACGCAGATCGGACTGTCCAGCTTTGGGTGCAAAGGTTGAAAGACTCATCTGCTTCAAAGCGCTTGCACCTCGTCTACCTTGCTAATGGTATGTTTATTCCCGTTCGTAGATGGGGGTGTTTGACCTAGAACGATTCTAGCTAACGTTGACCCAAGAGGTTGCCCAGCAGTCGCGGATTCGCCACAAAGAGGATTTCATTACTGCTTTCTCTCCTGTCATCGCGGAAGCATCCGCTATTGCATATAAAGGAGCACCAGCGGACGTTCAAGCAAAGATTCGGAGGGTCGTTGATGTTTGGAAAGAGAGGACAATTTTTGAGGGACCAATTCAGAGCGCTATTGATGCACGTCTTGATGGTGAGTAGATCATTGCAATCATATTGATCTTATGAAAGATTTGTAATGCCTAACACTGGACAGAGCTCGACAAGTCCAAAGGCTCTGCAAAGCCAGGCTTCGGCGGATCTCCCTTTGGGTCCTCATCATCTGTACCTTCTGAATTCGCACCTATCATCTCTTCCCATCAGTCTGCTTCGAAGCTCAGTATCCCTTTGAAGAGCACCATTTCAGCAGCCAACAAAGAATACGAGAAACAGACGGATGCATCAACCCCAGTTCCATCGGCGCCGGTATATGCGGCAAGGCTAAATGGGCTAATCAAAACACTTGCCAACGCCGAAAGTGCCGTTGCGGAATGTGTTAAAGCGCGAGAAGGCCTGGTAACGGGTCTGGAGAAGCTCCTAGAGTCACAGCGCGCTACCCTTGATCAAGAAAAGAGATCGCTGGAAGAATTGCAGACACGCAAGACAGAAATCGAGGACAAGAAGCAGCAGGTCGAGGTTGCCATCATGCAGGCGCTGGGTCCTTCTGAGAACGGTTCTGGGGCAGAGGGTGACGCTCCTGGCGCCCACGCCGAACCTGATCGCCCGGAGATGGAGGCACTGACACCCCCTGCTGTGGATGACTTGCATGTAGAGGCTATCACACCCCCAGCTGCGGATGACAGCCTTCAGCCCGGCGCCGAACCTCCTTCGGGCATTGAGATGCTGTCAAACCTGGCGTCCTCGTATCAGTCACTGCCGATCTCTACGAACGGGGCCAACAAGAGAAGGCGACTTGATGATAACGACCAATTCCCGAACCTTGGCACCAATGATGGGATCGATCCAGATGTAGCTGAGATGCTCAAGGAGGAATCTAATGGAGCGTGAGAGGCCAATTCGATATTCGTTCATTTGTTGGCCAACTCAGAGGTCACACACACGCACACACACACTCCCCAATTAACTTCTCGAATGCTGACTGAGCTGTAAAATGCCTGATGGATGGCAAGTGTGTCGAGATTGCCTTTGACTTGGGTCAAAGGATGGCGTTAGGAATTCGACTATACGAAAGCTCGAGTACTTCAGCTTGATCTAATTCGATACACCTGTTTCTATATATTTGCATCTCAGATTGTAACCAGTTTCCCCCATTTATAATAGCCTCGTCTATGTTCATTGCGCCATGTGAACCTTTTGGGCCAGAGTCCTAGTTCGCTTTAACTTTATGCTGGTGGGAGTCAGGAACCGCTACCCTAGCGGATGTAGGATATTGGTAGCGTAGCTCCGGCTGTGGCCGAGGAAAGGTCTCGGAGCAGCGCTGCGTGGGAATTTACAGGTCCACCTAATTTTTGCCTTGCCCGATTGCGTCCAGCTCCTGTGAGCATCAGAACATTAGCGACACTTGAGAAATGCCGCGACATTGATGACGGCTTCTCTGCCTACTTCGTTGCTGGACTTGAAAACACAATCCTGCACCAACACATCAGATTAGACGGTCAAGTGTGCAAAAGTCACGCCAAGCGACGACAGCGAGATACGATCATGTTCTGCTAATTGAGCGAATCGTCATTCCTCCACCATGAGCATGGTTTCGGGAGCAGTGCGACGGGCGCTGCTCCCTCGAGTCACGGAGACGTCTCCGTTCTTTGCGCGCCCATTATCTGCACCATTCCCTGCTTTTGACTCACCCTTCTCACGATCAAGAACATTTTCTTCGTCAAGTAGCCAAGAATCCACCTTGCCCAGATTTTCTATCGCAGCCTTCCGTGCCGCCACTCGTCATGCTCCTCAATCACCCCTCCACTCCCTGCAAAACCTGCGACAAGCAGGATCGATATTGGCAGCGTCGCGTACCTTTCATACAGCTCCTAGCCTGCACAGAGAAGTAGACGCAACTACGAAAAAGCCTCAGAAAACTCCCGAGTCAGCGAAGACGAACGAACGACTTGAAGATGAACATGGCTTGGAATTCCACAAAAGTGAAAAGGCTGCGAAGGCGGCGCAGGTCAACCTGAGTGCCAAGCTATCGAAAGAGGGCAAGGGGCAGGGAGGCAAAGCTGGATTTGCAGAGATCTGGAGGCTGATCAAAATCGCCAGGCCGGAGCTCCGATGGCTAGCCATTGCCTTCTTCTTTCTGGTCATCTCCTCTAGCGTAACCATGTCTATTCCCTTCTCCGTCGGCCGCATTCTTGATATTGCCACCAAGGGCGACTCCGAAGAAATCCGCCTCTTCGGCTTCACCCTGACACAGTTCTTCATTGGGTTGGGCTCCATTCTTACCTTGGGTGCCATGGCCAACTTTGGACGTGTGGTTCTCCTCCGCATCGTGGGTGAGCGTGTAGTTGCTAGGCTTCGTTCGCAGCTCTACAGGCGTACCTATGTCCAAGACGCCGAGTTCTTTGATGCCAACCGTGTTGGTGACTTGATCTCCCGCTTGAGTTCTGATACCGTTATTGTTGGAAAATCCGTTACCCAGAACATCAGCGACGGTCTCAGGGCTCTTTTCAGCGGCGGTGCGGGGTTTGCCATCATGATTTGGACTAGCCCACAGCTGACGGGTCTCCTGTGCCTTATGTTCCCCCCTGTTGCCTTGGGGGCTTTCTTCTATGGTCGAGCCATCCGCAACATCAGCAGATCTATCCAGCAGAACCTCGGTACATTGACAAAGATTGCTGAAGAGAGACTTGGTAATATCAAGACCAGCCAGGCGTTTGTTGGGGAAGTGCAGGAAGTTCACCGCTACAACAAGCAAATCAGGAAGATCTTTGCTCTGGGTCGCAAGGAGTCCCTAGTTGCCGCAACGTTCTTTGCGTCAACGGGCTGGGCGGGCAATATGACGATTCTCTCCATGTTAATTGTTGGAGGTAGCTTCGTCAGAACGGGCGCAATGTCCCTGGGAGATTTGACGTCATTCATGATGTACACAGCGTTTGCAGGCTCGAGTCTTTTTGGTCTGTCCGGCTTTTACTCTGAACTCATGAAGGGTGTTGGTGCCGCCAGTCGCCTCTTCGAGCTACAGGACCGCCGCCCTAGTATACACCAGACAATAGGTGTGCCTGTGAAATCAGCTCAAGGCCCAATTAAGTTCAACGACGTGGAGTTCGCGTACCCTACCCGGCCAGCTGTCAAGATTTTCAATGGCCTCACCTTTGAGATACCCTCTGGCAGTAACGTTTGTGTCGTTGGTCCTTCCGGAGGTGGAAAATCTACCGTTGCATCACTCCTTCTGAGATTCTACAATCCTACATCTGGGTCTATCACCATCAATGGGGTTGACATTTGTACAATGAACGTCAAGTCACTCCGAAGACGAATTGGCATGGTGTCTCAAGAGCCTGTTCTCTTTTCCGGCACCATCGCTGAGAATATTTCATACGGAAAACCCGAAGCTACACGCGCAGAGATCATTTCAGCTGCCCGGCAGGCGAATTGCAACTTCATCAGCGATCTCCCAGACGGTTTGGAAACCCAAGTTGGCGCCAGAGGGTCACAATTATCCGGAGGTCAGAAGCAACGAATTGCTATCGCACGTGCTCTGCTCAAGAACCCCGATATTCTCGTTCTGGATGAGGCTACATCGGCACTCGATGCCGAGTCTGAGACGCTCGTGAATGAAGCTCTCGCCAGACTCCTTCGCGGGCACAACACTACCATTTCTATCGCCCATCGGCTGTCGACTATCAAGCGATCGGATCAAATCATCGTCCTCAATAATGAAGGCAAAGTAGCCGAGACTGGAAGCTACTCTCAACTTGCAGCAAACCCCGAAAGTGCATTCAGCAAGTTGATGGAATGGCAGATGAGCGGCGGTGAGATCCCCCCCGAGAAGAGCCGCTTGGAAAGTGGCCCATATATCACCGAGGCTGAGGAGATGGAGAATGAAGAGGACATTGAGCAGGAGCCCGAACCGGAACCAGAGCAAGAGAAGTCCAACCCCGAGAAAGTATAGGTGGCAGTCACCAGGCAGTCTGCCTTGTCAAAGGGAACATTCCAGTATGCCAGTTTTGAAACTTGAAAAAGGCATAACGTAATAGCGTACTAACAGGATAAAGACATTATGTCGTGTTCGACCACTGCACAAAGAAAGCGAAAATAGCTGAATTACTACAACTAGTTTGATGAAGAGGAGCAAAGAGTATGTACTATTATCAATGTCATTATAAAAAAACTTCTCCAATTGCAAAATCGGCGACGCCATTGCCTCTGTTGATGAAAATTTGATGTTCCGAGACGCCGTACCGGTGCGGGTGATTATTTCATCCGAACTACCAAACTAGTTGCAGAATCCCCGATTATTGTGTCTCAGGAACGGAACTTGAGTTTCGATGTCACATGCGTTCAAGGTTCAAGGCGGACGCTGTGGATTGGCCAAAACGCGGCGAGTGACTGGAGCTAACAGGCTCTCTCAGCCTTCAGCCTACTTGTAGATACCTACCTACTCAGGTAGTAGTCTTCGCTTAGACTGATGTCAGCAGACTCGGAAATAGCATACAATTACTACTACTTATACATACACACAAGGTACTAACTAGTTCATCCAAGTTGAAGATCTCTATTTTTTTTTCACTTGCGAATATTTATCTCGCATCGTTTGAAGCAGCACAGAGAGCATCATGGCGACCGAGACGGAGAGTCAATTCGAGGTCGAGGGCGTCAAGCTCTACGCCAAGACATGGACGGTAAGTCATCGTCTTGCTCCAGTGTCCATAGACTGATTTGCTGATTGACGCACAGCCCACTGGCCCTGTCAAGGCCAGCATCGTCTATGTTCACGGCTTCTCTGAGCACATCAACCGCTACAACAGCTTCTTTCCCCTTCTTGCAGCCCGTGGCATCCAAGTATTTGCATGGGATCAACGCGGCTGGGGCAAATCAGCCCTCAATCGCCGTGACTGGGGCACCACCGGCACGACTGACAGGGTCATTGCCGATATTGCGGCCTTTATCAAACACAAGCTGCCGTCTGACGTGCCGCTCTTCGTCATGGGCCACAGCATGGGCGGAGGCGAGGTCTTGACCTTGGCCGGCGACGAGAGCTATAAGGAGCTCGTCAGCGGGATTCGCGGCTGGATCTTGGAGGCTCCTTTCATTGGCTTCACGCCTGGACAGGAGCCGAGCACCCTCACGGTCGTCCTTGGTCGCCTTGCGGGACGTTTCCTTCCGCGTCATCAACTGAAGCGAGGCATCGCCCCGGAGCTGATGAGCCGGGATCCATCAATTGCAGAGTCAATCCACAACGATCCTATGTGCCACGACACTGGCACGTTGGAAGGGCTCGCGTCCATGTTGGATAGAACAGCGGTGTTAGCTGGAGGCAAGCACAAGCTTGGGCCGCACGTGCAAAGCCTTTTCCTCACTCACGGGACGGCGGATGGAGCGTGCAGCTACGACAAGGCGATGAAGTGGTACAATGAGCAGGACCAGATCAAGGACAAGACAGCAAAGGGCTACGAAGGAGCCTACCACCAACTACATGCAGACTTGTGTAAGGAAGAGTTTGCAAATGATTTGGTTAAATGGGTCCTAGAGAGAAGCAACGCACCATTGGAGGCGAAGCTATAAATGCCTACTCCGTACTTTAACTGGTTTTAATTATTCGCCTATGATAAATTGTCATATGTTATCTCTACAATCTCAACATAGCATACATAACATGGTTCAGGTCAAACATGTGACGTTGATTCAATTGATTTTCACGGTCCGATTGCAAAGCGATCAAAGTCAAATGTACGGAGTGCTTCGTACACTCACCAGATATACAATATATACAATGCTTGAGCAGTGCTGAGGTAGTGGCTTCAAAGTAATATGTACTACAATTACGTAAGAGAGAATGATACCCAGACAGAATCTTGCGCGTTTGTTTGATTGCTCCAGGGATCCGTCCACATCGTGCCAGCGGTTAGTGACCCGAAGCGGGCCGTTTACGACTGCTAAAGTAGATCTGCAATCACCTGCACGGATCAGTATTTCATGAAACATGTTTGCTGCGTTGACGAGCATTTTTCGCAAGTTCGATCAAACCGTATTATCCAAGGCACTGTGGCTGCTCAATCTGTCCATGTCTCGCCCAGACACCGAACACCAAGCCACTTTCTTCCAGGAGATGATTGCGCACGGGGAAAGAAGTGTCAAATTATTTCGGACGCCGTACTGGAAAGCGTACTCCGTACATCAGCAGCCTCCAGTGGGGGCAAAAAGCTGCTAGTACTCCGTAGTCGGGACCTAATACCTATATATACATACAGTCTATAAGGATATAGAAGGTATTAATAGGGCGTACCGTAAATTCTTACTTAAAATAACTATAAAAAGCCTTCTTAACTTACTTTTATATAAATAGGGTTTCTTTAACTATATACTTAATTAATTAATTTATATATTTTAAAAGGCTATAAATTTTACTCTTTTCTTTATATATAACTTCTTTTATATATATATATTAAATAAGGTAATAAAAATAAGTAATAATTATTAATAATAATAATACTAGCTAGGTTTAAGTTTAGAATAAAATAATAATATAAGGTTAATATATAAAGTATATAAATTATTATATATAACTTATAATACTACCCCTTAAACTTAATATATTATACTAATTTATTTATTAAGAAATAAAGCTTATTATAATTCCTTTTTTAATTTAATTATAGTATTTTCTTCTTTATAATTATTAATATCTCTCTTTAATTAATAATATCCTTATATAGTTATTCTTAATATAATTAAGAATCCTTAATATTTATTACTTAATAAAAGCTTTATTAAACTATTTATAATTATTATATTAATTTAAATTTAATATAAATTAATATACTTTTTAATAATATAATTAATTATTTATTTATACTTAATATTAATATACTTTATATATATTATATTAAGTTTTATTTAGTCTAACTAATTATTATTAAGTTTAAAAGCTATTTAAGTATATATAGTTTAATTATATATTATAAGGCTAAAGCTTTAAAATATATTTAAAGAAAACTAAGCTTCTAGCTTTATACTAATTGCATTAGGATTTAAAAGTAAAAAGAAAATATAAAAAAATATATACTATATTAATAAAGTTAAATACTATATTTATAATATTTTAACTATTAGTAAATATAATTAATTTAAATAGCTATTTATAATTAAATTCCTTTATCATTTAAAATACTTAAAGTATAGAAATACTTATTAAAATTAAATTAATAAATTTTAATTTAATTAAACTATAAGTAACTAAAGTCTATTTCTTAAATTTCTATTTTATAAGTCTATCTTTAAAATAAATAATATAGCTTACTATAGAAATATATTTAAGTAAGTTATTAATAAAAAGAATATCTATATATATATAATTTAATATCCTTAAGATTATAATTACTTTTAAATATAATATTAAATTTAAAAGTCTTCTTTAAATAATATAGTAAATATTTAAAAGTCTTTATATATACTTTTTAATACTTATACTTATATTATTTAGCTTAAATATAATAAATATAATATTAAACCTTATACTTTATATAATTTAATTTAATTTATTAATTTACTTAAGCTATTACTTAAACTTTATTATAATATTATAATCTTTTTAATTATATAGAATCTTTAGCTTTAATAGCTAAAGAGTATTAATAAAGTTTATCTTATTTAAATTAAATTTCTTAAGAATTATATTAATATATTTCTCTTATATAAGCTTAATAATTTACTTTTATAAGTTATAAGTAATTTTTAAACTAAAGAATAATTATAATTTACTTAATTTCTTAAGAAATATAAATCTTTTAATCTTATTAAATACTATATTAATAATAAAATTATTTAAATTAAATATAATTAAATTATTAATATAAGTAAAAAAGTTTAATTTTATTATCTTTAATATAAATATATAGATTACTTTTAAATAATTAAAATTTAATTATTTTAAATAAATTAATAAAAGTATTATTCTACTATTTAAAAAAATAATATAAGTTATAAAAACCTTTATTAAAAAAGTATATATAATTAATACTATTTTTATAGCTTATTAATTATTTAATATAAACTTCTTATTATATATTAATATAAAAAAATATAATTTTTATATTAACTTATTATTAATTATTTCTACTTATTATAATTATTATATAAAAAGTCTTAAGAATTACTATATATATAATAATAAAATAAATATATTTTACTTTATAATTATTATTAATTTATTAATTTCTTCTAGCTACTCATTATACTTTTATATAAGTAAGCTTACTAGCTAATTCTTTTATAATATATACTTATTTACTTTTAAGTATAAATTAATCTTTAGCTTCTTAATTAAAGTCTATATTTCTTTCTTAATAATTTCTTTTAACTTTTTCTATTTAGCTAATTACTATATAGTTTTATAATTATTTTATTTATATATTATTATTAAGTAATAAAAAACTTTACTAAAGTATTATATAATATTTTTAATAATTTATAAAGTTAAAAAATAATAATTAAATTCTTTTTCTTAAACTTAATTTAAATTAAAATAAATACTTTTTAAGCTATAAAGAAAATTATTAACTATATTAAACTTTTATTTAAATATAATAATTAAATATTAAAAATTATTTTATTGTATATAATCTTTTTACTTTTTAATAATAATTATTTTTATTAAATTATTTTAATATAAATCTTATTTAATTTCTTTTTATTTTTTATTAATATTACTATATATTTAAATATTAAATATTTAATTTTATTTAAAATTAAATTATTTAAATTAAATATATTAATTATCTTTTTATTTTTAAACTTAATCTTAAGTTTAAATAAAAAATAAAAAAATAAAAATAATTTTAATTATATAAATATTTTAAATTAAAGCTCCTATATTTCTTTATCTTAAGTATTTTATATTTCTTTATTTTAAAGTATTTTATTTTAAATTTCTTTATTTTAAAATTATAATTAAAATATAATATACTATATATTTATAATCTTTATAAATTATATTAAATATATAGCTTTATTAACTTTAAAGTTAATTAAAGTAATTTTATATTTAATATTATTAATAATTTTTAATTAATTTTATATTCTTCTATAAAAATAAATATTTCTTATATAAATAACTTTCTTTAATTTAAATATTTAAACTTTTATAATATAATTATAATTACTCTTAAAATTAATAAAATTATTTTTCTAAACTTATTTATTTATTTTCTTAATATACTTCTTCTTAACTTCTAGGATATATATATATTATTAAGACTTAAGTCTTAGGAAAGGTAAAGTTAAGGTAAGAGAAACGTTTATAATATATATATAGAGATAGCTAAGATAAGATTATAAAATAACTATTAAAAAGAAGACTTTTTAAATAATAATCTTATTTATTTCTAGCCTTTTTAAAAAAATCTAGGAAATTAAAGCTTTTTATATACTTTTTTAAATAAGCTTTAGCTAACTAACTTTATCTTTAAACTTATATTAAACTTTTAGCTAAGGAATAAACTAACTTAAGTTTATTTTAATTAAATCTTATAATAACTTCTTTAAACTTTCTTAACCTAGCTTATAATAAGCTACCCTTCCTTCCTTATACTATCCTTAGTACCTTAAGCTTTATTAAATATATATACTTTTTATCTTATTATAAGAAAAAGTAATTATATTTTATAATTTAACTTAAAGGCTGTTTAACTTATATTTAGCTTTTATTTAACCTTTATATTTTAAATTATTTATTAATTATTTAAATTATTTATAAAATTATTATAAATTATAAAAATATTATTTATAAATTATATAAAATAACTATATATTATAGTTACTAATACTTATATAATTCTTATACTATTTCTTATTCTTTTTTTTCTTTTCTTTTTTTTATTTATTTAAATAAATAAGTTTTTATTTATTATTATTATTACTTTAATAATAATGTTATTTTCGCTTTTTAATAGCTATAAATAATTATACTTTTTATTTTTAATATAATATACTTTTTACTTATTTTTAATATAATATACTTTTTACTTATAAAAAGCTTATATTATTTTTAGTTTTTTATAGCTTATTTCTTTTCTTATTATTATTAATAACTTTATTACTTTATAGTTTTATTAATAAATTATTTTAATTTTTAAATTCTTAACTATATAATATTATAGCTAATTTATATATAGCTTTAATATTTATTATAATACTTACTATATATAGAAAGAAAGTATTATAATCTATAGCTTTTAATAAAGGAGTTAGTAAGGAAATTCTATAAGCTTTTATATTACTTAAGAAAATCCTAAAATATAAATTTAAAACTATTAATAGCTTTATTAGCTTTAAGAAGAATTTTTAAAAAACTCCTAAAGTTTATAATTAATAAATTATTATTATTATTAACTTGCTTTTAATCTTATTTAATATACTTACTATACTTATATATTTTATAATATTATTAAAAAGCTTATGAATAAGATTACTATTATTATTAATAAATTATTATATTATATTATAAGTAGTAAAAATAAGTTATTTTCTTTTTATTTATTAAGTTATATTAATTATAATAAAAGCTTATTTAAAGTATATTTATTATTCTTATATTAAATATAATTATATTTACCTTTTTAAAAAGGATTTTACTTAATATATTTATTTTTATAATATTCTTATTATTATTTTTAATAAAGTATATTATTATTATTTATTTATTTAATAATTATTATTAACTTAAAGATAAAGTAAATATATTATCTTACTTAATAAGTTAATTATATCCTTAAGTATAATACGCGAAAAGTATAAAAAGCTATATAAGTATAAAAAAGTAAATTTCTATTTATATAATAATTAAACCTTAAGTTTTCTTTTAAATATAATTATTTATAAAAAACTCTTAAGGTATTCTTAATAAGTTTACTATATAACCCTAAGTAATATAATAACTTAAAATATATTATAACTATCTCTCTCTTTTCTATAATATATCTTTATATTATTACTTAATAATTTATAATATTACTATATTAATTATTAAAATAAATATTAAATACCTTATAATACTATATTTATTTATAAATACTTTTTAAATTTATTTTTCTTTCTTTTTTAAATTATTATTATTTATATTATTAATTTACTTAATCTTTTAAATTTTTTTAATAATTTTTCTTTTTTAATTATTAATAGCTAATTATAACTATAATAATATCTTTAAGAAAAAATATATATATAAAAGCTAATTTTCTTATATTTATATTTCCTTTATTACTATTAAAATATAAAAGCTTTAAGTAAGAAACTTTTAATAATTTAATTAATCTTTTTATTATTTTTTATTAAAATTTCTTTTTTTATTTCTTATAGAAAGTAATTCTTATAAAATATTAATATTTTTATTTAAATTTATCTTATTTTTTTTTTAGCTAAAACTTCAATAAAAAAGAAAATATTATTTTTAATATATAAATTTATATTATTCTAATTATTTTTCTTATTTTTTCTATACTTTCTTTTTATTTATTAAATAAATTAAAGAATTGTTTTGTCTTTTTTATTAATTATATTTTATAATATAAATTATCTTTTTATTTCTTTTTACTTTATTATTAATAAATCTTTTTATATTATTATATTTAAATATTAAATAATTATATTTAAATATATATTAAGTATTTTTAATCTTTTTAATAATCTTTAAAGTTTTTATATTAATTTCTTTTTAATTTTAATATCTTTTTATAATCTTTTTTTATTATATACTTCTTAAGGTTTTACTTTTAATATTAAATAATTTATTTTTATTATTTTTTTATTTTTATTTTTATAGTTTTATTAAATTCTAATCTTATTCCTATAATACCTTTAGTTCTTATTTTTATATATATTCCTATCTTTATATATATTTTTATAAATATTCCTATTTTTATAAAATTACTTATAAATATTATTATTATTATTTTCCCTATAGACTCTATTCTTTATAATATTTCTAAGTCTATATTTCTTTTTATAATATCTTATAATAAGCTTATTGCTTTCTCCTTTAATACTATATATATTCCCTTATATTCCTTTCCTTTCTCCTTACTAATTCCTACTTTTTGAGATATTACTTAATATAAGAAATATATTACTTAATTAATATTCTATTTATAATTATTTAATAATTAATATATTAATTAAAATATTATTATAAGTTTTTTATTTATTATATTATTAATATCTTATTTAATTATAATATTATTAAAAGGTTTTTTAAAAATAAAAAAAATAAATATTTTAATTAAATAAATTAAATAATTAATAATCTTATCTTTATTATTTTTATATAATTATAATAAATTATTATTAAAGTTTTTTAAAATAGCTTTTTATTACTTTTAGTTTTTAACTTTAAATAATTTACTTTTAAGATTTAATAATTTCTTTTTTTATATTTTTTATAATTTCTTTTTTTATATTAATTCCTTATAGTCTTTTTAATTATATTTTTTCTTTTAAACTTTTTTAAATTTTTAAATAAATTATTATATATTACTTATATTTTTTTTTAATATTTATTAATTATATTCTAATAGTTATTTTATTTATTTTATAAAATAATATTTTTTCTTATAAAGGATTTTCTTAATTTTAATTATTTTAATTTTTTCTTTTTTTTTCTTTTTTTAAATTAAATATAAAAAATAATTTATTTAAATAATATTTTATATTTTAAAGTTTTAATAAGCTAATATAAAATATATTATAAATATATAAATATTTTCTTAAAAATATAAAGTAATATATTTAAAAGCTAATTTTTTAAAAAACTTTTAATAATTTTATATATTTTAAAGCTTATAAAATCTTTTTATTTAAATATAAATATTTAATATTTTTAATTATAATACTTTATTTATTTTTATATTATAGTTTTTTAATAGTTTTTTAAATATTTCTTTATTTTAAATAGTTTTTATATTCTTATTTATATTTTTAATCTTTTTTTTATTATTATTATCTTTAATATATAGTTAAAAATCTAATTTATATTTTATTAATATTTTATTTAAATTTATTTTAATTATTATATTCTTTATATTATTATATATAAATTATATTATATATAACAATTTTAATTATAATTAATTTTTATTTATAAAATATTTTAAATATTATTTTAATATTTAATTAATTTATTTTATTTATTTATTTATTAAAAAATAAAATATCATAAATAATTAATATTTAATTTTTAATATATAATATACTTTAAATTAGAATTTATTTATAAATATTAAGCTTTAATTTAAAATAATTCCTTTTAAAGTCTTATAAATAAATTCTATTATATTATAAAATAATATAATAAAATCTTTTATTTTATTTTATATATTTATATAATATATTTATTTTTAAATATATTTTTATAATTTATAATTTATTAATTATATTTTTTAATAAATTATAAAAATAATCTATTTAATAAATCTATATAAGCTAGTTTTTATAATATAATTTTTTTTTTAAATTAAGATTTATTATTTATAATTAATAATATTTTTTATTTAATTTAAATCTTTCTAAAGATTTAATTATTTTATAATTTTATTCTTTTTTTAAATTAAAAATATTTTATTTTATAAAAATATTTTATTTTATTTAAATTAAAAATTAATTTAAATTTATTATATTTATAAAAATATTTTATTATATTAATTTATATTTTAATATATTTTTATTTTATTATATAATTTTAAAAATATTAATTTATTTATTATAGGTTTTTTTTAATATAATTTAGTTTTTTTAAAAATCTATTTATTAAATTATTTTTCTTAAGCTTATATTTAATTATAAAATTATAGAAAAGAAAATATATATATTATTTTATTTATTTTTTATTTAACCTTTATTAATTTCTAAAATTTTATAAATTTTTATAGTTAAAATTTTTATTAATTTTTTAATATTTTTAATATAATATTTTTAACATTTAAATAATTTTATAATAACTATTATTTTTTAATTTAATATTTTATAATTTAGTTTAATTTTTTTAAATCTTTTTAATTTAAAAACTATTAAATATTATTTTTTTTATTTAATTAAAATAAAATATTTATTATAATATAATTAAATTTATTTATTTCTATTTAAATTAAAGTTTAAAAATTATAATATATTAATAAAAAAGCTTTTTAAAAAAGCTTTTATTAATATATAGAATATTATTTATTTTTTTTAATTTAAAATTATATTATTTAATTTCTTTTTATTTATAATTTCTTTTATAAATTAATATAAAAATCGAATTATTTTAAAGTAATTAATAATAAGTTAATAATAAAAATTATAGAATCTTAAGAATATTTAGATTTTATAATAAATAATTAATTCTTTTTATTTAAAGATTATCTTTATTTTTATAAAATCTATTTTAATACTTTTTATTAAAATAATAAATTTAAAAAATTTAATTTAATCTTTATAAAAACTATAATTTAAAAGCTTAATATATAATTAAGTTATTTTTAAATATTTAAAGATTTATTAAATATACTTTATATATAATTCTTTTATTTTAAAAAAGATTAAAATATTATTAAAATATATAATATAAATTATATTTATAAAATTATTTAATATTTAATTAATATAATTTTAAAAAATTATAAATATATTAATAAATTTAAAAAATAGAATTATATATTTAAAATAGCTATATTATATATAAAAAATAATTTTCTATTTATTTCTTTTTTTAATATAAATCTTATAATAAGTATTTTTTATATTTATTTCTATAAAATATTTAATATTTATTATTTAATTTATAATTTTTAAAATAAGAAATAAAAAATAATAATTTTTAATTATTATTTTATTTAATTTTTTATAATTAATATATAATTAAAGATTTTTATTTTTTTTAAATATAAATAAAATAAAAACTATAATTAAGCTTTTAGATTTATTAATTTAATTTAATTTTAAATTATTATTAATATATTTTCTTAAAGTATATAATTTAATAAGTAATAATAAATAAATAAATTTATAAAATAAGCTTTTATTTTTTTTAATATTAATTATATAATCTATAGCTTTATAATATAAGATTATTATAATATTATTTATATTAAATATATCTTTAAATTTATTAAGCTTATTAAAAATCTTTTTTAATATATTTTTATTTTTTTTTCTATTAAGAAATAATATAAATTCTTAAAATATAATTATAATATAAATATATATTTAATTATAATATCTTTAAATATATTTTATAATTTATATAATTAAATTATATTTTAATTAATTTTAAATTATTTTTTTTAATTATATTAAAATAAATTTAATAATCTTTAATTATAATTATTAATAAAAAATTAAACTAATTATTTTAAAATTATTATAATATATATTAATATATAATTATATAAATCTTTTAATTATATTTCTTAAATTAATAATTTTAAATAAAATTACTTAAATTCTTTAAATTTATAAATTATTTTAATTAATATTTATAAAAATAAATATTAAAATATTACTTTTTTTTAATTTATTTTCTTTTATAAATTTAATATTAATAAAATTAACTTTTATATTATTATTTAAATTAATAATAATTTTTTAAAAAAAGATTTTTTTAAACTTTAGCTTTAATATAGATTTTAAAAAATACTTTAAATATAAGCATTAAAAAAAAATCTTTTATTTTAATTTTTCTTTTTTTAATCTTTATAAAAGTTTATTATATTTTTTTATATTTATAAGTATTTATTCTTTAAATAGGAATTACTTTAATAATAATAATATTTAATAAATTTATTATTTTTTTTTAAAAAAGTTTTTAAATATATAGTTTTTTTTTATTATTTATTTTAATTTTAATATAATATTAATATTAATTAAAATTATTTAATTTGTATTTTTTAATAATAAACAATTTAATATTTTAATAAATATTTATTTTTTTCTTTTTATTAACTTTTATAAATTTTTAAAACTTCTTAACTATTTATATTATTTCTATTTTTATTTTTAATAATAAAAATATATATAAAAATATATATTATTAAAAATTATTTTATAATTTAATATAGAATTAAAAAATATATTTATCTTTAAAAAATAAATAAAAATATTTCTTTAAAAAATTAAAGTAACTATAGAATTCATTTAGAAATTAATTTTTATATTAATATATTTTATATAATTATTTAATAATTATATAATAATAATTCTTTATATTTTTTAAAAGAATTAAAATTTATTTTTTAAAAAACTTTAATTTTTTTATTACTTTATATTTAAAAAGAAATCTTTAAAGTATTAATTTTATTTTATATAATATTTATATTTTATATAGTTTAAAACTAAAAAAAAGTCTTTTTTAAATTTTTTTTAAATTATTTATAATTTAAAAAAATATATATTATAAATTATTTAATTATTCTTTATATTTTTAATAATTAATTAATAATATAAATTTTAATATATTTTTAATTTTAACTTTATTATTATTATTATTATTTAAAAAGTTTTAAAGTTATTATTTATATATTAATAATACAATTTTAAATTTAAAAAACTATATTATTAGTTTTTAATATAATTTAATTTTTTATTATTAAAATTACTAAAGCTTTTATAATTTTATTATAAAAGCTTTTTACTTTTTATTTTTTTTTAAATTATATAATATTAATTATTTTATTTACTTATTTTCTATTTATTAAAAGGGTTTTTTCTTTAATAATTAAAGTCTTTATTATAATATTTTCTTAAAGTTCTTTTTTAGTTTATTTTAAAAGTTTTCTTTTAACTTATTAAAGTTTTATTTTAATTTAATTTAAAAATTATATTTTAATATTTTTTTAAAAATCTTATTATTATATTAATATTTTACTTTAATTTTATTATTTTATTTTAAATAGCTTATTTAATAAAAGCTTTAAAATTATAATATATAAAAAGTATAAGAAATTAAATAAATATAAGAAAATAAGTCTTTATTTATATAGTAATTAAAATTTAAATTCTCTTTTAAATATAATTATTTATAAAGAATTCTTAAAGTATTCTTAATAAGTCTACTATATAACCTTAAGTAATATAATAACCTAAGGTATATTATATTAAGATTTTATAATAATAATAATAGTAATAAAGCTATTATATATAAAAGTAATAAAAAAAGTTATAAGTAAATTAATTCGAATTCTATATATAAATTAAAATATATCTTTTTTAATATAAATTAATTTTTTTATACTATAGCTTATATAATAACTAGTATTTATAATATAAATTATATATTATAATTAAAAGATAATTACTAATTCCCTTTTAAAGCTTATTTAGAAATAAAATTTATTTTTATTTTATTTACTTTAAGCTTATAGAGGTTCCTAAAGTACTTTTAGATTTATTTAATAATTTTATTATCATTATTAAGCTATAGCTTAAAAAAAGAAATAAGGCTAGGGAGGAGCTTACTCTTAATAAAGAAAAAGAAGAAAGTATAATAAAAAGTAAAGATAAAGAGAATAATAAAGGGGAAGTAATAGTTATTAAAAAATAAGTATATTATTATAGCTTTTTATAATATTATTTAAACTTATAATATTTAATTTATAATATTATTTAAATTATTATTATTTTAATTTTTTTTTATCTTTTATTTTTATATATTATTAATTCTATTTTATTTATATTCTTTCTTATATTTATTTATAAAATCCTTTAATTAAAAATCTAATTTAATTTAAATATTATTAGATTTATTATAGCTTTTCTATTTAATAAAATATTAATATTTCTTTTCAAGACTTTTATAAAGTTAAATAGCTTTAATTTTAAATACTTTATTTATTATAAATAAATTATCTTAAGGCTTAATTAGTTTAATATTATTACTATATTTCTATAATTCTAGAATTAATATATAGAATATATTATATATTCTTATAGAAAAAAGAAAATATAATCTATAAGCTAAACTTAAAGATTTAATCTTAGCTTTAATTTAATAAAGCTTTATAAATTTCTTAATAAACTTTCTAATTAATTACTTAAATAATAAGTTTCTTATTAAAATAAAAACTTAATTATTAATATTAAATAAAATTAATTATTAATTATAATTATAATACTTTATTATAATTTCTTAAGAATCTTATAATATTATACTAGCGATTTCCCTTATTATAGCTATTTCTTTAAATCTCTCTTTTATAAATCTTTAATTATAAATACCTTATAAAAGTATATTTATTTTAAATATAATAAAGTTAAAACTTAATAATAATCTAGCTAGGGATTTTTTATTTAATACTTATATTATAATATTATAAGTAAATTATATTAATAGTAAGTATTTTATTTAATTTAATTAATCTTTACTATAATAAGTTTAAATATAAGCTTTAATACTTTAATTTATCTTTTTTTTATCTTTTTAATTTATTTATTTATTTAAAGCTAAAAAGTAATATTAAATTACTTCTTATAAGCTAGTAAATAATTAAAGCTTTATTAAAATAAATTTATAAAAAAGCTTTTTTAATTATTAATAATTCCTTTTAAAATATTAAATAATATAAAGATATACTTTATAAAGATATTTATAAGTTTATTACTTATTACTGTACTTATTATTAAAATATATAAAGTAAATTTAATAAATTAATTAATAATAATTAAAATAATAATTTTATTATTAAAATTAAATAACTTAATAATAAAATCTATATTAAGTTCCTTAAAGGGATTAATAAGTAATAGTAAAGTAATAAATTCCTTATAAGGTTTATATTTCTTTATTTTTATTTTTTAATATATTAAGTAATATCTTATATATATCCTAATATTTCTTTTTATTTCCTTTTAAAAGTAAATATTTATAATCTTTATTAAAGTCTTACTTATTCTTTAATAATTTATTATAAAGTTATTATAAAATAATCTTAAGATTATATCTTTTATACTTAAGAGTATATAAGCTTTTTTTTATATTATAATATCTTTAATTCTAATAATTAATAAGCTAGTTCTAAACTTATAAGTTTTTTACTAATATTTAAGAAACTTTTCTTATTTTTAATAAAACTTATTATATTTTTAAATATTAATAATTACTTTATATAATATTTACTTATCTTTTTATATAATAATAATAATATATCTTATTATTACTAGCTTTATATTAATAATTATTTAATAAATATTTTACTATCCTTATTCTTTTTTTATAAAAGTATAATTAATATATAATAATTTTATAAGAAAATATTTTAAAAACTTAAGAAAATAGCTAGTCTTTTCCTAATTAGCTATATATATATTATATAAGTTTATTCTTTTTAAAAGGGTATTTATTAAGTTTAATTTACTTAAGTAATATTTTATAATAAAATTAAAAAAAGCTAATTTATTTAAAGCTATAATTTATTTATAAAAAAGCTTTGATTTTTTTATTAAATAATTATAGTTTAAGTAATTTATAATAATAATTATAGCTTCCTATATATATATAAAGTAATATCTTTAATTTTTAAATACTTTTAAAATAATTAATATTTTAATATTAAGAATTATATATTATAATTCTAGACTTTATAATTTCCTTAATATTTATATAATTAAGTATTAAATATTTTATTATTTTTATAAAAAATTATACTAATAATAAAATTTAAAGTATTAGTCTTAACTTTTATTAAAGTATTAAAGTTATAATATATTAATATAAGACTTTCTATAAAAGTATTTTAAACTTATTTTATTATTATTCCTACTTTATTTATAAATTAAAAGTTTACTTAATTTACTTTTTTTATTAATTTTAATAAAGGAATAATTATCTTATTAAAGTTTTTAATAAACTTTTAATAAAATTATATAAATCTTAAAATAATTATATATTATATATACTATAAGGTTCTAGCTACTTTACTATTATATATATAAATTCTTATTCTATATAGATTTTATTAAAAGCTATAATAAAGCTTAAGAATTTAATTATAATAGTATTAAATTTATATTTTAATTTATTAATATATAATTTAATTACTTATAAGTATTCTAATATATTATAAATATATATTATATATTTTATTAAACTCTTACTATAAATTAAAATATTATCTAAATAAATAATATAAATATAATTAATTAATCTATATAGAGTATTATTAATAAATTCTTAAAAGGTTATAAGGGTATTAATAAAATTAAATAATATAATTAAATATTTAAGATAACTATACTTATATTTAAAAGCTATTTTCTATTTATTACCTTTATAAATATATAAGTAATAATATATATTTTTAAGATTAAGCTTAAAGTAAATAATAGTATTTTATAATTAATTTAAGATTTTTAATATTAAAAGTAATAAAGCTTAATTCTTTTTTATAATATAATTTAAGCTTTAATAATTAATATAAAGTTATAGCTTTATTTTATTTTTCTTTAATATAAATAATATAAAAGCTCTAGTTAAATTAATAAATTTAATATATTTATCTTTTTATTATTATATTATTAAGATACTCTTAAAGAATTTATAGTTTTTTCTTAATAAGAATATAAATAAATCCTTAAGGAAGCTTCTTAATTTCTTTAATCTTAATCTTATAGGTTTAGTTTTTTAATAGAAGTATTATTACTATACTTTTTAATAAAATAATATTTTCGAAATCTTAATATTCTTATAATAAAAGATTATCTACTTTATTTTTACTATTAACTTACTTATTATTAATAAGTTTCTAATCTTTAATTTCTATATATATAAGAATTATAATAATTTTAACTTAATAAAGTTTTCTTTAAATTTATTAAATTAATATAATAAGTTATAAATAATTTATTATTAATAAAAAAATAAAAATAATTATATTTCTATAAGATTATTAAATTATTTATATATAATTAAAAGTAATTTAAAATAAGTTTTTTACTTATATTAATAATAATAATATTAATTAAGATATATTTTATATTATCTTAATTATTAATAATATTTAAGAATTATAAGTCTTACTTATAAGTCTTAATAATTAATATATCTTAAAAATTTTTTAAATATTTAAAAAATAGTAACTTATTAATATTATTATATATTTTTAAATTAATTATATTAATATTTAACTTAAAGTTTATTAAAGCTATAGTATTAATTTAATAACTATCTAGCTTAATCTTTATATACTTTTATATAAGAAAGTTAAGAAAATAAGTCTTTTTATCTTATTATTAAATAGACTTAGTTTTTATTTTTAATATAAGATTAGATGTAATTAATATATTATTAAATTAACTTTAATATTATTCTATAGTATATTTATTATCATTATACTTTAAGTAGTTTATAGTAATATAATCTTAATATCTATAGTAATTATTATATTTTTAATATTATAATTCTTTAATATAAAGTTAGCTAGAAGATATAAAAGCTTATATAAACTTTCTTAATATATTTAAACTTTTTCTTATTCCTTATATTAAAGCTATTTATTAATTTATATATAGTCTTTTACTTATATCTTTATTTATATATTTTTTAATCCTAATTATTATCTTAGCTTACCTTTCCTTTTTATATAAAGTATATTATATCTTTAAAGTCTTATTAATAAAGGTTTATAAATATATAGCTTCTTATAAGCTTAAGATATAAAGATAGACTTTAAACTCTTTATTAATATAATATAAAAATTCTATTTATATATTTTATTATTATTATAAATAAATATCTAGCTATTTACTTTTTACTTAAGCTATATATTAAACTTCTTATATTATATATAGTAAATAAGAAAGTTAGTTATTAATACTACTTTCTAGCTATGCTTTAAAATTAAATTAAATTAAAGTATTTAAAGTATTTTTACTAAAATCTATATAAAATTAATACTTACTATCTTTTTAGAAGTAAAAGATAGTATATTAAACTTACTATAAGTCTTTTTCGAAATTATTAAAGTTTACTTTTTAAGTAATCTTTAAATTACTAAAGAAATCCCTAAGCTCTATTTAAAACTCTCCTTTATAAGATAGTTTTAAAAGCTAATCTTTTATATAAATATATTTTTTCTTTAATAATATAAATATAATTATAAACTTACTATATCTTTTTAAAAAGAAATTCTTTTAATTTCTTAAATCTATAGTAAAAAAATAACCCTTTATTTTAATAATATTTATTTATACTTTTAATTCCTTTATATAAGTATTTAGCTAAAGGTTTAAATATTTACTAAGTATAACTTATATTTAAAGCTTTAATTATTTTAATATTAAAGCTTTTATAAGAATAATTAAAATAAAAAGCTTAAAAGCTTATTATATTTCTATAAAAGCTTCCTTAAAGTATTATTAAATTATAATATCCTAATAGTATTATTAAATTATAGTATTTTTTTAGTAAAATTACTAGTTAATTATTATATTTTTAATAATTTAATTTCTTTTAAAAAAGATAAAAATATTAAAACTTAAGTCTTAAGAAAGGTAAAGTTAAAGTAAGAGAAATATTTATAGTATATATATAGAAATAATTAAAATAAGATTATAAAATAATTATTAAAAAGAAGACTTTTTAAATAATAATCTTATTTATTTCTAGCTATCTTAAGAAATTTAAGAAACTAAAGCTTTTTATATATTTTTTTAAATAAGCTTTAGCTAATTAACTTTATTTTTAAACTTATATTAAACTCTTAGCTAGGGAATAGACTAACTTAAGTTTATTCTAATTAAATCTTATAATAATTTTTCTAGACTCTCTTAACTTAACTTATAATATATATATTATATATCCTTAAATATAAAAATAATAAGTATTATATTTAGATTTATTATTAATATTCTTTATTATCTTTATAATTAAAAGCTTAAAGTCTTTATTTATATATATAAATAAAAATTATTAAATTTTACTTAATACTTTATAATATAAAATTAAAATTAATTTAATATTTTTATATTAATAATATTAATTCTTACTTTAGTAATAAAAATCTAATTAATATATTTAACTTTACTTTAATATTTAAGTATATAAAGTATATTAATCCTTATTATAATTCCTTCTTTAATATAAAAAATACTTATCTTATTAAATATAAATTCCTTTATATTATTAAAGTAAAATACTTTAATTTATATTAATATATAATTTTCTATAGCTTTTTTCTATATTTTTATAATAAGGATAATATCTTTATAATTAATTATTATAATAATTTAATAGAAATTACTTTAAGTATTAATAATATAAAATATATACTATATACTTCTATAAGCTATAAGTTTATATATAATAAAATCTTAATAAATATAAAATAAAAAGCTATTTACTTAAATAGACTTTTTATAATTAGTATTATAAAATACTTTTATAAAGTAATAACTCTTATAATAATAATCCTTTAAGCTATATTAACCTATTTAGATTCTAGCTATTTAATAAATATATAAGACTTATTCTTTACTTATATAACTTAATTTATAATATATAAAATTATAATTAATTATTTTTATAATTATATTTATAAAAGCTATTAATATAATATCTTCTATATTTAATACTAACTTAATAATAATAATATTATTAACTTATTTATATTAAGTAATTTATTTCCTTATATTCTTATAAATAAAAATATTATATATTTTATTATAAATAATACTTTTAGCTTTTAGCTTATTTATACTAATTCTATTTATTAATATAATTAAATAATATATTATATTAGCTAAATATAATACTTTTTTTATATTAAATATATATATATTACTAATTATTATAATAAGAATTATTTTACTATTACTTATAAATATAATATCTTTTCCCTTATTAAAATACTATTTAATATAAAATTATTAAAAGTTATTAATAATATAATAATTATAATTACTATTATAAATAAAAAGCTTTTCTAAAGGTATTTATATATTATTAAAACGAAATCTATATTTATATTTATATAGTTATTAAGGCTATTAAATATTCTTTTTAATATTTAAAATATTAAAGTTTCTTTTTTAATCTTTCTATACTAATTTTTCTTTAGCCTTAAAGTATAGCTCTAGGTATTTCTTTTAATATTTAGATTTTAAATACTTAAACTTATTAAGCTTAATAAAGTAATTATATTTAAATTTAATTATTTCTTTTATATTCTTCTTTTTAAATTTATTATTACTAATAGCTTTACTATAATTATTTATTTAAATATAAAACTTATTATTTATTAATTTAATCTTTTAATAATAAATATTAATTAAATAATATTAAATTTTTAATTTTATTATTTCTTTTCTATTAAATTACTTATTATTTTAATATTAATAAGAATTAAAATAAGTTTTATTAATTCCTTTAAGTATTAATTTAACTTAAAGACTATTTAAAATTTAAATAATTTTATTTTAATTTTAATTTATAATTAAATAATAATTTATTAATCTTAAGTAAAATATATTAATTCTTTTAAAAAAAGCTTTAATTATTATAAAGTTTCTTTTTTAAAAAAAAAGAATTTATATATTATTTAATATATAAAGTTTATAAATTCTCTTATTAATATATTTTTAATTATTTATATAATTATATATATAGAATTATAAAGATTCTAGCTTTATATTTTTATTATTTATTAAATTTTATTATTAATATTAATAAATAGTAATTATATTATATTAATATTTATTAATTATAATATTTTATGTATTATTTATATTAAGTTTTCTTAAAATATTTATATATATTTATATTATTATAATATAATTATAATCTTATTTTCTTATATTTTAAATTATTTTATATTCTTTAATTTAAAAGATATATTTTATATAATCTTATATTTATTAATAATAATAATTTAATTTATAAATTATAATAATAATAATTTAACTTTAGTTTTATTAACTTTAGCTTTATTAACTTTATTAGTCTATATTTATAAAAAATAACCTTATTAATAATAATTTAACTTATATATAAAAATTATAAATATATATAATTAAATAAAAATGATAAAAACTTAATATAAAATATATATAATATATATATAATAAGAAAGAAAGTATAATATAAAATATATATTAAAAAGAAATAAAAATCATTACTTTATAAGCTTATAATAAAATAAAGAAAATATAATTACTTTTTAAAAGTAAAAAGCTTATAACTTATTAAATAAAATAATAAAAATAAATAATAATTATTAATAATAATAATATTAATTAAGTTTAGGTTTAAAATAAAATAATAATACGAGGTTAATATATAGGGTATATAAACTATTATATATAACTTATAATAGTATGCTTTTATTTAATTATAATAATAATAATTCTATTAATAATATACTAAATATATATCTTTTAAAGGAAAGGGTTAAGCTAATAATTATAATATTATCATTATTACTAAATATAATATAATTATATAATTAAAAATTATAATTTAAATTAATAAAATGTTTAATATTAATATAATAAAAAATCTATTAATAAAGGCTTTAGAAGTAATAATAAAGGGATTTAATATATATAAGGCTATAGCTATAGCTATAGCTATAGTTATAGTCTTTAAAGACTTTAAAATTAGCTATTTTTATAATTATTAAAAATTATAAAAAGTTAAGTTAAAGCTAAATATAATAAGATTAATAAAAAATAAATAAGTTACTAAAGGTTTAATATTATAAATACTTCTTTATTAAATTAGTATAGAAAGGTATTTAATTTTAATTCTTTATCGTAATTAGCTAATCGGATAAAGTTACTTTAATACCTTCTATATCCTTGTAGACTGTATATATACTCGGTAGTTATAGGTATTTCACCGCGACATATGGTAAGTACCACAGCAGGCTGGTAGCCTCTGAACAGACGAGCAAAATTAGAATGCCAAGTGTTGGCACGAGACACCCCAACACTTGTCTTCAAGATCCGGTACTCCGTATTGGAGTTTTGTGGTGCAAGATGCGTGGAGCATGCAGATACCGATGTCCGCTTAGTTATCATGGACAGAATACACCGGCCATCATGAGTGCAAGTTTATACCTTAGTACGAATCGCCTTTATTGACAGCAGGCAGGGGCCCGCTGAAAGAGAAGACCGGTGTCAATATTAGTGCAAGGGACTTGGGAAGGATCCGCGTACTGGACTGGGGGGCAAACAAAACATCCTCAATTCCATTGACGAAATGGGACCAATGAAATGATTGATATTGCACCACGCACCGATCAGCATTTTGTTGCTCTTCGCCCCTTCTCCCTTACTCTGCCGGTTGGATAAAACGTCAAGACAGCAACGGTATCGGTTCAGTTCAGTTCGTTCACACCGTCGTAATAAGAGATAACAAGGCTGATATAGTCTCGTCCGCCTTTGGACTTGCCTCTCACCATGTCTCCTGACGGTCATAATACCATCACATATCATCCGAATGTCTACCATTTACATCAGAGCGAGTCACAACGCAACTCTTCCCGTTCTCCCGCGCGCGCGACCGGCGTTGAGCCTTCGACTGAACACCACGACCCCATTGCTCGCCATCCCTCGCACCCTTCAGCCGATGTTGAGTCGCAGCTGACGGCCGGTCACAACCCCAAACTTCCTCCCCACGTCAACCTTGAGCACGATCCTTACGGCCTGTCTTTTGCATACAAGACGGAGGATGATTTGGCCCAGATCAAGGCCAATACCGGCAAGAAGAGAGATGGCTGCACACACCCTCTCAAGGTTCATGCCAGGCGCAGAAAAGTCCAGGGCTTCTACGAAAACCAAAATGCCGCCATTGAAAGAATGCTCAAGAGTGTAGACGAGCACCGCGCCGAGGCAAAGCAGGAGGCGGGCGATGACCAGCTCAAATTTAGGATTGCAGTGTGGGGCTCCTTTGCGGCCAACATTGTTCTGGCTGCTGTGCAGCTATTCGCTGCCATCTCATCTGGCTCACTATCGCTCTTCACCACCATGGCCGACTCCGTATTTGATCCTCTAAGCAACCTGACCTTGATCCTCGCTAGCCGTGCCATTGCTCGTGTTGACGCTCGTCGCTTCCCTGCGGGCAAGGCTCGTCTAGAAACCGTTGGCAATATTGTCTTCTGTTTCCTCATGGTGGCAGTATCCGTCGTCATCATTGCTTTTGCTGCTCAGGAGCTTGCCCTCAAGAACGACGGTAAGGAGTTCTTCCTACCGTCAGTCATCTCTGTGTGCTGCGCTTTCGCCACCAAGTTCACACTGTTCCTCTACTGCTGGGCCATCAAAGACAAGTATAGCCAGGTCAACATTCTCTGGCAAGATCATCGCAACGACTTATTCGTCAACGGCTTCGGTATTCTGACCTCGGTCGGCGGCGCGAAGCTTGTGTGGTGGCTCGACCCAATGGGCGCCATCATCCTGTCCGTCGCTATCACTGCTATATGGCTGCGCACCGCCTTTAACGAGTTCATGCTTCTTGTTGGTGTGGCGTCTTCGGTTGACACGCAGCAGCTGATCACGTATGTGTGCCTTACGCACTCGGACTCCATTGAGGGCATCGACACGGTTCGCTGCTATCATTCTGGTCCCCGTCTCATTGCAGAAGTGGATATTGTCATGGACCGCACTCGATCTTTGGAAGAGACGCACGACGTTGCGGAGGCGCTTCAGTTCAAGCTAGAGAGCTTACCCGACATCGAACGAGCTTACGTGCACATTGACTACGAGACCACCCACAAGCCTGAACATGCTGTCAAGAAGGACCTATAAGATGGCTTCTGGTAGGTTTGTGTGGAGATGCATTTGCCCGCAGAGGTTTGTTGGGCGTTAACACGGTGCAGAGCATATAAGATTGGTGCTTCAGAGCAGGGAAAATTGGGTATTGGGCTGAGAAGAGTGACTCGAATTTTGTTGGATATCACAGTGTATACGAAAAGAGAGCACCTTGTAGGTTAAATGTACGAGCTCGTGATATTCTCGGCCCTTCTTGGAGGCCTGCTTGCTTGCATGGACCCTCTAGCAGAAGCCTTACTGGAGATGCAAGCTGTTGTTGGTGTGCACACCATTTCCCTAGCAATAGTTCTGCACGGGAGCAGGCCGTTGGCGTTGGGACTGTTGCCCCGCAGGGTCTCCAAATTAGAAGGTGGTGGGTGCGTGGATGCGTGGATGCGTTCAACGGGCTTGGTGCCATAATCCTGCTAGATTTGTGCTACCCAAACAAAGATCGTAACTCCCAGTTAAACCTAAGATAGCCGCTGATATGACGTCGAGTCTCTCATCCACTAGACCTTTTCCCCGGATTCTTAATGCTTCACCGACATTTGGATTAACCTTGGATTGCATGATAGAGCATGAATGAAAAAACAACCCTGATGGTGCAAACAAAATTGTGGGATGGTGGCAATAACAGATGATTGAGAAAATTTTTCGTTCTCGATGATATGCTGGGCAGTCTGCATCTTAGATAAAACAATCTGCAAGTGCGATAGGGTACCCAGGTAGACCAATGCAAGACGCACTTCACAGCTGTCAACGTTCCCACCCGTGCTATCTTCGTTGGGCGTCAATAAACAGGCAGAGGCCAATGGGATCGTCTTGATACGGCTTGAGGGCCCCTAGCTTTGGGCGCATCAAGCGCATTTGACGTTGCCTTCTGCATGTCTGCACAAGTTCACGCAATGCCAACGGACATGGGCCTTGGCCAGCGATGCAGGCGAAAACTGCGTCGCTCATTTGGCGAGAGCTGCATATTAAATGAGGAGTTTGCAGCTCGATGTTACATGCATTGCCAGCGGTGGGTGCCGGAGGCGTTGCCACCTTAGTAAAAGGCAAGGGAAAATTTGATACTTCCCTGTATGTACGGAGTAATATGTTCAAAGTAGTATTGTTAGGTGTGTTGATTGGGGAAAAAAAATTCCCAACCCCTCCATGCTTTAGCAATCTGGACCTCGAACGACCGACCTCCCCTCATCCCTGGTCGCCCTCTCCGTCTCAACATAACCCCAATATTTATTCCTATACATATTGCTTTCCCCCTCTTCGCTCTTTTGCTTTTCCATCGATCCTTCATCTCCATCGTCTTCTTCTCAGATCGTCCATCTTTTGCTTTCCCTAAGCTCTTTTTTTTCGAGCTGCCAAAATCCCCCCCCCCCCCCCCGCCCGTGTCTAACACGTCCTCTCCTCCCCTCTTTCTGTTTCCGCTCCGTCTTGAAGAAAGCCGCGATGGCGGCAGCAGGTGGAGATCAGGTCTACGCGACGGTAAATACTACTCGCTCCCACACACACCGTTCGTCCGAGCTTATGCCTAACATTTCCTGCAGCTGCTCCTCAACGACTCTTATTTGCCTGGTACATATCCCCTCCCCCGCTGCTCGTCACCGTGCACACCTAGCCTAACCCCTCCGACTTACAGGAGCCCTTGTTCTTGGCCACTCTCTCCGCGATGGTGGCGCCACGAGGAAGCTGGCCGTCCTGGTCACTACCGATACAGTCTCGAGCCAGACGATAGATGATCTCAAGGTATGTTTAGTGCCGGTACCTTGCGATATCTGCTTTGCATGCAGAGTTGACCCATCTTGCAGGCTGTCTACGACTATGTCTTGCCTGTCGATCGAATTCGCAACGAGGCCAACCCTGCGAACCTCGCCCTCATGAACCGTACAGATCTGCATTCTGCCTTCACCAAGATCAACCTATGGAAGCAGACTCAGTTCTCCAAGATTGTCTACATCGATGCTGACGTCGTTGCTTACCATGCCCCCGAGGAGCTTTTCGACATTGCCCACCCCTTCTCTGCCGCTCCTGATATCGGATGGCCCGACCTCTTCAACACTGGTGTCATGGTCTTGACGCCCAACATGGGTGACTACTACGCCATGATGACCATGGCCGAGCGCGGCATCTCCTTCGACGGTGCTGACCAGGGCATGCTGAACATGCACTTCGGCCAGAACTACAACAGGCTGAGCTTCACTTACAACGTTACTCCTTCTGCCCACTATCAGTATGTCCCTGCATACAGGCACTACCAGTCAAAGATCACCATGGTGCACTTCATTGGTGCCAATAAGCCATGGTTTGCCGGCCGTAACTCTCAGCACGGATCTTCGCCTTTCAACGAGATGGTTGGAAGGTGGTGGGCCGTCTACGATAAGCATTATCCTGGCCAGGTCAGTCATTTTAAGTCTACCAAAGGCAGCATTGATACTAACTTGACTACAGGGAATGAAGGGCGTTCAAAACGGATACACAAACGGATACACCTCGAAACACTCCACGCAATCAAGCTGGGACGCCCAAAGGTAAGAAGATATTACTGAATCAACCCATCCTCAGCGCCACCCACTGACATGTCCAGACACCCCCCTCCTTCCAACTCGCAACCCGAGGCCATGAACTTCCCTGATACCCGCTACAACATGTCTCGAGATGCTGCTCCCTTCGTCTCTCGACAAGCTTATAACCCTCTCCAGAACCTTCCTGCCCCTATCTTCCCATGGGAGGCGAACAGGCCAATGCCGACTCGTCAATTCCCTGATGACGAGCCCCAGCCCCAGCCCCAGCCCCAGCACCAGCCTCAGCACCAGCCCGAGCCCGAGCATGAACCATCGTCGCCCGTCTCACAGGCGCCGAGCGAGTGGACTGGTGAGCCCTTATCTCCTGGCACAGAATGCACAGAGGCTACGGATGCCACGGATGCTACGGCCACCTTTGCTGAGCCCACAACGCCCACAACGCCAACCGCTAGACCCATGCCGTCTGACCCCTGGAATGCGTACGCTCGTAACAATGCTTGGGACAATGTGCCAGAAATCAACCGCTATGTCGACGGTGTTCAGAGGCACCAGCGAACCAGGAGTGGCGGCCCTCGCGGCCTGACCATCCGCACCTCTAATGACAGCCCCAAGCCGCGTCCCGGCTTTCGGGTGACCGATTTCCCTACTGCGGTCGAACGCCCTAGTCTGCCCGTCACCCCGGCGCCAGTCCAGCGTGGATCCTACTTCGGCCAGAATGATGAGGATAACAAGCGCGATGCAGGGGAAGACCGCGGGCCTCTGCCCTTGGCAGAAGGTGTGCCGTCTCAGACTGACTGGGTATGTGTCCATGGTCGGCAATGGCACCCTAAGGACTGCCTTTGCGACTTATTGACTGACGTGGAGGCCATGAAAAAGGATCCTCGGGCACAGCTACAGAAGCTCGTGCAGCACCATCAGGAAGTGCTGCACCAGAAGCTTCAAGAGGGCTCTGGGGAGCTCGTCGAGCCCGAGGCACAAGAGCTGCCCCAGCGTCACCTACCTTTCGGCTCCGAAGACATTAAACCATCCTCTACCTACAGCGGTCCTACGCTTGCATCTGAGCACGAAGAACAGTCGTTCGTGAGCGAGGAGGCCATCCAAGCGTCTGATGCCCCTGTCAAGGTCAACCCTTCCGAGGGCTTTGACTCAGGTATGGTCAAGATTGCGTCCTCTGACGATGGATATTGACTATCTGCGCCGGTACCTCAAGATACGGTGTGTCAAGATATGAAAGAGGGAGAGTTGTTGGAACAAAAAAGTGCACAAACACAGAGCCAGCCACCCTTGTCCAGCATTTTGGACCATGAAGGCCCCGTCGCCCCTCAAATGACCTCTTTCCTACATCTCATTTTTGCGCATGCATACGGCAAAGCGAAATCGTTTTTCTTGTTTCTTTCTTGTTTTTATTTTGTTGGGATGTTATTAGGGGACAAAAGGCGGCCAGAGGTGTCGAGGGAAGAAGATGAAGACACCGACACACAAAACACGATCAAGAGCTAATGGCAGTCCGCCATTGACCGTAGAGTCTGATTTGAAAAGAAAAAAATACAATACCATCAACTTATCTTCACATGTATACGCATTTGCCCTTTGTATAATGCCTTTGCTATACCAGATACATACGTGCATGGAAGGCATGAGACGTCGGGCACGTAATCAACCGCCAGGGTGTGACCAGATAACAAATTTGATTATTGACAAACATCCGCTAGTCCTGTAGAGCATCAAGATGATGTTAAAGCAAAAAAAAAAAAAAAAAAACCAACGCCAGTTCCAGCTATGCTTTCCGCTTCTTCACTCTGGGCGCTCCCGTTTCCTCCGCTGGTTTCCACACGTAGTCTCCTCATCACAGTCTCCTCGCCACAGTGTCCTTACTACCACCCGTTTTACTGATACACTATCTACATACAACTCGCTAAACGACTAACCGCATCTAATATCCATCGTCCGAGTCCGAGTCATCTGCCTCCTCTACTGTAGCAGCCCGCGCTTTTCCTTTGCCTCGTCTCCTAGCACTCGAGGACGAGGTCGATTCCGCACCAGAGTTCTCTGAGTCTTCTTCCTCTTCAGCGTGTTCTGAAACTGTGGGCTCCGAGGGAGCTGTCTCGGGCATGGCGTCTGATTGAAGAGGGCGAGAAGAGCTAGCGAAAAGCTGGGAAGAGCCACCCCAACTAGGAGCCACGGGGCTAGGGCTAACTACCTGATGGGTACGATCCGTGGGTCTTTGGGGCGTTGTGGTATGTGTTGAGTCAACCACACTTTCCACCGCTGGTCGTGTCTCTGCATCGCTCTGTACGCTTGGCTCAGATGGAGTAGGTATTGCTGGCCCTTGAGAAGGGAGATCAAGGCCAGTGGGCGCAAGGCCCGGCTGTGGTGACTGTTGTCGGGGTAGATTGGCACCCTCGTACCTTTGCAACGGCATCAATGACCAGCCTGGAGGCAAGACCACACCATCAGGCAGGTCCGGACTCCCAGCTGGGATAGACGTGGTGAACCCAGAGGTAGAGTGACGACCAAGTATAGGACTATTCATACGTGGCGGCAATCCAGCCAAAGGCATAGTCGGCATGTGAGGGAAAGTCTGACCAGGAGGACCCAAGAGAGTTGGGAGGTTCTGTGTGACGAGCGGTGGCTGAGGCAAACCAGTAGAAGGCGCCCCGGCAGTCTGAGAATGATAATGATGTGGCTGCTCTGGCTGTCGTTGACGTTGTCTTAAGTGTTGTAGCTCTGCAAGAAGTAATTGACTAGTCTGAATAGCTGCCTGTCGTTGTTGAAGCGCTATTACCTCTCTCTGGAAAGCCTGTTCAGCCTGTTGAAGTAAACTGGTAGCATCTTGGAGGTTGTCGCCGCTTGATGGCTGGGCTGCGTGAGCAGTAGGAGCGGGATGAGCTGGGGCAGCACCAGCCCTAGCTGCCATTCCTGCGTTTGCCGCCACGTCGGGGGGCATCCCAAAGCGCTGTGCCAACTCATGCAGTTGCTGATGACCCCTAGCCAGGGCAAATCTAAACGGACCGAGCTGGAACACTCTAAGACCGCCAGCATCATTATGGGGTTGCGCTGGCTGTTGTTGTGGCCGTGGCTGCTGACCCTGTTGATGATCTTGTTGGCCTTGGTGAGGAGGTTGGTTAGGCATGTGAGCCTGACCTTGATTCCCGTTGGGTTGTTGTGCCTGCTGGCCCTGAGGCTGAACTCCAGCATTTATCTGTAGTCTCATGGCAATGTTATTGTTCCGTGCATTTGTTGCACGAGCGTCAACAGTGACGGGACGACGGCATGTCGGGCAAACCTGCTGTCTTTCGAGCCAGCTCTTGAGACATCCCAGATGCAGCGTATGTCCGCAAGGCAGCTTCTTGGGTCGAACTCGATCGACTGCACCAGGGTTATTGACAGGGTCCCATGCATGCATTTCCTCGCGGCAAATGATACAGGTGTTCTCCTGCGCAAGCTCCTCCGGGGTGGCGTCCGGATACTCGTTCATCTCTCTGATGGCTCGGCGGTATCGGACTAAAGCGCTCAATCTCTTTACGAAATCTCGTGCCGTCAGGAATAGATCTCTCATGATGTGAATAGGTAAACCGTAGAAGATGAGAAGCATGAGGAAAAATGTGACGTAAATGCCAAGTTTGACCATGTCTACCCAGTCAACCCATTAGTGCCAATTCTTCATCAAACATGTCATGAAAGCAGCAAAAAACCTACCTGTAACAAGGTCCAACCACAGAACGTATTCTCCTTTGGCCTCCCAGCCTGGCACCTCGATATCCATCTCATCCACATCGTCTTCACTCGGCAGCGCTTCCTGGTTTGCAGGCGCTTCCTCGCCAGCCTGCTCGCGTTCCCGTAAGATACGTTGTCTCTCCTCCCTAACCTCTCGCCTCCTTGTTTCCAGCCTATCGCGGGTCTGCGTCTTGATGATGCGTTGCTCGGCTATTGTCAGTCCGTATCTGCATGCAGTTCGAATTGACGTTGCCATCAAGACGGCGAATTCGAAGAGAAACATGACCATCATGTTAGGCCGAGCCTGCTGAATCACAGTAGTGATAGAATAGTAAAGGAGCACGGCGTCATAGAAACAGCTTGCAGCTAAGGAGGTGCTCAGGCGAATATGGAACAGCCTCGGGTTCGCAGGGGGCTGCTGCTCGAGAATTTCGACACGCCCATCTCCTATCCAACCCCACAGCTTGCCACTGACGAGCAAGGTAAACATGACGAGAAACCATGCGCCCATCTCGTCACGGAATATCGTCATGGCGAGGCATGTTTCCGTGATAGCGATCCAAGCTCGCTCTGTGAGCTGCTCGATCTCGATCGTCCGCAGTCGGCCAAAGCACAACCGCACAAGGCTGAATAAAAACGCACTATATAGAAGAAGGGTGAAGTTGACCAAGACCTAAAGCAAATCAGCTCTTCTGGTTCACCCTGCGTGCTGGCGGGGCGCAAAGTCACTGACGATCATACAGAAGTTGCTCTGAGCAAGGTAAACCATTGCAGAGTAAAAGTTTGGCCGTTGGTAGAAGGCTGAGAGAACAACCGAGCCCGCCAGGGCCATTGAGACCTTTTGCATCTCGTTAGCTGAAGTTCTACATATCAATTTGATCGGAGCTCTCCCATAGCTAACACGACAACATACCCCAGCATACCAGCCGAGCCGCATTTTGGGCATCGGATATTAAGGTAATGAACGACAAGGTTGGGCTTGGCGACCAGATCTCTTCTAGTCCATGGTATTGAATTGGGGGTTGGTGCTGCTGGAATTGATGATATCTAAGCAAATGGCCTTTGTCCGCCGCCGAGCTAATCATGCCACGTTCGTTGAAAGCCGCCAGCAAGGTGTCGTGCTACCTAGTCCGCCGCCGATGACGCAGGGGTTCAATTCACGGCACGTGACACCGCGGGGAAAACAGCAAACAACCGGCGTTTAGCCTCAACGTGAACTATCACTGCTGCCACGCATTGACGCGATCTGTAAACTATGGGCTTCGAGGCTTCGACTCTGGGCATCGTGCAACAATACTTTACAGACAAGGTTAGAGCTACTGTACCTACACGATCAAATGCACAACTACAACTACCTAGTCCTTACTCCGGACTGAGGCATGAAATGGACAAAAATGCAGTGGTCCTACAGGGCCGTATGTGGAGCATCCGAGTACGTTTGGAACTGAATATTATCATGTCCATAACTAGACAAGTTGGGCCGACATGATTGGTCTCCTCATGGCTCTCAAAAAATCCAGCAAAGCCTTAGCCACGAGGCCGATGGTGAGTGCGACCGTCTATCACTGTGATCAGGGAGCACCACATAAAACAAAGATCATCCGGATCTGGAAGGCCTGGGTCGATAGTGATCGCTGCATGGGCGGAGTGTTTCTCAGAGGTACGCCTTGCGTCGGACTTTCGGGGAAACCTGCCTGTCTCACAAGGTCACTCGTATTCCCCCCTCCCCCATGATATCCGTAAATGCTATCTCCATTGGTCTGAAAATGTTACAGCATCTTCAGGGATGCATTGCACCCCCGCAGACGGTATGCAGATGGTAATAGGTTGGCCTGTGCCTGTGTGAAACAACCCTCCAATATTTAGAAAAGGATTATTATGCAGGTGATATGTATCTTTTTATATATAGCTTTGGTCACACCTGTAATTATGTAGCATGGGCTAGGGCTTAGGTAGATCATGCCAACCGCGCGGTACATACATACACATATGATGTATTAGCAGACATTGAATAGAGGGAAGATGGGCTTTGTTCAAAGCGGAATCTCTTCCGCACATTAAGCGAGAGTGCATGGCTAGTGATTTACGTACGCAGGGGGTGGACCCACCCCTGATAAATTTGCCAAACTAACAAGAACAAGCCTAATCTTTCGCAAAAAACGACAAGGGTTTCGATATCAGACCCCCATCGCGACCTCTTTGCAATTCCGATAGGCGCCATATGTCTCGCGGCCATTTCATCCGTCCGTCCGCCTACCCTCAACTCCAGAGCCTAGACATGCCGGGAGGCGGGGGTAGAAGGCGTATTTGAGACCAAATTACTCCGTACGGAGAGTACAGACCCCAGGCTGCATTGCCGTGTGTACAAGTACTCCGTACCTAATGTGCAACGGCGATGGTGGCGTATCAGTTGAGAGCTACCTACAAGTACGGAGTACTCGGTACATACTCCGTACACGCAAACGCCAAAGCCCCCTCTCCTCTCTATCTGCGGCTTAGAGCCTGGGTAGCAATAACAAGCTTTACGCCTCGGTGAAGCCATTGGTGAGAATACCTATTCACGCATCTGCCAAGACGGTTCGTCAAAGTCTTATTAAATAGCGGCGGGATGGATAGCCTTCTGGTGGCACTTGTAACCAACCAACAGTCGGTTGGTTGATTGTGTTGGCCAAGAGGTCGACGAAGTCGGCCGCCTCCATGGCCTATTTTTGCCACGCTGCCGCCTACCACCTCAATGTACGGAGTACTAGAGCCCAAAAGTCTACTCCGTACAAGCAGCTTCATCAAACTATACCCGTCATAGCTTCTACCTGAGACATTTGAGCTACAAGTATCTGGGCAGGCTGATTCACTCTGTCCCCAAAGTGCAGGAAAACGCCTAGGTGTGGAGGACACAGATGTTGACAGGGTGGAAGTGCGTCCTTTGACGCCGGAGGAATCCTTTCACAAGACGCACGCCCAGAGCCACCACTGCACCCTGCGCTCGCCCTGTCAACACAAAGCAGACGACACGGCACGATGAGCGCAGGCTTCCCGTCGTATACGCGCCTACAGGAGTACCTTGGCGTACAATCCCCGGGCGCGGAGAAATGTAGGTACGGAGTACAGTGGCATGCATTGTCACATTTCTTCTTCTATGTATTACAGGGTACGTAGGCTGGTAAACCTACCTTTCGGCCTTGTTCACTTACCACACGTTGCCCAAGTCATGCCGGGATGCTCATCCCCCGTGGCGATCCATCCATGAGCCGCTGTTGCATATTGCTAAACTCACGTCTGCCTTGCAGTAGTGCCTGCAGAAGCAACCACCCACACTCACATCTCGTTAGCTCAACCATGGACAGCCCTATACACGAATTCCTTTTTTAGTTATTCACACACAAGACAATGCACTTCAAACCCACCTTCTACCGAGGCGTACAAGTAGATGCTATCTATATACTGTACGGAGTACATACCCACTACTAAGCAGGCAGTTGAGTGGGGGTTGCTGGGCCATTCTCGCCCGGTCAATCCCAACACGCAACTCCGGCCCAACCACATGGCTTATTCAACCTCAAGCCATTATACAAGTACATCGCGGTTCATGGGCGCATGAAGCCATGAGAAGACTAGAACACCTAGCCTTTCTTTTCAAAGGACATGACTTGGAACGGGCAATCCTTCCTGAAGAAAAGCTTCAAGCTACGGGGACGCCACACGGCGGTATAAGCCGGCTTACTGGGCCATGACACGGGGCTTCCTCAAGACGCGATGTATATACCCTCTGCTATCGTCCACGTACATACATACATGGCGTTCTCAAAGTGCCTAGACTCACCGTCGAAGGCATGGATGACCCTGGGTAAAAAGAAGTACCAGAGGTAAGAAGCTCAACACCTTCACGTCCGATGGCTCAGGATGATGCCGCTTGAGATATTGCCCCTGACCCACACAGTCTCCCAGATGTCAATTGCAGCCTCGACACTCACGGACCCTGGGATTTTTCCCTGAGTGCAACTCCAACAATCTGTGATACGTGATACTCATCTCGAGGCGCTCGAGGCTTGCAGATAGATGTGATTTGATTGCAGGACATTGATCGTCGAATCGGTCCCGACAGACTGGTAATTATCGTGGGAAAACGCCCGGTCCATATATATCCCGTGTTCAATAAGACCCTGAAATACGAGGGTCATGCCGGGGACAAGGCTCTGATATCTATAGCGCCTAATCTCCCGTGCCGTAACCTCGCCGAGCCGTTTCGGCATACTTGGAGCCACTACTCCATGGGTAAGTCGACAACGCAGTTTCAACGCCATGCAGGATAGCATCTAGACCGTCTTACCATGGACGTCCCGTTTGTTATCGATGCCTCCCCCCCCCCCCCAAGTTTCCTGCGTGGCGCTCTGCGAAAATGGTCCCCGGCACAAAAATAGAAAACTTGATGGCAAAGTCATGTTTAATAGAAGCCCAGCCAGGCAATTCTAGACCCTGCATATTCCCTCCCTCCCCTTTTTCCCTTTCTGCTGGGTACATGAGCACAAACATGAGACGATGGAAAATTCCAATGTACGGAGTACGGCACGCTTTATTACCAGTGTCGTGGATCCGAGTCCCAGGGAGCCTAAACGTGCATATCATATCCCTGTCGGGGAGGGGAGGGGGGGGGGGAGGGGGGAAGACCTTCACTGCTAGCAGTACCGAGTACCTACCACTGATTTGCCTACAAGTAGGTCAAGACTTTGGCTAGCTGCATACTTTTGGTGGAAAGAAAGAATCATGTCTTGGGGCCCAGGGGGGCGTGTGGTTTGTTAGCCTACTTTGATGCAGGCATCTTATTTATGTACGTACGGAGTACATAATAGTATGTACGCTCGACCACCACCACTGCTACTACCACAAGAGCCATCCAACCCCTTGCAAAGCTTTACAAGGCATTCATGTACACGGATGTTCTTGATGACTGTAGGCACATGACTTAGTGCGGTAATGAGCTGTATTTAGAGTCCATCATAGATAGTGTGTATCTGCAGAGCCGGTGAAGCTAGGCAGATTAGCTCAGGGGCAGCAGACCTCTGGGTGAACCCGCCAGCGTTCAAGGAGGCAAGGCACGGATTATATATACTTGTACTACAAGTACGTAGCGTGCTGGGAATGCCTGCGGGCTCCGTCTACAGATCTGGAGGCTGCTGCGATGAAAAATCTTTATTGAGATGGTCAACTCATGTCGCTTTGTAGCGTCTCAGCAAAGGCCGTTCCTGGGGCAGGATGTATCTGCAGCTGCAGTGGCTTACGGCAACAATTTGCAACAACGACGATGATGACTGACTCAACGACTCCTATATACAGGCGCAAACCATATGCAGAGATCAGTCGATCGACCCCTACTATTCGGGGACTTGCTAATCGCCTCAAAGTTGATGTAGCCAGTATTATGCATCAACAAGTCCTGTGTCTTCTTGGATGTAGGTACCCCCGGGGGGCCGCGGAGGAGGATGTACAAGTACAAAACCCTCAAGGCTTCACGCGCACCGACGAGGCCAACTGCCGCGCCTAGCTGCCCTATTGACCCCAGACTCTCTGCCTCCAAAGCCCCTGGATCTTCTAGCCGGATCTTATTGCTCGGGCTTCACAAGTATTACTCGCCCTACCTACCCTTGACGCATATACAAGTGTCAGACGGGAGAGGAATGACCCGAATGCAAGCCACTGCACCAGACTGCGTTGGAGATTCAGCAAACCTAGTGGCTGCATCCCTGCTGTACAACACATGGCAATCTACAAGTATGCATACATGTATTGTCATTACGGAGTACATACTCTGATTACTGACACACTGTAGCACGGTGTCGACCATCATCAACCCTTGGCGCCAATGTATGCATACATGCAGATTGCTTCTTGCAGCGAGATAAGTTGTAGGCCCCCGGCGAAGAGGGGGGGCATGCAGAGACATGCATCTGCTCTGCACCCGCACGTAAGTGGCGTTGTAGTATATTGGAAGGCTGCCAACACGAAAAGACAGCCATCCATCCAGCCATTCTTGACTGAGACCCGCTCGATCAACATGTTTGGATGTCCGCTCCCAGGCGCTCTGTATTTCGTTCTGAGACGGGGGATACAATAGAAGCATATGGGTATTGCCGCATAAGGCTAGAGACTTGAGAGTACGAGGAATACGATTTTCACTGAACTTACACAGATGGGGGTGCAAAGGAAATTGCCGGTTGGCTGCCAACAAGGCCGCGCTAGGGTGCCCACCGGGCACCCTTGTGCTGCCAGGCATCTCGTCCATAACTTGTACTTGTAGTGTTCAGTTGCGCCTAGCACTCTTTGTATTCCATGAGTGGTCGGCCGCTCAATGTATTAATTGTGTGCCGTGCACTTTAATACCTGTAGAATTGGCTCTCGGAAATTGGGAAAAAGGCTTGGATGACAGCTTCCCTACAGTTTATCTCGGTGCTCACAGCACATATCGAAGCGTTGAACTTTCATCAAGTAGGGGTTCGGAGCATAATCCAGAAACTCTCAGGCACGTGTGTAACCAGCAAGTGAGACGTCGCGCCCGACATTCCTGCTCATACACTCGATTGCTAGGAATACAATCTTTAGATAGAAAATGCATGCCCAAGCTGCCAAGTACTTGTAACGTCTCTTGGAAGAGTCGTAGGAAATGAGTAAAAAGCACCCGTGGACATGATCAGCCGATGATCTCTCAGGCGGAGTCGAAGATGTCAGTGATCGACGCAGATTTGTTTTCTCCGATGGCTAGGATAAGACGTATGTACAAGAATGGAGGTAGTACATGTACCGTACGACCGGTGAATTGAGAAGCTCCCATTCCGGGACCTTGTCGTCGGCAGAGATGCTACTGCATGGCTGTTCTTGTTCGTCTACCGTTGAGCCGAGGCCTTGATCCACAACGATAATGGCCGTTGACGTTGGGAGTGATGACATCTGCCAGACATATGTACCGGCGAAGCGTCGAATGTCACGATACAAGCAAGCTTCAAGTGGCTCGCGATTGAAAAGGGCGGAATGGCCGTCTTTTTTCCAACTCTATTATGCGGGGAAAAAGGCCGGCTATGCTCGCGATAGCATGATGATTGGCTGCAAGGAGGCCAACTGTCAAATTTATTGGAATGCGATCCGCCCTCAACGGTGACCTGTCAGCGAATCAGGTACCCATCACCACCAGAACCGCGGCTACACCTCAGCTCTCTACGTGCACTGGCGAGCGCAAGCGGGACACGGATTGGAGCCCATCGGACTCCGAATAAGTGCTCTTGCGTTTTCAACAAGGAAAGGGGATCCGCTATGATTCCTCCTCCCCTCCTCTTTCCCCCCAGTTCTTGTCGAGGTCATGTTGATGATTCTTGCGCAGCCGCGTCTCTGCAACAAGCAAAATATTGTCCCTTCTGACCAATGTTGACAGGGGTGACACCATTCCGCACGGTGACAGGCACTGCCGAATTGGACCCAGGATGTCAGGGCTCTCCGTCAGGGTTCCCACGCGGCGGCCGACAATCATCAATTCGCAGTGAATGCCGTAAGAGGATTAGTGGCGCCCCAACAAGCGGCAAGGATCAAGCTTGAAGTATCAGTGCGGCACATACCGCTTTAAGTATGGACGGAGTGTCTTCAGGGGCTTCGGATAGGTGTTTGGGGGCCAGACCTGTACGAATCAGCAGTATGTATGTGCGTTGGCGGTTGCTGATTGTTGGTCTTGGATGCTTGCCGGTGATGATTGAAGAGGGAGAGATCTTAAGAACGCATGTAGTACATCTTGTCGCGCTACGGCCCTTCAGATCTCCCAGGTTCCATGCTGCGGAACGTCATTGTAAAAACAAAACAGGTGGGTTCGTCTCCTGCACTGTTCGTGATCGTTCCGACGCAGTGGAGGGGGCGTGTGGTAAAGACTGAACGCTGGCTGGCCTCGCTGGAGAAAGATGGGTTGAGAGAAACATGGGGGGGTCCCTCCCCGCGAGCCCCGCCGTCCGTGAAATCTGTTCCAGCCTTCTGTTAACATCAATCCATCAATCACAGCAACCTCAGCCCTATACCCCTTCCCAGATTGGTAGCGCCCCAAGCCGCAAAGCCCGCTTTCCACCCATCAGCCACACCTCTAGCGCTGTCGCCCTCCCGCTGTCTCGCTGTCGCCGCTGCAATGCACCACCCAAGCCACACTATACCAGCCCACCAGTCACGTCATTAATTTACTTGTCTGAGCAAAGAAGGAGTGACCGTCGGTGAGGTGTCACCTCTGAGACTTGGCCGGTAGGGTTGCGTCGACCCGTCTGCGCGGCCTTTATACGCTCTCGTTCGTTACAGCCGTACTCATCTCATTCAGCTGGTCTCTGGATTGCATCTGCTGCTGTTTTCGGAGATGGCCTTGATACTACCAAGCTGGGTTTTCAATAACCAACATGACCTGTCATTTATGAGACCTATGGACCCCCTCACCCTTGGACGGATTCTTACGTACCAGGTCGATCGGATGTGCATTTCTCCGTGGATCCCTATCGGATTGGCAAGAGTCGCATCGTCCGTCCACTTTTCTTTCTCATTGATGCATGATCCAATAATCGAATGCGAACCAGCAATAATCGATCCGTTTGGCACCGCAACACATCAATAGGTCCCTGTCAGCTGCCGACAGACAGCCGTGCATACCGGCCAACGGCTAGCCTTCAAGGGTGCTGCTGCCCAAGGAGATTAGCAATGTCAGATGGACGGTCCTCTGAACTACAAGTAAGGGTCAATTGAAAAAAAAAAGCCAAAGCGCACCGGCCCGCACTGATCGCGATAGCCGCTTCTGTAGTCCTCCGTACAGAGTACCTACTGGATGCACCGTCATGTGTGCTATTGAAACAGCAATGGCGATATGATCCTACGGGATACCGACGCAGTCATATCGTACGGAGTATCGACAGCATCATTTGCCAAGCAAATCGGACAAACATCATTATCGATTTTCCAAACCCCTGGTCCCGATAAACTTCGGCTTGGTCCCTGCCGGGCGCATCGCAAACCCTGAGATATAATACCGCTCTTATAGCCAGGGTTTAACCCTTATAACCCAGACCCTGTTTACGATCATCCCAAACTGCATCCCACGTCTTACAACTACAAGTACGCACGATACAACTCCACGGGGTGCGGTGCATGGAGTACAGGTTTCGCGCATCTTTCCGCGATGAGCGCAGGACATGGATCGCTACAATTGTCCCGATCTGGTTACCAATATGCTTTTCTTCTTCTTCCCATTTTCATGCTCCTGAGATTGCCGCCCCTCAGTACTCCGTAGATACCTGAAGGATCAGACACTGCAAGGGACCAAGCATGGAAATCATTGACCCATGCCACAATCTTTCCCCACGGAGAGTTCACGAGAAGAGGCTTGACCGGGATCTGTCAAGATCACACCCAGCAGGAAGGAACCCAATCACACGGCTGCAAAGTAAGTTACTTGGTTGGTATGTTTTACGAGCCTTCTGTCCTACCCTTCCCCTAACCTGTAATTCGTCGATTCTCAGCCGAAGTCGAGCGTATGGCATATACACAGATACTATCCTAGGTTATTGAGGCAGGAACAGACCATCGAAGTTTAAGCAATCATAATGAGCCGATTGGGCATCGTTTTCTAGCACAACGACAAGCCAAGGGCTCAGCAGTGTTCTCATCATACAAATACGATTGATGCCCAAAGCAAACAGGGTGTCGAAGGATTACGCGCACCACATAATGGGCTTCAGGAGGGTGTCATCATGTGTCATGTTTTCGTGCCCTGGAACGGGATTCCTATATCCCGTATATTATATGCCTTTTCTTGGAATGTGATCAGCTGCATGGGCATGAACATCATCTTGCAGTTGATACCCTAACCTGATGGTCGGGTCCTGGCGTACCAAGCTTAGCATTTGGGGCTGGTTTACGGAGCGCTAGCGGTGTCGTGACACCACGACCCGAGTCCTTGGCAACCTGGAGTGTGGCACTGGGTGTGCACCGCCTCATGTCTACCGTCTTTTTTTAGCTTAAAGTGTTCGCCGACCTCAAAGTTGGGGACCCACTCCAGGGGTTCAATGTTTGTCGCAATACCACCAATGACGAGCCAGAATTCACCGCACCTAGGAGAAAGGCTAGCCTGCTAGTGTCCATCTTAATTCGGATCTCAAGAGATGAAGTCGAAAGCTTGTCCCACAGCGGAATCCAAAGACACGGGATTGCAATGTGAACCGCTCCGATGCGACGCCGTGGCATCGCGAGAGCAGCAATCTCATCGCGGATTGAGCCCCAAGCCAACCTGGACCAGGCTGTTAGAGACGCTGTAAAGGAAAATCGATTGCGTTGTGACAAAGAAGGAGGTAGCCATCGGTATAATCCGCCGTTGCAGCATGAGTGGTGGGGAGCATGCCGCATGTTTCAAATCCCGCCAATTCAAGTTTCACTAGTGCCATATCGCTTGGGATTGTTCTCGGATCACATCGAAGCTTTACGGGTTGAGCGCTCGATATGTACTCCGTACATACATAGGATCCGGGGAGATTCAGGGTCTGATGGTGTGCTTTGGGCCTGGAACACTTGAATACACCTGCTTACAGCCATCTAGGTATATGCCAAGAGTCGAGGAGTGATGACACCATGCTTTGCCCGACGGGATCGAAGATCACACGTGTGCAGTGGCAGCTGTTCAGGGACGAATACTTACATTAGAGTCCTACATGCTCGACAGCGGCGCGGGTATGAGAAATGTCGATCTGTGCGGAGGAAGCCATGTGAAATCGAGAGCTAGGGGACGTATGGGATCTTGCATAAGACTACTACATATAAGGGCAAGGCAAATAGGATGTGGCTGGCGTAGCTCGAATTATTTCTCCTCCCCAGATCAAATGGGGGTGTTGTGACGAGACGGGCAGAAGTCATCTCGGCATCCTCCATACCACGTACGGTACGTTTCGTGCTCGTGCACAACATGCCATTGCGTAGACGACAGACTGTATTAGGTATGAGATAGGCAGGGTACGATGTAAACTATGTCGTAAGCCGTCGTAGAAAGAATACCTCGAGTGGCTTGTCGGCGCATTGTATACCTTGTGCGGATTGATGGATCTCAAGATCCGTCCATCACATTTTCAGTTATACCTTGCTATGCAATAGCAGACAGAGCCAGCCGATAGCTGTCCCAGGAATGTGGAACAGTGATCAATCGCGGATGCTCAAAAAAAAAGACGAATTACTGCAAAGGGCATGGCGTGGATCTGGCTCACAACGTGTCAGTCTTCGGCTCACGGTCCTTGTACCGGTAGTACATGTATAGGGCAGTCTCGGAGCCGAGGGGCACCGCTGCGTACCACGCAAGCTGATTGGCTGGAGAAATTTCCATGGCGAGTGAGGATGTGCCCCGAATCGACATGGGGAACTCTTCCAGGGCGGGTCGGTGGTATGAAGGCTGCATATTCCTAGAAGAGGAGAAATCAATACTCCGTATGAGCGGATGCAATATTGAAACCTCTGATATGGTTGCGTTGTATGCACGGTTACAAAGCTGATGGTGGTCAGTAATCAGGCTTTGCAAGGTAATATATTATTTTCTTGGCAAGGCTCCTCATCAACGTCAAAGTTAAGCCTCCTTTGGGGTGACAATGCTAGTGCGAGCATACTCTGTACGGAGTAAATGATGGGGGTTCTAATTGAGAAAAAAAAAAAAAACCGAGCTCAAAAAGATTGGATGTGGTTCCACGCAGTAATAAAGGTCCGACGGCGTTACCCTCTGGACTGAACGAAGTTTGAGTTCTGGTGAAAATGTTGATCCATCTCCCCAAGCCCGCGTCCGCAAGGCAGCTTGACTTTGATGCTTGCTTTCTCTAACTAGGAAAGGTCCCCTGAGCGAAAGATTGCATACTATGCTCTTGCCGCTGTCGGTTGGGGTTCATTCCCATTCGTCGTTATAAAACCTGTCAGTCGGCAGAGTTCTTTCTGGCCCCTCCCCTGAGTTGAAGTCGGGATGCCCTGAGTACCGGTACCTTATGAAATCACCTCTACAAACCCTCCGTTAGGCTCGTGCGGTAGCGCAACTGGGCGCTGTGGGCCCCCGGATTTCTTAGATTTCCGTGGTTGAATGCGGTAATAATGTTTGTAGCGGTACATCCCACACTCCCGTACAGGGGGCGCTTCCTTTTCGAGACGCCCCCCCCCCTCCCCCTTCTCTCTTTAATCTCCACCTGGGATCGCCATGTAAACGACACCCCTCCCCTCCCTGCAATGAGGCCAATGAAGCTGCGCTGCACGCGGGCCCATGAGCCTAGAGTCTGCTCATTATTTACTTATCCTCTTCACTTTTACTTCACAAAACGGTGACGAACGAACACTGGCTGGGATGCTTGGCATCGGAATTCTCTCTGCCAACGCCCCCCCGGTTCTTGAGGGAGGGCTTGTACAGTATGGAGTGTGCACGACAGAGCAACTTACATACATACAAACACACACACCCTTGACACCCCCAACCCTACCACACCTCGAAGAGGTACCAGAAACGAGCCTTCCACTTCGTTTCCCATATCTTCTTTTAAGAGGGCCGCCTCTCCATCAAGTCGTCCATTCCAAACATCACCAACTCATTCAAGCTTCTCGGACGTCAACTCCAACGACCTTTTTGACCTTTATACCATTCCTCCACCCCAGTTCTTCCGGTTGCGTATTTCACGAGTACCCCTCCACACGACCAACTCTCCTACACTGCCCGGTGCTGCCGTCTGGTTAGGCATTCGACCTCGACATACGCGTATTCGAATAATATTTATCCAAGCAAACGCTCAAGTAATGAGAGTTGGCATTTGAAGTAAGTTACTTCGACCATGACTCTTGTTTGTTTGGCAGCATCTCAATCTAACTTGATTTCGTGCTATTAGGAAAGGTGACGGCGGACGCTCTCAGTCAACACCAGACGTTTGGCTGCCTGCAAGCCTGTCGCTCCTAGCTTGTGCAAACACTCCCCCTCGAGAGTAAACGAACCACTCATCTTCGCCAACGGGAAATATCAAACAAAAGCCATGGCCTCAATCGTAGATCAGCACTTGAGCATGTACTCTGTGCGACATGAGACTGAGGAATACGCACGATATACCGATGCTTCACATAACGCCAACTTTGGCCAGATGGATTTGGCTTTGACTGCCGATGCCCTGGGGTTCCAGCGCCCCGAGCACGATGCCATGTATCCTATCCCGACAACAATGGGTTTCGAGCCGTCATTGTACGCTGGCGCTACTCAGTTCGTCATGAACCACAACAACGGCTCCACATCCCCTGGCCTCTACGCCGAGGATGGCGAGTTCCGCCTGCCATCTTCCAGCCTGTCGACGGCTTCAGCGCCTTCATCTGCCATTGGATCACCACAGTCTAACTCTGGCCAGAACAATGGCCATGAATGGGGACGGGGACAAAGTACTCAGCCCGGCATTGTTGGCAACGACTACATCACCAACGAGTACGGATACGGAGGGGTTATGGAGGAGCTGGCATTCGACTTTGCTACCGCTCCAGTCAAGGGCTATGTTGGTAAGCTTTACTTTCTGTTTTCGCGTTTCCCCCCCCTGCGTACTTCGTTCTCCTGCGTACTTGTTTTCCCTTGACACTCCCCCATATGTTGCGCGTAACTCGCATTGTTGTGGTCACACAGCACTGCCCACCAACAGGCGAAGGCGAGTCCGTGAGTATGTACGCAGATGTTGCCTTGTGGATGCCTCCCTGTGCTCAGCTCAAAATGCCACGGGTCAGCCCCCAGGTAGGAAAGGTATATCTTGCCGTGCCTCACCTCGCGGGTGCCCTCTCATCAATTTCTGCCCGCCAATCTCCACTTCTTCTGTCAAGAAGCAGGCGCTGGATACACTGTACGCTGTACGTGTCCGAGACATCTTGGCGCGAGATCGGCTAAGTCTCAACTCCACTCTCAGCGTTTTTGGTTCCCTTATTTTTTTTCTACTTTTTTTGTCCTCTTCTCCTCCCCCATTTGGCACTTCGGTGGCGCGTTCTCACCTATTAATTAAATCCTCTTTCGCTTCCCGCTCCTCAGCTCAGCTGGTTCAACTCAGTTGTTAGTGCCGGAGCATGGCCACCACTTCCCAACCTCCTACTGCTTGCACCACAACTCGCCTTGCTTTGCATCATGTTAGCTGACAACCTCCTCTTCTCTACAGACCCTTCCTTGATCCACCGTGAGATCAATAACAGACCATCCCCTCTGGGTGCTCCCCACTATGAGGCACCTTATCCTCACACTAATACGCACTTCTCCGTCTCTCCTTCGGCTGCGGCCTCTTCACCACAACTTCAAGGCCTACGCACTCACAGCTCATCGCCGTCCTTCATACCTCATGCTCCCTTCCAATCAAACCAAGCCCCTTTCCCCAACAGCCCCTGCACCGCACCTATGGATCCCACAGGGCGACGTCCTAGCATTGGTAGCTTCATCTCACCCAACTCTGGCGAGTATCTTAGTGGTGACGAGAACAAGGAGAAGCAGCGATGCACCTATCCCAAGTGCGGGAAGGTCTTCAAAGACCTCAAGGCGCATATGCTGACCCACCAGACTGAGCGACCGGAGAAGTGCCCGATCGTGACGTGTGAGTATCACACCAAGGGCTTCGCTCGCAAGTATGACAAGAACCGTCATACCCTGACCCATTACAAGGGCACCATGGTATGCGGTTTCTGCCCTGGCTCAGGTTCCCCCTCGGAGAATTCGTTCAACCGGGCTGATGTCTTCAAGAGGCACTTGACATCAGTTCACGCGGTTGAGCAGACTCCTCCCAACAGTCGCAAGAAGACGCCCACTGGTGCCTCCACTGGCCAGATGCTTGCAGGCTATGCTCCTGATGCTACCGGGAAGTGCAGCACTTGCACGCAGACTTTCTCGAACGCTCAGGACTTTTACGAGCACCTTGATGACTGTGTCCTACGAATCGTTCAACAAGAGGACCCGTGCGAGGCTGTCAATGCACAGCGACTTGCTGAGGTCGAGGACGATGAGGAGGTGCGTAAGACTATGGAGCTTAATAACCTCCCTCACAAGACTAGCACTACTATGGAGGAAGATGATAATGATGATGACGATGACTTTGACATGGCGGAAGTCGAAGAAAAGATGACCAAGGGCAGAAGGTCTGGCTTGCCCAAGAAGAAGGGAAATCCTCCAAATGGTGTGCAAAAGTCAAAGGGTATGACTCATTCTCGCGGCGGTGTCGTTCTTAGCAAGAACAAGCGGCGTAGGAACCAAGACCTCCCCGACGCTTGGGGTCGCCACCAGGTCAAGCACCTCAAGAAGCGCGTCCTCTGCGTTTTTGATGGTCCTCGCCGTCTAGCCAAGGATGACATGATGCTGGCTGCCGACCAGGAGGTACGCATTAAGCTCGCCGATGGCGAGTCTTATGTCACCGACCTTGACGTCCAGACTCTCAAGCGCGCTGAGGGTTTCCTCAACGCGTCTGAGGCTGAGAAGGGACCCTGGATCTCTGATGATCCTACCGATGACCAGAAGCGCGAGATGCTCGAGATGCAGAGACAAACGACCGCGCAAGCTCTCAAAGAACTCGAGGAGAGTCTCACTGTCAAATGAACAGTGATGGTTATCAATGAATGGTATATACCCCACTGAGATGGGACATTGGCACACGAAAAAAAAAACGCAAAGTACACATAACATCTAGAGGGCATAGCGGTCGGCGCACACGGACATCAAGGGTGGGAGTTGTTGGAAAAAAACAAACTCCCAAGGAAAGAAAGAATTCATATCTCTCCTACACCCCACTTCTTCCTCAACATTTGTTTTACACATGACGATTTCGACATGAAAAATGGACGCCTTGCTTCTGGGAATAACAGGTGTATTTGATACCCATGATTTTTCTGTTTGCTGCGACTTTGCTGGGAAGGAATATTTGGCAATGGATGCCTTTTTACTACTTTTCCTTGATCTCAACTTTGTTTGTTTGTTCTCTCTGGGATTCATGTCTGCATATAAGGATGGTTAGTTTTAAGTCTCTTACCTGTAGGGGCGGGAAGAGATATATTTGGATATAATATTCCCATACATAGCACTGGGCTTTCTTTATCATCATCATCATGTCTTTGGCGTTCCGTCTCTTGTAGATTGTTTGTGGAAATATCGTTGCTGTGTCCAAGCTGGCTTGGCCTGAAAGGCAGTCGAGCCTTGTAATAGAAACAAACGTACCACATCTTCACCTTTGTTTGGCCTTAGATTGTGTCGACCCGTGATGTGTTGAGTGGTGATCAATGTGCCCCCAGTGATTGATTGCCTTCCTTCACTTGCTGGTGATCAAATGATGAGAGATTTGTTTAGCGAGTAAAAGTTCAAAGAGAGAGAAATAATTAGACGGGCCTATCTAATCCTGTGGCGGACTCGTAGGCTTGTTGATGCGGTGGTTATGTTTACTGCGCAAGCATATATCCGGGGCTTGAAAAGCGGTCGCCGTCGGCAAATTTTGTACCACGCTTGCCGCCCCTCCCTCTTCGTCCCACTTCCTACTAGGTAGCAAGCAACTTGGGTCGAAAATGCTTGGAAAATGTGGATGAAAAAAGAGAACGAACAAACAAGTATCGTCTCATTTCTCAAGACATTGATCCCACTTCCCTTTTGTCCTTCTTTTTTTTCGGAGATTGGTATTTTCTTTCTTTCTTTGGCGTGCTCTTGCAGCCGAGTACTTCAGCTAAGAGACACTGACTTTCATCTGAAGTTCCTCCCCCGAGCGTTGGAAGATTTGATTGCAGACGCCACAGCCGCCACAGCCGTTGAAGAAACCCGTCAACCTCGAGGTGCTAGATCCAACCCGCTATTAGCGGTAGTATCAGTTGAATAAAAGGGGGTTCTTAAATTCAACGCTTGCCCTGGTTGGAGTAATCAATCCCCCAAGATATCATTAGAATCAAGGAGTGTTTGGTGAGACAAAACAAACACTGTCGCATCCATGGACGCACTGACTGCCCGCGTCTCCCTCACAGGCCCTGAGCCCTCAGGCCCAGAGGATTATCTCTCTACTGCACTGGGAGTCATCTTCCCCGACGATGTAACGAACCAGCATGGCGATGGGGAGCACGCTCTGATATATGCTTCCCCTCACCTGCCCCAACCGCTTACACTCGAGCTTGCTGACCCCCAGGGTGATGAGGATAGGAGGTTGTTCAGCCACTACCTCTGGAACGCGAGCCTGCTCCTGGCGGAGCTCGTCGAGAGAGACACGCTGGGCCTGGACGTCGAGCGCGGGAGCGAGGAGAGGAAGAGGTTGGGAGAGGGGGGGCAAGGTTTCGGCGTCAAGGGGTTGAAGTGCATGGAGCTAGGGGCAGGCACGGCGCTGCCGAGCATCATGTCAGGCCTGCTAGGTGCCCGAGGCGTCACCGTGACGGACTACCCTGCCGAGTCGCTCATGAAGACACTCAGGAAAAACGTCACGGGCAACATCACGCAAAAGCAGACGCCGTCCGGGACGGAACCCACGAATGACGTCCTCGTCACGGGTCATTCCTGGGGCGAATTCCCCCTCGTTCCTCCTCCTCCTCCTCCTCCTCCTCCTCCTCCTTCTTCTCCCACGACTGAACAGCAGCGGCCGGGCAAAGATCCCCACCGGCACGCCTACGACCGGATTTTCGTGGCCGACTGCCTCTGGATGCCCTGGCAGCACGCCAACCTGCGGCGCTCCATCGACTACTTCCTCTCGGCCGAGGACCCCTCGGCGCGGGCCTGGGTCGTGGCGGGCTTCCACACCGGGCGGGAGAAGCTGGGCATGTTCTTCGACGAGGACAAGATGCGGGACGAGGCCGGGTGCGTCATCGAGGCCATGTGGGAGAGGGACTGCGATGGCGTCGAGAGGGAGTGGGACGGCGGTAGGGAGGACGACGTTACTGGGAGGAAGAGGTGGCTCGTCGTCGCGGTTTTGAAGAGAGCGTGAGAGGGCGTGAGAGAGAGAGAGATAGAAATGCGCCAAGCCAAGTAAATAAGGGGGAATGGATGGGAAGAGGTGGAAAAGGGATGGAAGCTCGAGGATGTATGTAGTCCTGTACACTCTACATACATTTGTGTAAAAGGAATGGGATCCAAAACATATATGTACATTTTTTTCGGTTCTATTACTCCGTATCCTCTCTCTCTCTCTCTCTCTCACACACTCTCTCCGATATCATCTTGTGATGACATGGCAAATGCAGGTCTCGTACGAACCAAGCTAGCTAGCTGGTTCAGCTGAGATCGCGCACACCGTCGTGATTGGGGCTAGAAGGTTCAATTTCTCAGCATCGCTCTTCCCAAAAACCCACACGACATCCACTTGGTGCAGACCTTCATTTGTCCGCCGGTGCCCCTGGACCATCGTCATCACGAGACACTGGTTGGATCGTGCAGTCAGTTGGCGCGGTTCAAGCCCAAAGCTGAAAAAGTTTGGTTGCAACTGAGAGAAAACCCATTGCCCGCCCCCCCTCCCCTTGGAGAACAAGTAGGAGGAGAAGGAGGAGGAGGAGGAGGGACAAAAAAAAAGGTGCCAACGACGTCTTCCTCAGCCGCAAATCCATCCATCGTCAGCTGAATGAAGGAGGGGCGACGGCAAATTTCGCTACGAGACGGTGTGATATTTCAATAGTGGCAAATGGGTAGATCAAACACATTGCTATTTGCGCCAGGCTTCATGTAATTAATATACATACATACACAGTAGTGCTATGGAGTACTTTGTGTCGAGTATATCGCTTCGTTGCTCAACTCGCTAATAATAATGATTCTCTAGTTCTGCGCCTCGATGCTTGGCCCTTTCTCGTCGACCGTCTTGACCAGATCGTAGCTCACCCTTAGATTCTCCGCCCCGCTTAAAGCCTTGGTGACAGCAGTCTCTCGCTTCTCGATTACTATCCTTCTCAGTGCCCCAATGAGGAACCCGCCAACGACGTCGACGGACCAACTGTCGGGTATCAGGGACAGCACATCGCCGACTTCGAACCAGCCGCCGAATCGATCCAACAGCGCCCCCGTCTGCTCCACACGATCCGAGGCGTCTCTCAGGGAGAGAAACTCCCGAAGCACAGCGTTGAAGAGGCGCTGCTGCGTCTCAGCCGTAGGTAGAGTGTCAGCTCTACTTAGCCCAGCGCTTGTCGAATCCATGATGAGGCGTCCACGTAAGCAATATGACACGGCTGCATCGTAGTCGCCGAGGTTGTGGACCAGTAGCTTGAGGGCTTCTTCGTGCCTGTGGTCACGTCCCGCCAATATGATGTTCTCTGGTACGAGAAGATCTTGTGGCAAGGAGGATATACGTCGCCTTACCGTCTCAGCGTCATAGTCATGAGCACCACTCAATAGCTGTAGAAGACGGAGACGGCTATGCGACACCTCATCATCAGCCGGCGCGTTGTCTTGGAGGAAATGTCGGTACGTTGGTTTGGGTGCTCGTAGGGCTCTGTAAGCGTCGTAAGTGGCCTTGAACGCATCCTTGGTTGCTTCCGAGGACTGGAGCTCATTGACAACAACGTCAAGGTAGTGGTTGGTGAGATCCCTGACGTAGGCCGTATGCCCCTTCCCAAAAACCAGGTGCTCAAGATAGTATTTGACAGCATCCGGTGCCTCTTCTTTCAGCATTTCGACGACCCGCGCGGGCTCAAACTTGGGTGCCCGACCCTTGTCCTCGGTGAAAACCTGCACACCTAGTTTAGGGTTGCGGTTTGCAAGCCATACGCCGTATTCTTGGACGAGAGGCTGGCTGCGGATCTTGGTGAGATACTCACGGACCCTCAACTCGCCGTCCTTGAACTCCTGGCCATCATCGCGCTCGCCTTCGATGATGCGCTTCCACGTACCCAGGACGTCGCCAGCCATCTTGCGGCTCTGATATAGGCGACTGAGTATAAATAGGCGATGGTGTGATTCGAGGAGATCAGCTGCTCGTTCAAAACACTCGACGCCTTTGTCAACTAGATCGTTCAGTTCTATCCTGACAGTCCCGCCTTTACCTAAGCCAGGTGGCGAGTGCTTGTCTAACTCGAGCAACACTAGCAGCAATGCTGCATCGACTGTCTTGAATACCTCGCTCTCATCCGAGACACTGGGTAAGCCCTTCATCTCTCGCCAGGATGTCAGGAACCTGCGGAGAAAGTGCAGGATCTTGCGGTCCACCTTTTCTACGCTATCATTGCCCGTCTTCTGGAACTCAGCATTATGCATGAAAGCTGTGGCTGTCGCCTGCACCCCTCCGTACATCCAGATGCCCCGGCGCCCCTCAACGATTTCATTGCGGACACCGGGAACGAGAGAAATGACAACCCTTGGGTCCAGACTGCTCTCTGTCAGCACCTTCTCGAGATACTGTGCTTCTGAGTCTGAGAAAGTGTCTCCTTTTCCGGCTCGTAGTAAACTTGTCAGGAGCAAGAGGCCGGCTTTTTGTCGAAGGTAACCCAAAGTCAGAAACTCTAGCTCTGTTCTGGCATCACGCCCACGAATAGAGGCGATGGTCTCCATGATGGCGGGACGATCAATTTTCTGGGGGTTGGCGTAGCCTCCACGAGACGCCGCATCCAGCTGAGAATCGTATTGTACAATAAGCGGATTGCGTATCGCCCACCAGATTCGATCTTGCGTCCATACCACGAGCCTAGTGTTCGTTTTGGCAAGTCGACGTACGAAATCCTCTGCCTCTGTTTTCCTCGTCGTTTCCCACCCGTCAGGCAAGGGCTCTTCATCCTGAGAGTCCAAGTTCTGCTCAAACAGTTCCCTTTCCTTTGACAAACGCTCCATGGACAGCGCAGTTCGCGAGTCGCTGCTCTTCAGGGCTCTGGTAGGTGTATCTGTGCCTGTAGAAAATGGGTTGAACCGCTTTTGCGAGAGCTTATTTATGACATCTCCAAACTCTAGTTCTTCGCTTCCTACAAGTGAGCGTAGCCCGTACACCGAGGATTGATCAACCCCCGGAGCTTCTAGCCAGTGCCTTTCCGGCTCTGCGCTGTTCCCGGCATCGAAGGGTTGGATCTCAAGACCATGGCGCAGGCCCAGACCATCATTGAAGTCCTTGGCGATTGAAGCTAGTACATATCCTTCTTGTTCATCGTGAGGGAGTGTATTTGGTGATGACAAATCAGGAGAACCTCCATCAACAGCGATATCCTTCGGGTACCGGTCAAAGTTCAGGGTGGCACGGGTAGGGTCTCCATCAAGGTTGACAAACATGCCTATACAAGGCTCCACGGGACTTGTACCCCTAATAACGAGAAATTCCTCTGGAGTCGGTGAAGCAATGTGAGGCCTTAGAAATACTGGAGCTGGTGTTGAATGTGGAGTTGCAGTTTGATTAGGGGTGCTGGTACGTGAGGGAATAGCTGGCAGTGGCTTTGATGTACCTTCCTCTGGCGGGCGAGGACTACTTGAAGGTACGGGTGGTGAAGCGGCAATCTCTTCTCCTTGCTCTGTACGGGGTTCCTCACGCCGCATATTGTTCAAGATGGAACCACCAAGGCTTACACTTCTACTGTGACCTTGCGCGCTCGATGATGACCGGTGTTGTGTTGAAGATGAACTTCGTGATAGACCACCTCCTTGTTCAACCGACAAACTCTGCGCTTGTCCAATTTCACCAGGTGAAGGAGACTCATCCATCGATGATATGCTCATCAGAGGGATCTTTAGTTGGCGCTCCACATCTAACAGAGCGTAGGATTTTGAGTCTGCCACACATGCGATTGAGTCACGCCGAATGGATAATGTGCTACCTGCGAAGTCGATTTTCTGGAAACTCGTTATTAGCACCGCTTTCCCACAATCAACTCTGCAACTCACTCGAAAGACTCGGGCATCCTCGCCAATACGCACGACTTGGATCCGTCTTGTAAGGGATAATAAGATAGCCACCCCATGGCCAGAATCTTCCCCTCCATCATCGTACAGAGGCTCATTGAGATCGACACCTCCAATCCAATTGCAGTTCTTGACCTGAGTCTGGCCGAAGACTGGGCTTAGCTCTGGTAGGGAGTAGAAAGTGACAGTTGAGTTGCATAGGATACATGCTTTCCCAACCCGAGGTAGAAGGAGGATTTGTTGAACACCGGGATGAGATCCCGTAGACGGCTCAGCATAGACAGGCGCTAACCTCGATGCCAGGATGAATTCGGGACCGGAGGACGAATCAGTGGGATTTGGCGGTATGCGAACAAAGTGTAAAAGTTCCGAGGCGGATGTACCGACGTACAAGTTGCCATCTGCCGTACCTCTGTTAGCCATGGTTCCGATCGAGCAAGATGTCGCGGGACTCACCAAAGTAGTCAACGCAGTTGATCTTGACGTCGCTTTGTGTGCCGTCCGCAGATAGAGGTACACCATTCAAGAGTGTCCGTAAAATGTATGGCCCATCCTCTCGACGGCGCTCTTCGATGGTTGTGGGCGATGGCTCGTCGCCTGAGCCACTGGACGTCATAACGGGGGATCTGTCGTTGGGGTCATCGGTCGCAAGTGCTCATTATATGCGGTGAAAGAACGAACTGCAAGCTGCAAAGGATATATGCGACTGTTTGTGAAGCTATTATTGACCAGCAATTGCGTGAGCCGGCGCTGAATGCAGCCAGTGATTGCCGTTGGACATGCGGTTACCATGTAGGTATTATCTCGGTACAGCTCGAGAGAGGCTGACGAAATTGGTGGGGCGCGGCTATACCAGCCTACAGCGGAAGAGTGGTGGGATCCTGTTAGTGCTGGGTCTGTCCGTTTTAGGGAGCTAGCTGTTGATCTCACGTCCTGCTACCGTGACATCCAGGGACGGGCCAGAAATCTGGACACGAATCCGATCAGCAACTACAACCCAACACACATTCCGTCACGCTCGTTTCCGCGCAGCTGCCAGTCGCGCATAATTTTTCTCAGATGATTTCCGCGAAACCCTGAACCGATACGACACAGACGCAGTCACAATGGCGGACGTTGAGGGGCTTGAGGTTCAAGCCGCATCGGTCAAGAAGCCAGAGGTAACCTCGGGGCCCAGCTTCGACGGCGAGAACAAGTTTCAGCATGCCATCTCAGTATGGAGGAGTATGTCGAGCCGCTACCTATAGGTTCCCTCAAGAACCGTAAGCTAAATGTAATGTAGACCTCGACTTCACAACACTGATCGGCAGTCTCGACAATACGGCCTCGGAGATTGTCACCTTTCAAAAAGATTCCACGGTCCAGCGCAAGGATTTGGCTCAGAAGACGAAGGAATTCCGAAAGTTCGACGATGCGACCAAGTTGACTGAGATAAAGGGCTTGTTAAAAGGTGCAGTACAGGATAGATCCTGGATGGTGTGTAACTACTGACAATATGTAGCCTACCAGGGCTTCATTGACCTCTTGACGAACCATTCCAAGGCTGTCAACTCGTCTTTTCTACAAGCTTATACGTCCTTGTCCGAAGTCCCCGATCCATATCCTCTACTCGAAGCCTCGGTCGACTCAATGCTCGTTTCGGAAGATACCCTACCAAAACTGACGGAAGAGAACAAGCACCTCCAAAGAAATGTCTCCAAGATCACCGCCCAACTAGAGGACACCGAATCTAAGTTGCAATCTGAGCGATCGTCACGGCGAGAGCTTGAGGATAATCTGGAATCCCGCGTCAAGGAAGTGGAGACGTCATGGAAAGCTGTGCTCGAGGAAAGGAAGGACAACTGGGAGGCCAAGGAGAAGACCTTGGAAGATAAGGTCGAAAACCAAGAGCGGCTGCTAAATGAGATGCGCGCAAGCTATGAGGTTAACCAGAGACTTGGCAAGACCGGAAGCGAGCAGGATGGACCTCAGAATCGCGTAACCAGCGCCGAGGTTGAAATGCTGCATTCGGATCTTGAACGCACAAGCTCTAGGCTTGCGGAAGTTGAAGCGCGCAATGAACAGATGCGGTTAGAGCTGGCTCAAGCCAAGTCATCAGTCACGGCGCATAATGAAACATCGTTGGAGGACGATCCTGGCTATATGCGGATGAGGTCCGAAAACTCATCGCTGATCCGGAAGCTTGACACCGCAAGAGTGGAAAGAGAAGGACTGAAGCGCAATTTGGATGCTAAATTGCGCTCTATCGAGCGGGAAGTGTCGATGCTGAAGGAGGAGAAGGAGTCCTTGAAAATGAAGGTACAGAAGTGGAGCGACTACGACGAGGTTAAACAGGAACTTGAAGTACTCAAAAGTATTGAGTTTTCTACGGGGGATGATGATGATATGAAGGAGCTGGTTGAGGATGGCAGCAAGTCGGAAGGAAATACCCTCGAAAAGCTACTGCTGGGTCGCAACAAGAAGTTGGGCGATGAACTTACAGTTTTACGAGTATCACATCAAGAACTTCAAGCTCGGCTAGAGGATCTTCAAGAGGAGCTATCGCGCACCAACGCGGAGCTTGAGAAGTCACAGAACCTCAACGAGAAGCTAGAAGCAGATTTGGAGAACATGCAGGCCGAAGGAGCCAACGCCTTCCCTTCTGGAGCATCTGTTGCTGGAACCTATGTCACGCGGGCTCCTCCTGCAACACGTAGAGGCGGCCGAGCATCGCCCACGTCATCCATTATCAGTGGACTCGATCCCAGATCAACAGCGAGTGAAAGAGAGCCTATGGGTGGTGGGTCGGGCATATTGCCCATGGTGACAGCCCAACGTGACCGTTTCAAGAAGAAAAATGCTGAACTGGAGTCGGAGCTATCAGAGACACACCGGACAGTGCAGCAGCTCCGTCAAGAAATCGCAGCGCTCCAGAAGGATAATCTCAACCTTTACGAGAAGACTCGCTACGTCTCGACGTACAATCGTGGGCACGCCACATCGTCGTCTACATCGGCCTACAATCCCAACCCATCTACGGTGTCCATGGGCAGCACCGGGAATCCAGGGATGGAGCTCGACCGCTATCGCAAGGCATACGAATCCAACCTATCTCCATTTGCCGCGTTTCGAGGCAGGGAGTCGGCCCGTGCATACCGGCGTATGAGTTTTCCCGAACGGGTCGTGTATTCCGTCACACGCATGGTCCTTGCATCTAGGACGAGCAGGAACCTATTTGCTGCGTACTGCCTGGCACTGCACGTGCTAGTCTTCCTTTCATTATACTGGCTAGGCTCGGCAGACTTTGAGAGGCACGCGAGCAATCTTGGCTCCTCAGCATCGGCAGTTGCTGCAGGTGCGGGAGGAGGTGGAGGGAAGGGGAGCGGATTGAGCGGTGGGGGAGGGGAATGGAAAGAGGACGGGTTCAAGGGAAGGTAACATGGGAAGTTGCAAGGTCATGATAACGAAGGTTCTGTATATTATCGATGCTCCCACTAATACTACTCAAGGGACACGCTATTGGGCTCTAGAGCAATCCATAGCGAGCGGAGTCTATGACTTGCATGGTCGATGCAATTCCAACCCGCGTAAAACAAGGTTTTGTGTCAAAGACTTCAATGTCGATGTTTACTTGTAGGCTACTCTGAGTGGCTGTTTCTATTTCTGGTGCTGGGAGCCGCCGGCCGCGTCGGGAGGCCATGTGGGTCGAACCAATCAGCGGCTGCAGCTTTTGATGGTTATATTTGGATCATTTTGGATGCAACTGTACTCCGTACTCCGTATCACTGCTACCTTACTAACCGCCGAACGAATAGCAAGTAGATTGTTTACCTACTTATTGATCCACGACCCTATCTTGGCTTTCTTGGCTAAACGGACGTTTGAAACCGCAGTCGGTTAAAGAAGAAGGAAAATAGATAGACGGCAATGCGATGATTGTGGTACCATCGAGCTCTCCTGCTAATTGGTTTCTCTATAACATGCCGATGCGCGTGTAGATCTTGGACCTGAAAAGCTATCAGCTATCGCGCATTGTTTCGACAGAAAACTTAAAAAAATCTGCATGTGTTATGTCGGTTCGGTTCTGAGACCCTGATGTTCCAGGCGCCTGCACAGTACTACATAACCTACCCCCCCTCCCCCCCCCCCCCCCCCCCCCCCCCCCCTCCCCCCCCCCCCCCCCCCCCCCCCCCCCCCTCCCCCCCCCCCCCC
>PXOB01000015.1:0-88608 GCA_003012115.1 Trichothecium sympodiale | reverse complement strand
CCCCGCCCCCCCCCCCCCCAAATGAAAACGTGGAATAGAGATTGGGTTCACTATGTATACGAGGTGACGCAGAGCATGGCTGATGTGGCCAGGACTAGCATCCTCGGCCGGAGCCGCCTTGACTCTCTTGGGAGTATTCCGAGGTGTAACGGTACCGTCCACCTAAACCTGCTTCCCTTTGGTCCAAATTTGGTTGTCTCCCTGCTCCTGGGTGGTGGTCTTTGGCTTGTCTGGGGAAACCCCCCCATCGCTGGCCCGGTTGGTCCCTCCCTGCGATGCTGGGCCCTACAGAACTTCCAGCAACTCGTTGACGACACAAGACGAAACGCTTCCCGACGGAGCCTCGATGCGCAATTTGCCCGTCAGTTCAGGTTCTATACCCGCTGCACCCATCATATCTCAAAAAAAGGGATCAATATTGGCATCTGCACAAGTTGTAGACACTGTCCCTCGACATGAACTGGGACCAAGGCAAAAGACAAGTCAGTTTGTGGCACTGCCGTGTGACTTTTGCACGTTATGGTCGGCCTGTCCTGTTGTTGTCTATCATAGCTGGGTGAGCACCAATGAAGCTAATCTTGATCGCAAGTCGCGTCTGTCGCTAGAATCGTAAGTAGAGCGACGGTTTCTATCCCGTGACTCGATTGCCGCCGAATCGGCTAACAAATCTTTCTAGACAGCGTTATACAGTCAGAGACAGCATTATACAACCAAAGACAGCATCATACAGTCAGAGACAACCTCATACAGCCAGAGACGATACTATATAGTGAGAGACGACATCAGTCAGAGACACCATAATGCAGTCAGTGACAATGCGAAGTCCAAGCCGCATAGATCAGGGAAGATACATTTCGCCTAGAAAACTACCGGCGCGGCAGGTCTCGCGGCGCAACTAGAGGCGACTGCTTTACAGGACGAGGAGGCACCAAATGACGTTGGGCCTGCTTGCTGGCGAGGAGGAAGACATGAAGTCTTAGGTACAACATCCTCTGCGTGCAATCTGCACGTGCCTGACAAAGCGCCGCTCTCTACCATGACCCGAACATTTATTCCAACCAAATTCCTCATGTAAAGTGGTTGATTCCTACCGAGTAGGACCCATTCGCCGAAGATGATGGATCTGTGGACGACGACTCAGGGGGTGAGGATCTCTGCAAGGGATGCCGCCCTGAAGCCTGACTATTGCGCCTGTTGGTCACTACTGAATCACATGACTATCAATGACCCCGCAGTCTGTGGCGAAGTGAACTGTGGCTGAGGACGAGGCTATCACACGTGACCCAATATTCCGCAATAAAGATCAATATGAATATGAGGAAAACAGGCTAGAAGAAAAGCTAGATTTTAGACAATCAACCACAACGGTAATTATCACATTTTCAAGTCCGCATTACCTGGACCCTAATAGAAGCTGCTTTTCACCTCCCTTCCTCTCCCAACGCATCCTCCTCCCAAACCACACAAAAGGGTCCGGTTTACGAGGCTAGGGTGGACGGTGGAGATGTCACTCCAACCTGCTACACCTCATTTCATCATCACTTGAGAAAGGCCGGGTGCCAATACCGTTGCAGTCAGATCCAGTGATGACCTTGTGATAGGTCGAATTTGAGAGGGGGGTTATTTCCAGCGGGGTTAATGGGAATAACCGGGAATAATTATTTTCACGTTACACAAATACAGGGTCTCGCGTTACACGAGTGCAGCATTTGCTTTATAAGTGGAGTATTGTAATTAATGAACCAATCAATCACTTTTTCCAGCACTAACGATGACGTCGCGAAAGCGCCGTCACTCCCCGCATCCGAAGTGTCCGAATCTCCCGGCCCGAGCCGGCGGGCTCCGTCATCGGTGTCCGGACCCGGTCACTCGGAGTGTTCCCAAAACTCCCACCCTTACACTAAAGCGGTCATCGTAGGATAAATAGCTCATTCCGAATCGTCTACCTTCAAGCCCCGGACGATATTATGACGTCTAAACATGGCGCGCAGCCTCAAACAGGAGTGGAGGACGGCGAGCAAGAAACTGAGTACACGCATGTCAGAGTCACGCCCCCTGGAGGAAGTCGACGAGGGCGGAGAAAGAGACTACCAAGCAGAGGCCACCGTTGCATTTATCCAACGCGACTCGTTGAGTTGCACGGACGGACCCTTCCTTCACCCGAAAGTCAACCAAGGATATTTTGCCAGGGCTTTCCAAGGAGACTGAGCGGATAGTCTCGGAGGAAAAGGTTCCAGGACGTTGACAAAGCCGAGGCGCCGGCGCCCAAGGTCAATACCAACTAATTACCAAATAATGTAAATTACGACTTTATGATGCTTGTGCCAGAGCGCGCACTCTAGAGAGTGGTTTTAGACTCGATATAAACGTTTTATTCCTTATACATCATGGGCGACTTACAGAATCTTCCTGTTGATACATTTTTCAGTGCTGCGCGCTTGTGGAGTGCAGAAAATACGTGAAGCAGCAGGCATCACCTCTCTCCTGAGCTTGATCTACTCCTAGCGATATTCTCTATCGATTGTCAAGGATGAAATATCAATACAAGGACTACACACGTAGTCTTCCAGGAGGGGGCCTAAACATGGGAGTGTTATTTCAAGATGCTTGAGAGGACGAGGACGCCGTCCCCTGCCCTCCTTCAAGTAGACTTTTCCTGTTTCAACTGTATCAAACGTGTAATCAACTATGGGATGCAGTGCTATTCCCTAGGGAATCAGGAAGGCTGTGAGATGGCGTGTAGTCTGATGCGTCTTGCGCGCGTATTGACAATCTGCTCCACGTCTGGGATGCTCCGCCGGGCATGGCATGACCTGGAGGGCGTTGACACCCGCGTGGGAAAAGACAACTATCAGAGCGTAACGAGCACCAATGAACCTCATCTTGATGATACGTTACCTCTGCTTCCAGCTCTAGCCTTGACCACCAACCCTCTATTTGCCAGATTATCTTCTAGTACATGCCTAATCCTCTCTCAAAAATCAAGTAGCCTCTCATGACGCTAGCTAGCCAGCACGGAGGACGAGAAGGCTTGGACGACGTCGGTGCTTCTCCTCGACAAGCAGCGCGGACCCGAGCCAAGCTGGCCAGCCATATTGAGCCCCTACACCACCAGCTCTGGCGCTGGAAAAGAATCAACCAGGGAGGTTTTTGCCCGTGGCGCCGTGATGAACTCATCCGCGATTCAGATGAACGGTGCAGCATATCGCCGTCTGTCGCTTGCCTCCACCGTCCCCTATAATATTTAAATAACCAACCCAAAGGCGAAGATCCTGAAGACGGTGAGCATGATTAAGGCTGATGATCAGGCGGCGGCGTCACTGAACATCGCGGCAGGGCGCATGGCCGGGGTCAAGCTGCGCGAACTTCACCTCCCAACACATTGATACTCGACGCCAACTCAGCCAAGGCAAATTCCCCAACCGCAGCCCAGGGCGCAAAGCAGCGTTCAATGGCCGCCGACGGAACGTCAGAGGTATCTCATATTCAGAGCATAGATGACACCGGTGACCTGCTGTGGCTCAACAAGGATTGCAAGTGTCCCTTCCCCGAGTCGAGGCACATGAAATTTTCCTACCATGAACACCCTGCGTACCATCTCTAATGCCCTCACCGTCGAGCTCAACGGTAGTACCATTCGGGCGAGTTTGCCATTGAGGCTCCGTCGTTCAAGCCTGTCATCCTCGATAAGTACGAGCGCCACCTATCCTCTCACATGTCTGAGGCGCGCGTCCAGGAGCTTCTTGGTCTCAACCTCGACCGCAACAAGCTTGAGTCCATGTCAATAGATTTCGTCAGCGGATAGCAGTGGGCACAAGACCTCACTACACTAGATCAATTGCGACGCCTGTCTGGTGCCTGATCAACAATATGCTTACGCTGCCGGACAGTGGACACAACGGTTGCGCAGAGCTACCTGCTCGGAGTGACGAGGCAAAGCGATTGCTTTAGCACCTTGAAGAGTTGCATGCGAGAGACAAGTCTGGCTGGTACCGTACCCTGGAACACTAATACTGTAGACATGGCACTACTGGGAAGGTAGTGGGTAGTCCATATGTACATCCCCGCCTCGTCAGGCTGACGGGTTGGTTGAGTGCCAAAATGAAATCAGACAATAGATAACGCCCAACGATGGCCCATATACATACGCCTAAAACTGACAACGCCGGGTCATGGACAGGATTCAAAGGACAAAAGATATTCGAGGCAGACTGTAAAATAGTAAGAACGGGTCATCCTCTATGTAGCATTTGCGGTCGGCGAGTTTGCCATGGCAGTAAGCTATGATCGCGTGAAGCATAGATGATGCTTTATTTACGACGGAAGAGATTTATGACATGCCCATTACTTGATTGACTATACTATATCGGAGGATCGTTTCAAGGACGATGGCTACTTGTTCAACGACAGGAGTGCATGGAGAAGATTGTCGTCTTTGAGTCTGAGATGGATCTTCAGACTCACTTGGACTGCATAAGGGTAGATGCCGTAAACGCTGAGTAGGACCCAGTGTCTTCAAAAGCCGTACGTCTAGAAGCTCAGCTGGCAATTGATCTCTCCGCAGCAAATAATAAGAGGTTCGACAACGCGCAAACCACGAGTCCATACAACTGAAAGTCAGTGACCAAGTACGCTCAAGCTACATCGAGGCTTGATCATCTCCCGAGTCGGCCCTCAGGAGGCGTGGTCAGAGCATCGAAAAGGATCCCACCGGATAAAGCGTGTTGTCAAATAACTTGACATATGAGGTGGAATCTGGCTGAACACACAGATGACACTCCTATCATGAGCGTCCATCGCCTGAAGCCGGGACCTGACGCATATGAATATTACACGACCGACAGAGCCTATAGAGCTGCACAAGATGTTTTATCACGCGATTTGAGCTAGAAGGAGTAGTTTTTAAGCAAAGGTCATCGCCAGCTTTACGACTCCGGTATCGGCTGCAGGTCATATGCACGACATAGATCATGCAGGTACCCGCAGAGCCGCATATGCACGACATCATGCAGGTACCGTAGGGCTGCATATGCATAATGCAGATCATATAGATACCCGACCAGATCATGCAGGAACCCGCTATCAATCTCGCAGAGATCGGTTGATCATGCAGGAACAATCGAAGATAATGCAGGAACAATCGAAGATGATGCAGGTACCCGTTGTCTATCGTGCAGGAATCTAGATACATCTGCAGGTACCCGTCGGTAATCGTGCAGATATCTGTCGATCATGCAGGAACTGGATGTAGATTGCTCCGGGCTTGGCAGAGAGGTTGGCGAGTCTTGACGCTGACTCAATCGTCATTCCTGGCAGACGAACGAGCTATCGTTGAAGTCGGTGGCAGCCTATCGCCAATCCCATGCTTGTATACGAGACAACGGCACCGAACTCGAACTCGTCATCCATGTCCTCATCTATAAGTTTGCCCAGCGGCATCACCATCTTCTCAGAAGACTGACATAAAGGACTGGAGAAATGCCTTTGGTTCCCCTTGCGAGCTGAGGTATCATCCTCGCCCCCCTCTTGATTGCCGCGGTATACAGCATCAAAGCCCTCCTGAAGGAGCTCCTGGACGACATTGACGCCCGAACCATCAACCCACAGACATCAGCCCCGGATCAGAACATACCTGATCTCCATCAGCAGCATTACTTGTCGGGTACGTAATTCTCGAGCATAAGCGGCGGCGACCGCAGCTGTATACCTCTGTTAATAGTTCGCCTTATAGGAGTCGGAGATTCCGCGTATCACCAAGTACTTGGAGTCTTCTTAGTCTTCAGCGCTGAACTAGTAGAAGAGCTATCTGAACTAGGACTCACTATCGACTGGTTAGACGATACGACGTGCATAATCGTTGGGAAAGACGAGGAAATCCGGGCCAAGCTGCCGGACGTACCGAAAGTCTGCAGCAGCTGGGCAGCAAAGGCACAGGCCCAAGTTCGACCTGGACAAATTCCAACTGCTCCATTTCCGGCAGCCCGGGAGGCAGACCGATGCAATCAAAAAGAGGCTATCGGTAGAGTAGGAAGGGCTAGTGTTCGTTATTATCATGGCAATCATCTGGTTACGCTCTCCCGCGACACCGCTTCAAGTCGCAGGCATTGGCCTGACTTGTATCGGTCTGTATCTCTATGACCGCACTGATAGCGAGGCAAATAAGGCGGATCGCAAGGTGCGCATGATAGCCAAGACACCCGGCAAGTCCCTTTTACCTCTCGGTACGATCAATCTCTAAAAGAAAGGAGTTATTAAGCATCTATTAACTTTTTACTTAATATTTATAAAGGAAGGTTAATAAGGCTATAAGGAAAATTACTATTAAAATAAGATATATATATTCTTAATTAATTTATAATTAAATATAATAAGATTTAAGGTTAAAAAAAATTAAAGCTATATAAAAACGAATAAATAATTTTTTTTATATATTAAAATAAGCTTTTTTTAATATACTTAACTTTCTTTATAATTTAATATATAGCTTAAGTTTATATAAACCTTAATTAAAAGCTAGATTCTTTTTATTTATATAAAATACTTTTTATATTATATTTTATTTAAATATAATATTAAAAAGTATATTATTTTAATAATAAAGCTTTTATATTATTTAATTTTAATTATAACTTAAAGTTTTATTTAAATATTAATAAAGGTTTTAATAAATATTAATAAAGCTTTATTAATAAAGCTTATGTAAATTATATAAATTAAAAATTTAAATTATAAAGCTTTAATTATATTATTTATAATAATATATATTAAAAGTAATATTAAATTATATTAAGTATTATTAAAATAATTTATAATAAGTTAAATTAATAATAAAAATAATGTAAGAAAAGAAAGATAAAGAAAAGTATATAGCTTAAAAATATAATATATTTAATAATAATATTTTATAACTATTAAATAACTATGAATATATATTATTAAGTATATATAATAAATATATTATTTATAAATAATAAATATAATATTAAGTATATTATAAAAAATAAAAGTTTTTATTAAAATTATAATAATTATATATATATATATATAAATTAATAATAGAATATATATATATATATTTATATATTTATTTCTTTTTAAAATCTTAATATTATTAATATAAAGTTAAATAATTAATCTTATTTAAATATAATTTATAGCTTTAATCTTATAATATATAATTAAGCTATATATATTTAAATAGGTTTTAAATTTAATAATAATTAATTAAATTAAATAAAACTTAATAAATTAAAGTTTTTAATACTTATTAAATATTATTATTATAATATATATAAACTCTATATAAGCTTTTTATAATTTCTTTTAATATTTAGTTTTTAATATATATATATATATATATATACTTTCTTTCTTTCTTATATATATATAATAATTATTATTTTTATAATATTTTTACTTTTAATAAATAACTTTAGCTTTAAGAAATAAATTATAAATTTATAATTAAATACTTAAGGATATTTTTCTTTAAATACTTTAAATAATAATTATAAATAATTAAGCTATTTAATTAACTTACTTTAGCTATAATAATATAGCTTTTATTAATAATTTAATTATTAATATTATTTAAATTTAAATATAACTCAAAGCTATATTTAATTATTAATTAAGCTTTAAGTAATTAATAATTAAGTTTAATTAAATAAGCTTATATTTTTTATATAAATTAAATAATATTATAAAGCTTAATATAAACTTTAATATAAATATAAAGTAATACTTTTTAAAAGTAATATTAAATAATCTTAAATATTATTAAAATAATATAAAAAAAGAAAGATAAATAATAAGAAATATAAAGGTTAAAGATATAATATTATATTTAATAATAATATTTAATAATTATTAAAATTACTATAAATAAATATTTTTCTTTTTTTCCTTTTACTTTTAAATCCTAATACTATTAGTATAAAGTTAGAAGATTAATCTTTTTTAAATATAATTTAAACCTTTAGCTTTATAATATATAATTAAATTATATATATTTAAATAGTTTTTAAACTTAATAATAATTAATTAAATTAAATAAAACTTAATAAATTAAAGTTTTTAAAAATTATTAAATATTATTATTATAATATATATAAAATCTTATATAGCTTTTTATAGCTTTTTTTAACTTTTACCTTTATATATATAAAATACTTATAATTATAATTATAATTATAATAAGATAGCTTTAATAAATTTAATAATATTAAATAATATTCTTAATTTAATATTAATAAATTATAAGTATTTTATTAGCTATACTTATATAAATAATTATAAATAACTTTATAAATAATTATAAGTTATAAAGCTATATTCTTAACTTAATTTAATTATAATTATATAAGTTTTATTAATATAATAAGCTTTTATATTATTTATAATAATATATATTAAAAATAATATTATATTATATATATATTACAATATATATTTATAGGAGTTTTAATAATATTAAGTATTATTATTAAATTATATTTACTTTATATTATTAAATTAAACTTATCCTTATAGTAAGGCTTTATATTTTTTATACCTTATCCTTTTTAATATCTTTATCCTTTAATATATATTAATTTAATTAAAGCTTAACTTAAACTATTTTAATTATGCTTAAGATTATTTAATATTACTTTTAGAAAATATTACCTTATATATATATTAATATTTAAATTAAAGCTTATAATATTTTTTAACTTATATAAAAAATATAAGCTATATTAATTACATTTAATTAGTAGTTATTAAAATATTAGCTAATATTTAAATATTGCTTAAGGCTATATTTAAATTTAATTAATATTAATAATTATAATATTAATAAAAGCTATATTATTATAGCTAAGGTAAGTTAATTAAATAGCTTAATAACTTATAATTATTTATAAAAGTTATTAAAATTAACTAAGTTAATTGAATTAATATATTACTTATAGATTATTAGTATTAAGCTAAGTATATTATTTAAAGTTAAAAGTTTAATTATTATTATCTTATTAATTATAATTATTATTATAAGTTATAAGTTATAAGTTATAAATTATAATTATAATTCTATATATATATATAATTAAAAGTAAAGATTAAAAAGAAGCTATAAGATATTATATTATCTTTTATATATATTATAATAATAAAATTTAATAATTTATTAAAAATATTAATTTATTAAATTATATTAATTAAATTAATTATTATTTAAGTTTAAAAGCTATTTAAATATATATAGTTTAATTATATTATTAAGCTAAAGCTTAAGATTATATTTTAAAATATTAAGCCTTCTAGCTTTATATTATATATATTAGCTTTTCTAAACATAAAAATAAAGAAATATATTAAGTAGTATAAAATATTATTAAAATAATTTATAATAAATTAAATTAATAATAAAAATAATATAAAAAGAAAAAAGAATATAATATTTAAAAATATAATATATTTAATAATAATATTTTAATAATTATTAAATATTATTATTATAATATTTATAAAATGCTATATAGCTTCTTATAGCTTTCTTTTAATTTTTGCTTTTAATTATATATATATATATTTTCTTTTTAGAAATTCTAATATATAGTATAAAGCTAAAAGATTTAATTTTTTAAAATATAATATTAAGCTTTAGCTTAATAATATAATCAAGCTATATATATTTAAATAGCTTTTAAATTTAAATAATAATTAATTTAATTAATTTAATTTAATAAATTAAAGTTTTTAATAAATTATTAAATTTTATTATTATAATATATATATAAAAAATAATATAGTATCTTATAGCTTCTTTTTAATCTTTACTTTTAATTATATATATATATAAAATTATAATTATAACTTATAATTTATAATAATAATTATAATTAATAAAATAATAATAATTAGACTTTTAATTTTAAATAATATACTTAATTTAATATTAATAATTTATAAGTAAAATATTAATTAAATTAATTTAATTAATTTTAATAATTTTCATAAATAATTATAAATTATTAAGCTATTTAACTAGCTTACCCTAGTTATAATAATATAGCTTTTATTAATATTATAATTATTAATATTAATTAAAATTTAATTAATATAATTTATACTTTTTATATAAACTAAAAGATATTATAAGCTTTAGTTAAATATTAATAAATAAATAAAATAATACTTTTTAAAAATAATATTAAATAATCCTGAGTATTATTAAGATAGTTTAAGTTAAGCTAGATTAATATATATTAAAAGATAAAAATAATAAAAAAGGATAAAGTATAAAATATATAAGGCCTTACTATAAGAATAAGTTTAATTTAATAATATAAAGTAAATATAATTTAATAATAATACTTAATACTATTAAAACTCTTATAAATATATATTATAAAATATATATAATAAATTATATATGGAGAGTAATTATAATTATAATTATAATAAATTAATTTTAATAAACTTATTAATATTAAATAACATTCTTAACTTAACATTAATAAATTATAAATATCTTATTACTTTTATTTATATATATAATTATATAGCTTTTATTAATATAATAAGCTTTTATATTATTGAAGTTTAAAAATAATTTAAAGCTATACTTAAGTTTTAATAAAACTTATATAAATTATATAAATAAGAAAATAAAGCTATAAAGCTTTAATTATATTATTTATAATAATATATATAAAAAGTAATATTAAATAATATTAAATATTATTAAAATAATTTATAATAAGTTAGATTCATAATGAAAAATAATATAAAAGAAAAATAAAAAATAAATATTATAAAGCTTTATTATAAAAATATAATATATTTAATAATAATATATAATAATAATTAAATTACTATATATATATATTATTAAATATATATAATACTAATCAAACTTATATAATAATTATAATAAAAATAATTCTTTAAAAAGTTTAAAGAGTTTATAATTATTATTATTAAAAATATAAGAGTTTTTAAATAAAGTAAATTTAAAAATAATATTAATAATACTTTTATTAATTAAAAATATATATAATTAATAAATTCCTTTTTTAAATTAATATAAATTATATTTTATAACTTTACTTTAAAATAATAATATTAATAAAATTTAACTTTAATAAGTTTTAAATTAATATAAGTAAAGTTTATAATAAGTTAATTAAAGTAAAGTAAAGTAAAGAATTATTTTAAAGTATAGCTTTTTATAATTATTAAAGTATTATATAATATCTTCTTTAATTATAAGATAAACTTTATTTAAAATTACTTTTATTTACTTAAACTTATTATTATTAACTATAAGAATTATTATAAGAAGTTATATTTTACTTAAAGGTATTAATTATAGCTATAAGGGCTATTATAAGAGGAAGCATTCTGCTAAGGGTTATTAATTATAATAATAAGGGTTATTAAAAAAGGATGCATTCTACTTAAGGCTGCCTTTATTATCTTAAAGCTACTATTTACTTAAAGCTACTATTATTTACTTAAAGCTATTATTACTATTTGCTTAAGGCTGCTATTTACTTAAAGCTGCTGCTATTAGTTATAAGAGCTATTATAAAAATCAGTATTTTACTTTAAGCTGCTTTCTTTTACTTAAGCTTACTATTATTAACTATATAAGCTATTATAAAAATATATTATATAATTAAATACTAATTAAGCTAATTAAGAAAGTAATATATACCTCTTAATATATTTTTATATTTTTACTAGCTAACTAGAAAATATTATTTTATCTTAATTAATAGAATTAAAGCAGAGTCCTACTTTTTCTTTTACTTTAGAAAAGCTTTATAGAAGCTGCTTTCGTCAGGACCTTTAGTACCTCTCCTTAAGCTTAGCTTTGCTTTGCTTAATAACTAAGGATAGGGGCAAAGAGATAATAGAGTGTTAACGTACTTAAAGGGATCGCAGGTTGCTAATCCGCAAGCGTAAAAAGTATATGAGAGGGTCTAAAAGCTCTTTAGTATACACAGATTTAAGCTCAAGGGTTTTAAGGGGGTGCCTAGGGCGGAGAGGACGTTAAACTAGTAGAAGAATACTTTTACAGTCTTATATTCTATAATCTCTAACATCTTAGAGTTAGTTTTAATCAATATGGGAGGGAAACTCCGTGCCGTGAATAATATTTATTGCCTATATGCTGATCGCGTCTAGACTCGTGTTAGTGCGAACGAGATCCAGCGTGGTGCCTGGCGAAATCTGAATGCCATATCCTAATAAAGAACGTCGTTTGGGGACGAGGCCTTGTAAAGTCGAGCGCTTTCTTGACTTAGGTTGGCGAGCATATGGGTAGGTAGTCCAAGCCTATTGACATCAGTCTCCTTTGACGAGCACAGCGTGCCAGGAAAGCTTTGCGGGGAACTTTCCCATGCGTATGGGCCAGGGGCAGCAGCGACGGGCGATGGGAAATCACCTTGAAAGATTCAACCTTGATCGACTCATCATTTCGACCTATTCTATCTTACTTTGAACCCCAGCAAGTCTCCATCGAGCCTCGCAATCACGATATAGCAAATGATCCATTTTTGCCGCATGAAGCAGTCTAACTAGGAAAGGCCCTCTCTGTCGATGGGACATGCAGTTTATCCAGAAGGAACTTGATCTGGCCGAGGAAGATTTCCCTCCGCGAGCTAGTTGCGATGGTGTAGCAGCTGGGCCAACATTCTATGCTCTAATGAGGGGGTTTACTTTGACATTACTCTTATTCACAATTTCTTCCTCCTCTTCAACTAGCTTGGTGCCTTTCTTCGTCATCGATTTCTTGTGACGCTTTTGATGAATGCTTCCCTTACCAACAAAACAAGACGAGATAAAGAAATCCATATACTCTACCTACGAGCGGTTTGCACTCTCAGCACTTCATTTCGTTTCAGCATGGAGACCGATTCAAGTGACCAACCTAGACTCGCCGGACGAAGCTATATCTTTCCTGGATAAGAAAACGACGCAAGTTGAATGTCAGAGCTGAGAGCCAATCGGAATACACGGAGTTTGGATCTCGTCCCGCGCGTGTATGATACAGGTACCGGCTGCACGGAGTAGATCAAGCAGGTACCCGAAGAGCCGCATATATAATGCAGGTACCGCCTGTAGATCATGCAGGAACCCGTGTAGATCTTACAGATTCTTAATCATGCAGGTACCCGAGAACCTGCGTATGATGCAGGAACCCGAGTAGATCATGCAGGTACCTATAGGGCTATATATATAGAATACAGGTACCCGTTGCGGATTATGCAGGTACGATACAGGTACGATGCAGGTACGCGTGTAAATCATGCAGGAACCCGCTATTAATCGTATATATCTAAGTCGATCATGCAGGAACCCGCGTAGATCATGCAGGTACCTATAGGGCTATATATATATAATGCAGGTACCCGTAGCAGATTATGCAGGTACGATGCAGGTACGATGCAGGTACGATGCAGGCACGATGCAGGAACCCGCTGAGTCGCATATGTATAATGCAGGAACCCGTGTAGATTATGTAGATTATATAGGAACCCCCACGATGTAGAACGTGGGGTATATGTGATAAAAGTAATATCCGTCTGCGTCGAGGGGAGAAATGGTGCGCAAAAGCTCGCCTCTTCCTTCTACTCAATGGATTTTTGAGAGCTTGGCCGGCCTTCTGCTGTGAGCATTATGGTAGGAATGTTCCGGATCTCCATGTAAAGATCGAGCAGCCGCTGGTAAACGGAGATTGTCTTCAGTCTTATCAATAGGGACTAGCTGAGCCGGAGCACTGGTCATAGAGGCTCATATCAGGTTGTTCTTCTTCTGGGGCCGGGGGCGGAGAGAAATGCATATTGCCTCTATTGCCATGTTGTTGATGTTTCTTTCCCAGGGCGGTTATGCAGAAGAATTGTCCATAGACGGATGGTTCTCTAATCTTGCCAACGGTGAGGGTCCCTGGGGATATGCTGGGTATAGCGATACGGTACTAGGTTTCAGATGTTTGCCTACGACGGCTTATCTACATCGTCCATGACAGCGTCGATCCGAATGTCAGCGGGCGGTGTTTGAAACTGGCTGGGTTAAGGGTAAGAGACCTAGCTCGGTCCCAGCCAATGAACTTGCAAAAGTCGATTCAGCCTCTTACTACCTATATGATCTATAGCTAGTCCTTGCATGATAGACCTGTTCCTGCATCATACATCTGCGGGTTAATAGGTTCCTGCATCATCTATACCTAACCCCACGACGTACAACGTGGTGATACCTATAGGATGGAAGGGTCCCTGCATGATAGATATTCGAGTTGATGGGTTCCTGCATGATGAACAAGGGCATATCATGTACCTGCATTATACATATGCACGTCGACAGGTTTCTGTATGATAGACAGGGGCATACCGTGTACCTGCACTATACATATAGAGGTCGATAGGTTCCTGCATGATCTAAGCCTATCCCCACGATGAATAACGTGGGGGTATCTGCAAGATCGAAGGGTTCCTGCATTATACATATGCGACGCATCTGTTTCCTGCATATGCAGGTCGATAGGTCCCTGCATGATCGATAGGGCTACGTCGGGTACCTGCATTATACATATGCGGGTTATCTGGTTCCTGCATGAACTATGCCTACCCCACGATATACAACGTGGGGGTATCTGCAAGGTCGAAGGGCTCCTGCATTATACATATGCAGGTTGACGGGTTCCTGCATGATCTAAATCTACCCCCACGATATACAACGTGGGGATACCTTTAGTATCCAAGGGCCCCTATATGATATACTTCGACTACCACGCTGACCGGGATCGGATATATCCTATTTTGCCTCGTAGGGCATCCCTTCCTGACGTGCTTGATAGGGATGCCATCCGGATTTCGACAATCGTTGCACCTCATGTGACCGACATGCCCTGCAAGTAGGAGGGCATCTTAGGACGCACGAGCTCGAGGTCCGTGTTCACACTTTTCGTTCTCCCGAAGGGTCCGGACCGCCTTGCGAGCGAGTGTTCATCCCGTCGGCATGGTCAGCACCGATGTCACCCTCAACCTGCGGCAGCAATGGTGGGTTTGCGAGTTTGGGCTGCAAGCTTTGGTCCCTGAATGATCCGCCCAGACAGAAAAACACCGGTCACATAATCCACACGGGCGAGACTTCCGAGTAAATCAGGTGCTAGGACAGTAGTGACGTAGGCGAGGCAGACCGCGAGCGAACCAGAAACCGATGGTATCCCAATGGTGTCGCCATGTCTGGGCAACTTAGTTCCCTACGAAAAGTCCACTAGAGGGCCAGCGCTGTTTGGCGCTGTTTAGGTATGTGACTGCGATGTTGCGTGAGACGGCAAGCTTGGTCGATTGGGGAGGGGGCTTCTATGATGAGCTGCTCGCCATCACTGTGTGAAAGTCATCATCACTACGTCCAATGCGCATGATACATTGCAGACAGAAATGCGCCCAGACTTTGACTGCATGCTGGCGAAACACTTGAGCGTCGAGTGAGAGATCACGATCATCTCCCCCTGAAGACCCTAAGGGGCAGCTTCTCACACCTCAAGGTCATCGACAATTCAGTAGAAACCATATATGAAGCAGTGTGTGAGTAGGTCGCGTTAGGGCTGCTGAGCTGGTTAATCGCCTCGTTGCAGAACACAGACTACCCAAAGCCCCTCCGACAGTCGAGAATATATCATCATACTGCAAGGTAGAAAAGCCATGCAAGAGCCGTGAGGTGGGGGAGAAATACAACGGCAACAAGAAGCGTCGAGAGTCGGATAAGCAACTACGACATAGTCACTCCCATGCCTACCCCCCCACGACATAGAACGTGGGAGTACCTAGATGATCGACAGGTTCCTAAATAATCTATCATATAATGTAGGAACCCGGGCAGATCATGCAGGAACCCGTATAGATCATTATGCAGGTATGCCTATGCCCCCACGATATAGAACGTGGGGGGATTTATAGAATCGACATATTCTTTTAAAATCTATACTGCCCCCACGATGTAGAACGTAGGGGTACCGAGATGATCGACGGGTTCCTGCATTATGCATATGCATCTCTTCTGGTACCTGCATGATCTACAGCCGTACCTGCATTATACATATGCGGCTCTGCGGGACACGATGCCAAGAGATTTCAATATCCAGCCCGCGCATTGCGGTGCCGTGCTTGGAAGAAGTTTCAGAACCGCAACCCTTGCTGCCTTAGAAACAGGGCTCGCATTGGTCCGGACTTATTAGAATACAGCACGGCAATACGGACATACGTATCACGCCCATCATTGTGGTCTATTCATTGGCGGGTGAAGCAGAATTGGCGTGTTCTAGGCAAGCCTCGGCGCGCGCGAGACTAAATTGCGTGCCTTCTATGACTTTGATTGGAACCCATATCGTCATGGCCTTTGATTCCCATAGATCCCTCTTCATGATGCTAGCTAGGACCGCTGTACCTAGTCTTGCTGGTCCTGGCAGGTCTTGATGCCCTGGCAATGCAGTCAGTGGTTCATCAACCAACTTTCTATATCCGGTCCAGGGGCATAATCACTCAGTCCCCTCGGGTGGCCTTTTTGCCAGAGCGCGACTGAGAGGCGGTGACGGGGTTCCCTAGAGCATACGACTCGCGGGGATACTATGGTTGATTACGTCGGCCTTCTCAAGTACTAGCTTAGGCCAAAGGGGTAGGCATGGATGTACCTGCTCCTCCGTGCGGACAGAGGGGGCAATCATACGTCGTCAATTCATGTGACTATATGACAACGGATTTAAATAGCGTAGTCTTATCTTCCTAAGGAAGTTGTCGGGTGACAGCCGGTACCTGCATTATGCATATGTTGGTAAACGGGTACCTGCATCTTTCCTCTTTCCTCTTTCCTCTTTCCTCTTATCGTTAGTCTCTCATCGGTTATCGCTTATTAATTCTCGGTTATCGTCTTCTCTCTTTCCTCTTCTCTCTTTCCTCTTCTCTTTCTCCTCTCCTCTCCTGCCTCTTCTCTCTTGTCTTTAATCGTCAAAGTCTCAGTCTGTCCCGGAAGTGCAGGCATTCTCCTCGAGTGTCGCGTTAAGTAAACTGTCCTGGAGTAAATACTGCAACGCGCTCCTGATTGAGCTCCCAACCACAAGTGGGACAAGCAAAAATGACTTCATCTTCGACTTCACCTTCGACTTTCACCTTCAAGTCATCGAGATCAATCTCTACCATCAGGTGAAATCAAACGTAGCTCAACCTTGGGAATCAACCACATCGTAGAGGCAAGTTCTCGCACTATCTATCTACTTAGGGCTCAAGGGTCTCTCTGCCGCTTCTTGCCAGCTATCTGCATCTGAAGACCAATCCAAGTCTCAGGATCCCGTGTCTTCGAGTAGGTGTGGCTACGCCTTTGCCTTATCCCATAATATCCCAGCCAATCTCGGAGAAGTCACCATCCCTGCCTTGATAGCCGAGGCCATTGTCCTATCTGCCCCTTGCGTTCGGATTGATGCAAGAGCTAGCATATGTATAATGCAGGTACCTGCAGGGCTGCATATGCACGACATAGATCACGCAGGCACCCAAAGCCCTGCATGTGCATAATGCAGGAACCCAGACAGATCAAGCAGGAACCCGCTGTCAATCGTGCAGAAATCGGTAGATTATGCAGGAACCCGTTGCAGATCCTGGAGATCATTCAGGTACCCGTGCAGATCATGCAGGAACCCGATGCAAGTCATAGGTAGATCATGCAGGAACCCGAAGTAAGTCATACGTAGATCATGCAGGTACCCGTGTCGATCATGCAGGTACCCCCACGATATAGAACGTGGGGGGTATCTAGGCGTGGGGGTTAGAGCGTGGGGGTTAGAGCGTGGGGGGTTTAAGCATAGGGGGTTTAAGCGTGGGGGGTTAGAGGTAAGCTCTTAATACCTTAGACGGTATTTAAAGAAAAATTACGCTTACGCTCCTCTAAGTCGATGCTAAAGTCAGCTATGCTATAAGACTCGTAGGGGAAGAGCGTCGTGAGGTATAAACCTTTTCCGTTTATTAATCGACCGACTAGATGCAGTAATGCGTATGCTCCTGTCGTAAAAAAAACAGCTTTAGCTCGTAAGTAAAAGGGGGAGTTAAGTAGTATTAATCACAGCGTGTTGTCTAGTAAATGCTAGGAACTAAATTATATTATTGAAGAAGACCTTTGAATTATACGAGACTTCCCGTCTAAAGAAGCTTTTTATAAAAAATAATAGTATCGTGGATTTTATAGTTAAGATGAAATGAACTGCGATTTTCGACGATAGATAAAAAGGGCGAGGCGTAAAGTTAATTAAACTAGATAAAAGAAAGGGAAAGCTGAAATGCCGTGGTAAAAGCGCGCTATATAATATATAAAACATATTGCAGCGTTTAAAAGACACATAGTGCCTATATGTATTGAATCTATCATGCTATGAGTAAGAAAAAAAAATGAAAAGAATACTATTTCTTAGTAGTCTGATTACCTTGCTTAATAAAATTTTAGTAGAAATTACGCACACGATTGGTTGAGATATGCTAATAACTATAATTAGCAGAGGGTTCGTAAAGATATCTGTAGGAGAATGTGTTCTGACCTCTCTTATAATAGTAGCTCTCGCAGCCGATAGAGATAATATCCGATAGCGTCGAGGAGAAGGCTTCCTCTCTCGAAAAGCCCTTGCAACCGATTCTTCGTCGGCTTATCGGAGGTTAGTGCTAGAGGAAATAAGGTAATTTGCAGCCCCCAAGACACGGCAACAGATATAAGAAATGAAGGAGGAATATCACCATACTTCAAAAAAAAATAGCTTCGACTCTGGGCTGTCTTTCCAGATTATTGAACCATAAGTAGTGTTACTCTATGATGCTGGAAGACGTTATTGGAAACGCGGGGAAGGGGACGAGGAGAGGGGATGGGTGAGCCTTATCAGCAAAAGCTGAGAGTAGGCCTGGGTGAGTTGGCTCCTTCCCCGCTCCCTAAGCAAACGCGCACCCCGCAAAATACTACGTCATTAGGAACGTCATCCAGAACGTCATCAAGAATGTTATTAAAATAGAGTAAGGCCAGAAAGTGACCCTATAAAATAACGGATCAATATGCTTGCCTTTAGTTTCCCATTCGCCGAGTCTATCACCGCGTCTCCCTTATCCCGCCGCCCTACCGCCTTATCGTCTTGACTGCCCTTAGAGCTCCTCGTCCCGCATCTTCAGTAACATGAACAAGAAGACATAAGTGAGCCGTCTAGTCTGCAACACGCTATAGGCAAAATGCCCCTACAATGTTAGCGTGCAAACGAGCATACCCCTCGAGCAAACATAATCATATAGAAATGCGTCTAGATCAACTCGACGCCGGCTGCCTCACTAGCGTAGGAATACTAGCACGCAGCCATAGGGTACGTACTACTGCAAGATATGCTACGCTCGAGTTCAATAGATGTCAATGAAACATGTTGTCGTAACGGGACTAACAATGCTGTAGCTGGGATAAGTATGTAGGCAGGGGAATAAAACATGCTTCGTCACTGAAAGGGTTCCTCCTTCATACGCAGAAACAAACCAGCTGGCAGAAATCGACGCGATACTCAGGCACGCTCGTGTACAAGTAAGACTACCCGGTGACAAGGCAGGCGCTCTGCATCTCTGCTGTATAATATTCTTAGGATATCGGCATTAAAGAAAGTAGGGTGCATCCTATCATTTCTCACTACCACCCCATCAGATTTGCCATGTTTGGTTGAGGGAGATAAGTTGGCTAAGCCGACGAACAACAGCGTTGCGTCGTCGTGTGCTAACTGTCGAAGACTTTGGAAAGAAGGCGCGCGCGGCTTGAGACGTGAGAGGAATGGCTTGGTGGAGCCAGGGGGCGGAGGGGCGTACTCCCATTGGATGCGCGGGATGCCGCCAGCCAAGTCTGGTTTAGCTTCTACCGGGCCGAACGGGTAAGGCTTAGTCCGGCCTGCTTCTTATTTTTTTTTAAAGCTTGCTAATTACCTAACGAATATAATTACTTACCTAATAGCAAGGGGCTTTATTTAGCATCAGGAAGGTTATTATTAAAAATATATATATATATTCCCTATTACTATATAAATCTTAATAAAAAAGAAAAAATATATATAAAAATATATATATATTCCTTTATTATTAAATATATTAATAAAAAAAAAAGAATATAATTTATTATTAAGTATTTTAATAGAACATATATATATATATATAAATATATATATATTCTTTATTATTAAATATATTTTTATAAAAAGATTATTTTTTATAATATTTTTATTAATATTTTTATTAATTTTAAATATTTTTTAATTTATTAATATTTTAATTTATTAATTTTAAAGCTTTTTATAATTTAATTTCTATAATAAATAGCTATATATTTAATATATATAAAAGCTTTAAAATAATTTAAAAAGCTTTTTAATAAATTACTTTTAATTAAAGCTTTTTTATTAATATTTATATTAAATACTTTTTTACTTTAAATTTTTATAAAAGATTTTTTATGTATTTTTAAAAAAATAAATATTTTTTAAAATAAAAATATAATTTTAATTTTAATTATTAAAAAATAAAAAGCTTATATAGTAAAAATTAATTATTTATAAATTATTTTATTAATTATAAACTTAAAAGTTAAATTTTTAAAGCTATAAATAAAAATTATAATTATAATTTTATAAAAAGTATTATATATATATAATATAAATATTAGAATAATAATAATAGCTTCTTACCTTAAGTAAGAAGCTTAGCTAGCATAGATTAATATTAATTTAATTAATTATATAATATAAGGTATAACTTATATAACTAAGGGTTTATTTATTTTATTACTTTTTAAATTAAACTTTTTCTTTAAAAAGTAATTTATATATTTAGTTTAAACTTCTTTTTCTTTTATATACTTAAATAAGGTTTTTTATTACTTTATATTAAGCTTAAACCTTAAGCTATAATAAGTAGTATATATAATTATATAATTAAGCTATCTTATAATAAAGGTATTTTTATTTAAAAAAAAGAATTAAAATTATTAAATTTGTTAATAATAAACCTTAAGTTATTTAAATCTTTAATTAGCTTTATATATAATAGCTTTATTAAAACTTAATTTTAAATATAATAAAAGATACTAATAATATTATTATAAAGTATTAAATTAAAAAGCTTTTAAATTATAATATTTTATAATTCCTTTAATAATAAAAATATAAATTTTAATATTATTAATAATTTAAATAATTATCTTTCTTATAATAAAATTAAATATAATTATTTTTCTTATCTTCTTATAATTATAAAAAAGCTTATAGCTTTAAAAGAAATATAATAGAGTTATAATATTAAATTATATTTATAAAATTAATAAGTTTAATATATTATTATTAAATATTATTAAAACTATATATATTTCTTAAACTTTTATTATTTACTTTATTTTCTTTAAGAATAAATAATATTATATATATTTAATAATATATATTTATAGTAATTTTAATAATTATATCTTTATAATAAAGCTTTATATTTCTTTTTATCTTTCTTCTTTTATATTATTATATTTATTTATTATTTTTATCTTTTAATTTATATTATCTTAATAGCTTTTAAGATTATTTAATATTACTTTTAGAAAATATTATTTTATATTTATATTAAGGTTTATATTAATATTTATAGTATCCTTTAGCTTATATATAAAATATAAGCTATATTAATTAAACTTAATTAATAATTATTAGAATATTAATTAATATTAAAATATAGCTTAAAGCTATATTTATATTTAATTAATATTAATAATTAGAGTATTAATAAAGCTTATATTACTATAGCTAGGCTAAGTTAATTATATAATTTAATAACTTATAGCTTTTTATAGAGTTTATTAAAATTAATTAAATTAATTTAATTAATATATTATTTATAAATAATAAGTATTAAGTTAAGTATATTATTAAAAGTAAAGGGTTTTATTAAAATAGTAATTACTTTATATATATATATATATATAAGAGAGAGAAAGTATATATATATATATATATATATATAATAAAAGATAAAGATTAAAAAAAGATTATAAAAAGCTTATATAGATTTTATATATATTATAATAATAATATTTAATAATTATTAAAAATATTAATTTATTAAACTTTATTTAATTTAATTAATTATTATTAAATATAATTATATCTTAATTAATTATAAAAAAAACCTTAAAAAGCTTATAAATATTTATATATTTAATAACTTATATATATTTAAAATAGCTTTTAAGCTTTTATATAAATATATTATATTTAATTACTTTTTTTAAAAGTTTAAGCTTTTAAATTAATAACTTTAATAGCTTTTAAATATAAGATCTTTTAATAATAATAAACTTAAAGGTATTTCTTAAGCTTATTTTAATTAAAGCTAAAGGTAGGTTAAAAAGTATATATAATTTTAAGAAATTAATTTATTAAAAGCTTTCATAATTCAAATATATTAAAAAGTAAAAAGCTATAAAAATAATAATAATATTATTATTAATAACTTTAATAATTATTATAAATTTAAAAAAGCTAGTATTAAAAAGCTTTAACTTTATAAGTTTTATAAATAATTTCTTAAAGCTTAATATATAAAAGCTTTAAGTTATTATTTAAATTACTTTTAATATTAAAGTATATAATAACTTACTATAAATACTTATTTTTTAGCTTTAAAAAGACTTTTTAAATATATTTAATAATAAAGCTTTTAATAAGTTTATAAATATTACTTTTAATAGCTATAAGCTTAATTACTTTAATAATTATATATTATTTAAATATATTAATAATAATTTAATTTAAATAAAAGTTAATAAATAACTTAAGGAAAAAAAATATAATAATAACTTTTATATATTACTTACTTTTATAATAAATACTAAAGCTTTTAATAAGTTTAATAGCTTAAAGAATAATAAAGAAATACTTATAATTAAAATTAAATAATTATTTCTTTAATATTTTACTTTTTAATTAAGAAAAAGTATTAAAATATTATAAAATATAAAAATATAATTAAATATAAAAAATAAAATATACTATAATAATTTAATTTATATTCTTATTATATATATTTTATAATATATATTTATAAGAGTTTTAATAATATTAAGTATTATTATTAAATTATATTTACTTTATATTATTAAATTAAGCTTATCTTTAAGCTTTATACTTCTTATATTTTATCTTTTCTTATTATTTTTATCTTTTAATATATATTAATTTAGCTTAATTTAAATTATTTTAATAATATTTAAGATTATTTAATATTACTTTTGGAAAGTATTACTTTATATATATATTAATATTTAAATTAAAGCTTATAATCTTTTCTAATTTATATAAGAAATATAAGCTATATTAATTAAACTTAATTAGTAATTATTAAAATACTAGCTAATATTTAAATATTGCTTAAGGCTATATTTAAATTTAATTAATATTAATAATTATAATATTAATAAAAGCTATATTATTCTAGCTAAGGTAAGTTAATTAAATAGCTTAATAATTTATAATTATTTATAAAGGTTATTAAAATTAGCTAAATTAATGTAGCTAATATTTTATTTATAAACTATTAGTATTAAGCTAAGTATATTATTTAAAGTTAAAAGTTTAATTATTATTATTATTTTATTAATTATAATTATTATTATAAGTTATAAGTTATAAGTTATAAGTTATAAGTTTTAATTATAGTTTTATATATATATATAATTAAAGGTAAAGATTAAAAAGAAATTATAGGAAGCTATATTATTCTTTATATATATTATAATAATAAGATTTAATAATTTATTAAAAACTTTAATTTATTAAATTATATTAATTAAATTAATTATTATTTAAGTTTAAAAGCTATTTAAGTATATATAGTTTAATTATATTATTAAGCTAAAGCTTAAGATTATATTTTAAAAGATTAAGCTTTTTAGCTTTATATTATATATATTAGATTTTCTAAAAATAAAAAAGAAAATAAAAATAAATAAATATAAAATAAGTTTAATAATATAAATTATTACTTTTTATAATTATTAAATTATATTTCTTATTAAAAGCTATTTAATTATTATAAAATATTTAAATTAATAAATATTATATACTTTTAATTAAGCTGAAGATATTATAATTATATATATATATTATTTTATATATTATAGCTATATAATCTATAACTATATATATAAAAAAGATTATATATAAAGAAAATAATTATATATAAAAAAAGTAATTATATATATTATAATTATATATATTATAATTATTTAAATTAAATAAATAAGTAAATAAATATAATTATTAGAATTATAATATAAAAAGTATATAATATAATTATAATCTATTAATAAATACTATTAAATAGTAAGGAATATATATATATATATATTTAATAATAACTTTCCTTAATATTAAATTAGGCTTCCTTTTTATTAAGTAAGTAATTATATATATTAAGTAATTAACAAGCTTTTAATTTTTTTTAATTTTCTTAATACTTATATACTTAAGTATATCCTATTATATAGCGCTATATATAAGCAAGCCTTAAGATAACTTATAAGCTATAATTACTCTACCTTAAGGCTTGAATTTTAATAAGAAAATTTAAATTCTTAATAAGTATTAATCTTATTTAAGAAAGCAGTAAGAATTAATAAAAAATAAAAGCTAGCTCCTAAGGTATTATAAATTATATATAGTAATCTATATACTTTATATATTAACTTTATATTATTATTTTACTATAAACTTAAACTTAATTAATATTATTATTATTAATAATTATTACTTATCTTTTATTACTTTATTTAATAAATTATAAGCTTTTTACTTTTAAAAAGTAATTATATTTTTTTTCTTTTATTATAAACTTATAAAGTAATAATATTTAATTCTTTTTAATATATATTTTATATTATACTTTCTTTTTTATTATATATATATATTATATATTTTATATTAAGCTCTTATTACTTTTATTTAATTATATATATTTATAATCTTTATATATAATTTAAATAATTATTAATAAGGTTATTTTTTATAAATATAAATTAATAAAGTTAATAAAACTAAAGTTAATAAAGTTAAAATTAATTATTATTATTATAATTTATAAATTAAATTATTATTATTAATAAATATAAGATTATATAAAATATATCTTTTAAACTAAAGAATATAAAATAATTTAAAATATAAAAAAATAAGATTATAATTATATTATAATAATATAAATATATATAAGTATTTTAAAAAAGACTTAATATAAATAATACATTAAATATTATAATTAATAAATCTCAATATAATATAATTATATGAATTAAATTAATTATTATTTAAGTTTAAAAGCTACTTAAATATATATAGCTTAATTATATTATTAAATTAAAGCTTAGGATTATATTTTAAAAGGTTAAGCCTTCTAGGTTTATATTATATCTATTAGACTTTCTGAAAATAAAAAAAGAATAAAAAAGAAATTAATATAATATAATTATTATTTATTAATATTAATAATAAAATCTAATAAATAATAAAGATTTAAAGCTAGAATCTTTATAATTTTATACATATAATTATATAAGTAATTAAAATATATTAATAAAAAGACTTATAAATCTTATATATTAAATAATATATAAATTTATCTTTATAAAAAGGAAAATCTTTATAATAATTAAAGCTTTTTTTAAAAGAATTAATATATTTTACTTAAGATTAATAAATTATTATTTAATTATAAATTAAAATAAAAATAAAAATATTTAAACTTTAAATAATTTTTAAATTAAACTAATCTTTAAAAGAACTAAAAAAACTTATTTTAATTTTTATTAATATTAAAAGAATAAGTAATATAATAAAGAAATTAATAAAATTAATAATTTAATATTACTTAATTAATATTCATTATTAAAAATCAAATTAATAAATAATAAGTTTTATATTTAAATAAATAATTATATTAAAGCTATTAATAATTATAAATTTAAAAAAAATAATATAAAAGAAATAATTAAATTTAAATATAATTACTTTATTAAACTTAATAAGTTTAAGTATTTAGAATTTAAATATTAAAAGAAATACCTAGAGCTATACTTTAAGACTAAAGAGAAATTAGTATAAAAAGATTAAAAAGAAAACCTTAATATTTTAAATATTAAAGGAATATTTAATAACTTTAATAATTATATAAATATAAATATAGACTTTACTTTAATAATATATAAAATACTTTTAGAAAAGTTTTTTATTTACAATAATAATTATAGCTATTATATTATTAATAACTTTTAATAATTTTATATTAAGTAATATTTTAATAAAAGAAATACTATATTTATAAATAATAATAAAATAATTCTTATTATTGTAATTAATAATATATATATATACTTAATATAGAAAAAATACTATACTTAATTAATATAGTATATTATTTAATTATATTAATAAATATAATTAATATAAATAAATTAAAAGCTAAAAGTATTACTTATAATAAAATATATAATATCTTTATTTAATATTATTTTTTCTTTTTCTAGAATTTCTAACTTATATAGTATAAAGCTAGAAAGCTTAATCTTTTAAAATATAATCTTAAGCTTTAGCTTTATAATATAATTAAACTGTATATATTTAAATAGCTTTTAAACTTAAATAATAACTAGTTAGATTAAATATAATTTAATAAATAATATAAAGTAAATATAACTTTAATACTATTAAAGCTCCTATAAATATATATAATAATATATATATAATAATATCTTTATTTATTAAAATATAAAGAAATAAATTACTTAATTTAAATAAATTAATAATATTATTATTATTAAGTTAATATTAAATATAAAAAATATTATATTAATAGCTTTTATAAATATTATAATAAAAGTAATTAATTATAACTTTATATATTATAAAGTAAATTATATAAATAAAGAATAAGGCTTATATATTTATTAAATAATTAAAATTTAAATAAATTAATATAACTTAAAGGATTATTATTATAAAAGCTATTACTTTATAAAAATACTTTAAAATATTAATTATAAAAAGTTTATTTAAGTAAATAGCTTTTTATTTTATAATTATTAAGATTTTATTATATATAAACTTATAGCTTATAGAAATATATAATATATACTTTATATTATTAATACTTAAAGTAATTTCTATTAAGTTATAATAATAATTAATTATAAAAATATTATCTTTATTATAAAAATATAGAAAAAAGCTATAGAAAATTATATATTAATATAAATTTAAATATTCTACTTTAATAATATAAAAGAATTTATATTTAATAAAATAAATACTTTTTATATTAAAGAAAGAATTATAATAAAAATTAATATACTTTATATATTTAAATATTAAAATAAAATTAAATATATTAATTAGATTTTTATTATTAAAGTAAAAATTAATATTATTAATATAAAGATATTAAATTAACTTTAGCTTTATATTATAAAATATTAAATAAAATTTAATAACTTTTTATTTATATATATAAATAAAAACTTTAAGCTTTTAATTTTAAAGATAATAAAAAGTATTAATAATAAATTTAAGTATAATATTTCTTATTTATATATTTAATAATATATAATATATATATATATTTTAAAAATTAAAAAAGAATATATTAAAAAAATAAATAAATAAGCTTAAAAAAGTAATTTTATTAATTTTAAAAGTAATTATAATTATATTATAAAAGTTTAAATATTTAAATTAGAAAAGGTTATTTATATAAAAGATATTTACTTTTATAAAAAAAAGAAAAGTAATTAAAAATTATTAATAATATTAAATATAAAATTACTTTAATTAACTTTAAAGTTAATAAAGCTATATATTTAATATAATTTATAGAAATTATAAATATATAATATATTATATTTTAATTATAATTTTAAAATAAAAAAACTTAAAATAAAGAATTTTAAAATAAAAAGATTTAAAAGAAAAAACATTAAAATATAAAAATATAAAATATTTAAGATAAAAAAATATAAAAGCTTTAATTTAAAATATTTATATAATTAAAATTATTTTTAGATTTTTATTTTATATTTAAACTTAAGATTAAATTTAGAAATAAAAAAGTAATTAAAATATTTAATTTAAATAATTTAAATTTAAATAAAATTATATATTTAATATTTAAATATATAGTAAAATTAATAAAGAAATAAAAAGATATTAAATAAAATCTATATTAAAGTAATTTAATAAAAGTAATTATTATTAAAAAATAAAAGAATTATAGATAATAAAATAGCTTTTTAATTTAATTATTATATTTAAATAGAAATTTAATATAATTAATAGTTTTTTCTATAGCTTAAAAAGTATTTATTTTAATTTAAATTAAATTTAAGAAAAAGAATTTAATTATTCTTTTTTAATTTTATAAATTAATAAAAATATTATATAATATTTTAATAAAGCTTTTTATTACTTAATAATAATATATAAATAAAGTAATTATAAAATTAGATAATAATTAATTAAATAGAAAAAGCTAGAAAAAACTATTAAAAAAGAAATATAATCTTTAATTAAAAAACTAAAAGAATACTTTATATTTAAAAGTAAATAAATATATATTATAAAAAGATTAATTAATAAACTTACTTATATAAAGGTATAATAAGTAGTTAAAAGAAATTAATAAATTAATAATAATTATAAAGTAAAAGACTTTTATTTTATTATTATATATATAATAACTTTTAAGACTTTTTATATAATAATTATAATAAGTAAGAATAATTAATAATAAGTTAATATAAAGATTATATTTCTTTATATTAATATATAATAAAAAGTTTATATTAGGTAATTAATAAATTATAAAAATAGTATTAATTATATATGCTTTTTTAATAAAAGTCTTTATAGTTTATATTATTCTTTTAAATAATAAAATAATACTTCTATTAATTTATTTAATATAATTAGCTTTTAATTATTTAAAAATAATCTATATATTTATATTAAAAATAAGAAAATTAAACTTCTTATTTATATTAATAATTTAATTATATTTAATTTAAATAACTATATTATTAATATAATATTAAATAAAATAAAATAATTTATATTTTTTAAAAAACTAAATAAACTATAATTATTCTTTAATTTAGAAATTACTTATAACTTATAAAAGTAAATAATTAAACTTATATAAGAAAAATATATTAATATAATTATTAAGAAATTTAATTTAAATAAGATAAACTTTATTAATATTCCTTAATTATTAAAGCTTAAGATTCTATATAATTAAAAAGATTATAATATTATGATGTAGTTTAAATAATAATATAAATAAATTAAAAAGTTAAATTAAATTATATAAAATATAAAGCTTAATATTATATTTATTATATTTAAGCTAAATAATATAAATATAAATACTAAAGAAATATATATAAAGATCTTTAAATATTTATTATATTATTTAAAGAAAACCTTTAAATTTAATATTATTTTTAAAAATAATTATAATCTTAAAGATATTAAATTTTATATAAATATAAATATTTCCTTTATTAATACTTTATTTAAATATATTTTTATAATAAGCTATATTATTTATTTTAAAAATAAACTTATAATATAAAAATCTAAGAAATAGACTTTAATTCTTTATAATTTAATTAAATTAAAATTTATTAATTTAATTTTAATAAATATTTTTATACTTTAAGTATTTTAAATAATAAAAAAACTTAATTATAAATAATTATTTAAATTAATTATATTTATTAATAATTAAAATATTATAAATATAGGATTTAACTTTATTAATATAATATATATAAAGTATATTAATATTAAATATAAATATATAATTAATTATATTATTAAAGAATATATTAATTTATATTAAATTTAAATTAATATAATAATTATAAATAGCTTAATAAAGCTTTTATTAAGTAATAAATACTAAAGATTTTTAATTATATTAAAAATAATTATATAAAAATATTATTAATTAAAAAGTAATATTAATAATTATAAAAAGGAAATACTATAATTAAATTAGAAAAAAGATTATAATAAGCTTTATTTCTTAATAAATATATTAATATAATATATTAAATTTAAGAAATAATACTATAAACTATATATAGTAATCTATATACTTTATATATTAACTTTATATTATTATTTTATTCTAAACCTAAACCTAGTTAATATTATTATTATTAATAATTATTACTTATTTTTCATTACCTTATTTAACATAAGGGAACTTAATAAATCGAAGGTATTATTAATATTATAAAGGCTGCTATTAATATTGCTACCTTTATTAGTATAACCCTTCGTTAAGTAAGGTAGCGTAATAATGCGACTTACGTATAGACGCGACTATAGTAATTAACTAAATAAGTCTTTATATAAATTTAGTAGAGAACGTTTCTAAAATAAGACTAATGCTTATTGAAAATTCAGATTTTCTTATCGAAAATTCGGGCCCCCTCTGCCTTACTTCCATGACGAATGAGCTGCCGTGGTGGGGTGGGTGTCTTGCTTATCTCACTTGGCAATATCAAGATGTTGGTCAAGTTCAACAAACAACGTCGATAATTCAGAGCCTCAATAGAAGGGTCCAGGCCGTGAGATCCAGATACTGATTGGCAGTCGGTCGCGGAAACAGAATATGAGAGGGAGGATATGGGTTGGGACAAAGTGGTCACTTCCCCCCGGTAGCCAAACAAATAGTTCAGGGCCAAAAGTAATTGGAAGTTTCCAAGTCTGGGCATTTCTGGTGTCAATGGCCTTGTTCTTAGCTGGCAGCAGTCCCTAGGTACGTTGGGGCACCCCGTGGCTAGAGATCATCACACATATACCACAGCCCAGACCGTCTTGTTGGTAAAATGCCTTGTTGCTGTACTCTGTACTTGATAATAACTCTGTAAATCATCACGGAGATACCATCAAAAGCCCATACGCACAAGCCGTCACAGCTTCGATGCCACTGGTTGAAGTTGATATTTCCCTGACGTTCTTGGGGTAGATTTCCGAGGCACATTCCTGAGCAAGGTGACGAGAGCCTCGTCAGAATTTCTTTCCTTAAAGTAATAGAATGATAGGGTTACAAGAATATCTAAAGATACCAGGACTTTCGGATCAATGTAGAAAACATAGGTACGGAGCTCGTGGGTATGTAGATGGGCACGGAGATGATGGGCACGGGGGATGATGGGCATGGAGGATAAGATCTGTCGGAATGGATAGAGCTACTTCCTCCGTGCTCACTTCCTTCGTGTCCGCCTCATCTGTAACTATCTCCTCTGTATCCACCATCTGTGTTTCTATCTCCTAACTCAAGCATTCTCGACTTTATCCTCGCTATATATAGCTTATGATACTTGCTACCTTTTCTCGCGTACTTTTCTAAATAAAGCCAATTTATTTGAATTCTTAGTAGCACTTGATGCTTGAGAGGCAATTTCCAACAAGGAGTGATATTCAACCACGATCATGGCGTAAAAAATCAAAAGCTTATCAAGCAATATTAAGTCCGCCAAGTTTGGCAACATACAGGCAGCTGCTTGATTTTGATAGAGAGACAGGAGTAGGTAGGTATCTAGATGGCATTTTGACAAACAGGGGACAGAGGGGATGGTGATCAAAAAGATAGGTGGAATGTATTATGTACTTGAGAGCGTCGAATTGTTTATTTTCTAAGGGGGACCAACGATGCAGAGATTGTTCTAATTAGTGTTGGGGAGGAATATGGGAAGTCTCCATATGCTTTTCTCCTTGGGGAAATAGATTGAGAGAGCTCAATCTTGCCAGAGATACGGTCACTTGTCGAACGGGCTTGCGGGGTGAAGAAGGAACGAGCATGTCATGTGTTGGCGTCCTTGGTAGGGCGTTCTTTCCTGTAGACTGGAGGAAAGGGAGGGGAGTGCTTTGCTCCCGTGGTTGACGACGACGAGAGTTCTCAAGCAGCTCGGTGTGCTCGTCCACGGGAGTGCATGCAAAGGTTGACGGGCCCGAGTCCTGCCACGGGGAAAATTGGAGGCGGGGAAGGCATCAGGTCGGGAGCCAGTTTCGATCTGCAACACTGCTCAAAAAGACGACCTTTCTAGCACCTGACCTCGGGCAACCCAGGTTCGGAACGTCTCTATAAAGTCCTAGGTCAACATGGTTGCATATTTCATCGTGTTCTATGTACATGTGAACGGGGGACCTCGAGAGGTTCGTCTATTGATAAGGACTCGCGTGTCATGCCGCCGTGACTACCAACTTTTGCCCTGCGTTGAGAATCGGGACCACCTAGTAGTAATACGTAAGCAGATGCGGTCCATCTATGTCCTGACTTTTCTTACACTTTCTTACCTCAATCAGCATCAGGTCCATCTATGCGTCGAGCTTTGGCTGACAAGATTAAATATATATTTGGCACGCTTGGCCGACGGAGGAATCGCAAAGTAAATAGTGTCCGGTTTCGGCTGGACATCATCTGTGGGCAATGATGTATCAGGTATATCACGCGCTCTATAAGCGGTAGCGTGGACGTCGATATGGACCGGCCACCCGATTGTTCATCCCAGCGTGCCCCAGCTCGGCCGCCATCTAGGAAGCTATGGATCAGCATCATGACGGCCATTTGGCGCTTTATATCATGCTCTACGTTAACAAGGCTTTATCCCGGACGCCCGCGATCTGTCTTTGATTTCTCCTTGCCTTTTTTGCTTGCTTGCTTGCTTTTGTTTTATATGCCCGGTCATTGTCATACTCGGTTTTGGTTTCCTATGGCATAATGTAGATCTGACTTAGTCGTCCTGCTAATTCATATGCTTCGAGAAACCAATGCGTGCTGTTGTCAGTGTGATTAATGTAATAGACAGATGCACGAGATGTTCTATTTGCAGAACAAGCACGCCTTTTCCTCGAACGGCTCACATGTAACGCAACGACATATTTGTTGTCATGCCGGCAGCACAAGCAAATATACATTCAGTAAATGAGGTTGGCCATGTTGAGGTTCATGTCAACAAGAGAAATCTGACTCTTGACGACCAGATCCTGTAGGCGTGAACAAGATGCAGTTGCATACGTGAACTCAGAACGCCACCCCTCTCTGGCGACTACTTCAGACGAAATACTGTCTTCTCCCTTGCTGTCAGCAGCGCAGCCGTTGAATGTTCCGATTGTTCCAGAGTCCGCTACTGGCTCGGCATATGAAAAGTGTGCCTGCGAGATTGAGCCGTACCCCCGAGAATCGCACCATCTGGGTGTAGCAATTTAGGGCATGAGTGTGGAATCGGCTGCTTAGTACCACCGGGGAATTAGGTCCATTGCAAAGGTCACGGTTTAGGACGTACCTGGCTAATAACATCAAAGATTAGAAGTCAAGTCAACGGGGCGAGATTCAGTACCGTGAATAATGGAGGAAACACTACATTTTAAAAGTGCCAGAAGAGGCCTAAAGTCGGACTCTAGTGCAACCCGGGCAATCCAATAAATCCCTTTCACCAGCATATATGTTAGTTTATACTTGCTCATCACCATTTAGCTACGTTTGCAATCATATGATGCTGACTTCTTTGCGCCCCTTCTGACTTGTTGCTTTTTCGTCCTCGTTCCGCAGCAGCCTCGCGATTGTATGACAGCCTTCCTCGTCAGTATCCTTTTCCCCTTCTGCATACTGATATCTCCCTTCTTTTTTCCCTCCTCGTCTTCGCGTATCCAAGCTTGAAGCACGAGCTCGAAAGTAAATGGCCTCTCGCTGGTCCCGCATTCAGGCTGTCGGCCGAATCAAGGGGGCCAGCTACTTCGACGATACTTGCTGCTCTACATGCACGTGCTGTTTGTGAAGGATGCTAACAATAGTGAATCGAATAGACATTTCGGACGGGGCTTGCTGCAAGATACATGCAGGAACCATTAGGTACCTAGGCTCCTCAGTCACCACTTTCTGTCGGCTCTTTTTCTAGATGCAGCAAAGGAGCCCGGCGCAGCGGACTGGGAGGGCGATTACGACTCAGCAATCCAACGTGCGACCTTTGAAGAGGAAGTTGGGGCTCACCCAAATCGAAACGCAGCAGCCGGTTGCTGATCCATCCCAAACGGACGACGTCGATGCGGCAGATGATGTGAATCTTCGATGATGGAATTTAGAGGGAAGAAGAGCACAAGACGCGCCAGGCCCCATGACATCCTATGGGAGAGATAGAGAAAGCCCGATGATGAGTGGGTTATTCCGGACCAATGGGGTGAAGTCGGGCATTTGCTCATCGTGCCTAGCTTTCTATTTCATGATATTCCTCGCATTTCGCGTTGTTTAATTTCTCATCGCAGACACCGACACTGCCCCGAGAGAAATGAATAAAACAAATCCGTCTTCGCTTTGATTTTAGTAACATGTCGAGCAGATATTGGCCATGTCCTCTCCTTTGAGGTCATGGTTGGCACACACAATATCTTACTGTCAAACAGTCATCACGTTCACGACCCGACACCTAATGTGGCCATGACCTCACCATCAATATTGACCACTGATGTTGCCAATCTGCTCGAACCTTCTCAACCTAACGACTACCTTCCCCGAGATAAGATACTATCAAGGTTGACGTAAAGCTCGGGACGTTGGTTCAGTACTACCTGAGGGTACATGGTTGCAGTCACCCGGAGAGTTCTCTGCAAGAGACTCGAAAACTTGGGAAAGCACTGGCGTGACGTTGAGGAAGGCCTCATCAGAGGAAGTTACTACACGGCGCGGAATGGGTGCGCTGGGGTCTCGAGGTACTACCACTCCGCCCAATCAAGTGCGCATCTCGAGATAAAGCCGGCAAAAGTACACCCTTCCTGCAGGACGCCATCAGCATCCAGGACAAGAACAAGCCGTACGCCCCATGTTAAAGGCACGCGGGTCAGGCTGTTCACTTTCAGGGACGAACGCAAGGCTGCTTACGAGCTGTCTAACGAGGGTACCAAAAGGAACCGTCGGGGAAAAAAGGCGACCGAGGTGTTTTAACACCCACCCCCTTCCACTTGGACAGGACGCATTTGCTTGTTTCCCTGGAGATTTCGGTCTTTATTCTCCTTTTCCGCAATTGGTCGACGTGTTTGAATAAAAGAAAAAAGATAAAGAATGAAGGCGCTTTGAGCCTGTCTGTACCTGCATTATACATATACGGCTCTACGAGTACCTGCACGATTTATACTATCTGCACGATTGATAACTGATTGTTGTTGTTGCTGTTGTTGTTGTTGTATTTAACGCCGGTAGTGTCCGTTTTAGGCAAAGGGCGTCTATCTAGAAAGCTAGCCTAAATTTTAGTACGCAAAAAATGAAACCTCCCCCGGACAGGATCGAACTGTCGATCTCCCGATTGCAGATGAACTAACAGTCGGACGCCTTAGCCAGCTGGGCCACAGGGGATATTGACAACTGATATCTGCATGTTCTGCACGAGTGCCTGCATTATACATATGCGGCTATGCGGAAACGTGGGCTGCCGTTTTATAACTGCATCGGTGCTCGAGATGATGGTCATTTGCAAAGTCTGAGGCAGGAAAAGGTTCCTGGCGGGGCCTAAGAGAGTGGAGTTGGTGTTAGTAAAGGGGAGGAGAATGGATGATGCGGAAGAAAGGGAAGATTGTCGTGAATCAGGGTCGATGGAAGTCACTGCGCCGGATTCATCCGTCACTACGTCCACCCGGGTTGGAAAGCATAAATTCTATGTCCATTCTCCTCCAACACATGGAGAACTAATAATTCGTCAACGAATCGCGATTCTTTCTGGCGGATGGATTGTTAGAAAGCGTAGAGTCGAGGTACTCAATATATCCACTTTGATGGTTTTCTTCTTTTTCTCCGCAGGTTCATCGAGATGGAAACCTTCAAGCTTGTTGAAACGAACTCATCCACGACCGAGCTAGTCTCTAAAGAGTTGAATGCTAATGTGTAAGTAAAATAAATTCACAGGTCATGATTCCGGTCAGATGTCGAAAGTGGACAAAACCGAGACACAAGATCTTATTTTCCGTCCCCCGCTGATGTAATCAGAAAAGAGTTTACCAAGACATCGCTTATTATTGGTTCATCTAGGCTAATAAAGAAAGAAGAAGAAAAGTGGTGATGAGCGTTTGAGGCAGCAGCTCAGGTATTGCTTATCCAGTATAGTACTGAACTGCGGTAACAACGGTTGGGAAGTGCGACATATAACAAACTATGTAGACAAGTCTCTGCCAGTTGCATACTTGGCGTCCTCGGTCAGAGTATGATTGGCTGTCTAGCGTCGATGCGTATCAGTGCTGCCCTGATAATATTGTCGTAGACTACAACTAGGTAGTACAGTCAGTCAATAACTTATGATTGAGTGACTGAGCCATTAACGTGTGCAAGCATATAGGTACGCACTCCTTATATCTAGACTAGGTAATACTGATACTCGACTGACGAGGGTGGATGGACGTGATCTTGCTCACATAATCAAGCTTGGCTATGCGCACTAAAACCCAGCACAGAGGCCCAAGTGTGCAGTCAAAATGAACGAGAAGTTGTTAAATATAGTGGGTGGTAACCTTGATCATCACGTTTCTTAGCGTCTAACGTTGAGAATCCCGGAGCAAGTGAGAAAGTCGCATCGGGAATATGTTTGCGTTATGCTGAGCGTCAAGTTGGGAAATACTTACGTCCATGTATACACATCGGGGAAATGACATCGAGTGTACCGTCGTCTTGGTGCCCAAGGTTAGGAAGCCTTGCTGTGAAACACGTAAGAGCCGCTTGATTGTAGTGACCTTGGTGCCGTGTGGATTCAGTACTCAGCTGTACGGAATCCCGTAACCAAGTGGTGCACGTAGATAGATGACTACTACCTACCTCACGGTACTACTGTCTTTCTGCCAAGAGCACGCCAAGCGGAGAATAAGAATACCAAGGCTGCCAGGTAATTCCGCGGGGTGATGGCAACACATGATAAGTTGGCGGGTGGTTGGAGTCGTGAAGTCACTGCTTCAAAAGGTGGTGAGATTGATAAAGAGCTAGCCAACGTAGGGTATGGAACAGCAACGTATGGTTATGTGAGTGTATGGAAACAGACATGAAGGGAAGGGCAACGCCGCTGTCAGAGTGAGCATCAACCTGCAGCCCCAATCTCGACGCTGACCCCCGCCATTTCGCCAGACTTGCTCCACGTTTCAAGTGCTAGTCACGAGTCGGCCAGTAAAGTCCAATGATGGAAATTAATAACAAGCACTTGCGATGGGATAGGAAGTTGATAAAAAGGTGCCATGATTTATTCTATTAATAAAAATCGAGCGGTCAATCGGTAAAGGAGGATCAGATGCTCTACATTAAAAAAGGTGGTGAAGATTGATGACTACGGGGTAGATGAGATTGAGTGCAATATTAACGTGTGGTTGTGGGTTGTCGTGGTGATCCGTGCCGCACGTGACCTGCAATAACGCATTCGCCATGGCGCTGCCTCGCAGCGTTTGAGTCTGGGCAGGAAAGTACGGAGTCAGTCTGTTATGGCGCTTGCTTCTCGATTGTCGCAGCCAGTCTGTGAGTTGCGTAGCCGGAACTGAGTTATTCCGTATACTGGCTGAGTGGAGGGCCAATCGGGGATGTGAACTTTCTGGACCGGGCGGGGCAAGCCTCAACCATCCAACCAAGTCCAAGGGCAACGGCATCTAAACCCAACGCTCGTCCATTTCACACGAGAGACGTTTTCTTCCTCTGAGTCTGCCAACCCAAAGGCAGTCCCACAGAATAACGGATCAATGTGCATCCCACAGGGGTGCCCGAAATTTCGATAAGTGAGATTGAAACTTCGACAAGCCGTAGTCCTATTCCGGAAAGAGTCCCCACTAAACTTATATTAGAACCCGTTCGGTTAATGACTATAGTCGCGTCCGTACTTAAGTCGCGTTATAAGGTAGCTGCCGCGGCTGCCCTAACGATAAAGGCTACGGCTATTACGCGTTAACGTCGGCTACGACTGCTTGCGCGCTACTCGAGGCACGATTACTTACGCGCTGCTCGAGGCACGACTACTTACGCGTTGCTCGAGGTACGGCTGCTATATTGCTCGAGGCTATATCTATTGCGCGTTGACAGCAGCTACGGCTATTGCGCGTTACTTGAGGGAGAGGTATTGGTAGCGATGCTTTCGTAGCTATGCCTTCTTAGCCCTTCCTCTTATTGCCTGTCTTTGCCGCCTTCCGGAATAGGACTACGGCTTATCGAAGTTTCAATCTCACTTATCGAAATTTCGGGCACCTCCCACAGGAGGCATACTCTCTAGCGGGTGTCAAAAAACACCGACTCTCTTCGCATTTCAATTGCTATAGGATTGTAGTCGGTATTTTTAATACCCCGTGGACTCCGTACTTGTGCATAGCAACCCGAATATTACCCCATAGAATATCGGATTAGTATACCTTTAACGATAATATAACACGATACTACTGAAAAGCGATAAGACTATACCTACCGAGGCTCTGCTCACTCTGTAGTCTCTCTACCGACGAGTAAGACAACTGATTGACTGATTGACAGACATGGAAATTTGCGCCGTCCTTTCCTATTGGCTGACTTGCACAACCCCTCACCACCACCACAGTCACCACCTCTATAAGTAAGTCTTCAGGTTCCGCGAGCAGTTACCGCATCACACACAAGAGCTCCTCATCTAATCGATTATTACGCTAAGATAGGAAGCAGCACGCTAGCGTCGGCGCTCCGACCTCTCTATTAGCGCTATAAACATGCTTGATTTATGGTTTGGAAAGGTTGATTAGCTGCCGGCATTAATAGTCCACTCTTAGAGGCATTTACTCTTTCCTTTAAAGGAGTAGGGAAATATCTTATCGCATTAGAAGCCTTATTAATACTAAGGCTATCTAATAGGAAATGCAGGTTAACTAATATATTATTATATAATTAGGAAAAGTCCTTTCTATATAAGCTATAGAAAGGTACTTCTTATTTAACTTTATTAATTAATTAATTTAATATAAGCTAAAATATTTTTTTAAAATATTTAAATATTAAATTATATAATTAAATATAAATTCTTAATATAAATTAATTAAAAATAATAATTTTAATCTTTAATATATTCTTTTAGCTTTAAATATATTTTAAAGCTATAAAAAAATAAAATAAATAATAATTATATATAATAAAGAAGTTTTAATTAAATAGAATTTATAAATATAAATAATATTATTATAAATATTTTTTTAATATATTATAGTAATTTTTATTTTTTAAATTTTTTTTAATTTATTAAAGGAGTTATTAAATCTATTTATTAATTTTTTTTCTTTTTTTTAAAAAGAAATCTAATATATATAATATAAAGTTAGAAAGCTTAATCTTTTTAAATATAATCTTAAGCTTTAGCTTAATAATATAATTAAGCTATATATATTTATATAATTTTTAAATTTAAATAATAATTAATTTAATTAATATAATTTAATAAATTAAAGTTTTTAATAAATTATTAAATCTTATTATTATAATATATTTAAAAATTAATATAACTTCTTATAGCTATCTTTTAATCTTTACTTTTAATTATATATATAAAATAATTATAATTATTATAATTATAATAATATAGCTTTAATAAGACTTTTTATTTTTAATAATATACTTAGCTTTAAAGAAATAAATTATAAAGAATAAATTAATAAAATTATAATAAATTAATTTAAATAACTATAATATATTATATAAATTATAAAATTATATAATTAACTTTATTTAATTATAATAATATAGCTTTTATTATTACTTTATTTATTTATATTAATTAAATTAAAATATAATTTTAAGCTATATTTAAATAATAATAAATATTTAAATAAAAAGTAAATAAACTTAATTAAAAAACCTTATTTTAAACATATAAATTAAAGCTTAAAGCTTAATAACTTTAATTAAATTATATATAATATTACTTTTTAAAAGTAATATTAAATAATCCTAAAAGCTATTAAAATAATTTAAATTAAGCTTTAATTAAATTAATTATAATAATAATAAAAAAAAGTAATAATATTAAAAAATAAAAAATAAAATATAAGAAATATAAGCTTTAAGGATAAAATTAATTTATTAATATAAAATAAATATAATTTAATAAGAATATTTAATATTATTAAAATTACTATAAATATATATAGTAAAATATATATAATAAATTTATTTATTAATAGAAATTCATAAACTTTTAATTTATTAATAATTTTATTAAATTATTAATTAATATATTAATAATTTTTATTTATTTTAAATTAATATTTTTATTTAAGATTTTTTATTTTAATTAATAATTATAAATATTAATATACTTAAGCTTTATAATTAATTTTATTACTTTTTTATTTATAAAGTATAGAAATAAAAAGTTTACTTATTATTATATTTAATTATAAATTTATTAAAAAAAGATTAAGCTTTTTATATATTTATTTAAAAATTATAATTTCTTTAAATATTTATATTAAAGTTAATAATCTTACTTTTATTAATAATATTATTATTATTTATTATTTATTAAATTTATAAATAATAAATCTTTTTAATACTTTAATAATATACTTTTATAAATCTTTATAATTATAATTATTTTTATAAAATATATTTAATAAAGCTTTATAATTTAAAGTAATACTATTAAAATATAGAAATAAATACTTAATATAATATAAATATATAATTATATTATAAGCTAGCTTAATATATTTAAATCTTAAGTTTTTAAAGAATTAATTTAATTTAATCATAGTTAATATTATATTAATCTTTATAATAATGAAAGTATTTATAATTCTTTTAATTATAATTAGAAATTTATTTATTTTATTATTTATTATAATATTTTTATAAAGTTAAATAGAGTTATTAGATAATTATTATTTTAATGATTTTAGAAAGTTTATATAATTATATATATAAATTAATTTCTTAATATATAAATCTTAATATAATTATATTGCTTCTCATTTAAGATTTCTAATAATTTAAATACTTAAGAATTAATAAAAATTCTTCAAGTTTTTAATTTCAAAGTATTCTTTTAAAAATTAATTAAATCTAATATAAAAGTTTTAATATTTTATATAATATAAGATTATTATATTATTTATATAAAAGAAAATAATTAACTTATTATTTATTAAAATTTAATAGTATTTATTAATAAGCTTATATTTTAATCTTTTTAAGAATTTAATAAGCTTATAGTATTATAAATAAAATAAATTCTTTAATTTATAAAATATTTAAAATAATTATTATAGATTTCCTATTAAGTTAAATAAGAAAAAATATACTTTTTAATATTATATTAATAAATAATTAAATAATGAATTAAATAAGTATTATATTAAATAAAGACTTAATATAATAAAAAATAAATTTTTTTTTACTTTTAAATCCTAATACTATTAGTATAAAGCTAGTAAGTTAGATAGGAAAAAACACACCCCTTAATACTAAGTTAATAAGTAACTAAGTAATAAATTAAATAAGTATTATATTAAATAAAGATTTAGTATAATAAGGAATAACTATAGAAGATATTTTAATAACTATAAGTCTATTTAAGTTAATTTTTAAGCTATTAAATAAAGCTTTAACTAATTAAATATTTAATATAATTTATAGTATTCTAAAGGAATAATTACTATAGTAAAAAGCTAACTTTATATATATAATATATATTAAAATAATAAATTTAACAAAATATTTAAGTTAAAAAAGTATAATTTCTTTTTTATTTTAAAAAAGATTATAATTATTACTTTTATATTAAGTAATTAATTAATTAATTAAATTACTTATAAATAATTCCCCTCTATATAATATACTTCCTTATATTATAATAACTATCTTTATATTAGGAAATAATATATAATAATTCTATTTACTTCCTTTCTCTTTAGTAAAATACTTAAGCTATCTTTTTAATTAAATATTTAATTATTACCTTTCCTTCTTAATTACTTTTTCTACTTTACTTAATCCCTATTAATATATTAAGTTTAATTATTTAATTATAGCTTTTAAAATATATACTTAATTTATTAAAATTATAAAGCTATATAAAGGTATACTTATATATATCTTATAAGCTTATTATCTTATAAAGGGAAAATAAACTAATTCTTTTATTATTTTTCTTTTTAATAATTTAAATAATTATAAAATTATTATTATTATTATATTATTTTTAAAATCTTCCTTTATATATTTATTTTTAATATATACTATTTATTATTTTAAGCTAATTATAGTATAATATAAGCTTAAATAAAGCTTATCCTTAATTATAGTATAATACTTTCTATTTTTTAATAATTCTTTATAGCTTAATTAAGATTTTTTTTAATTAATATTACTTATTAATAATTAATTAATTAATATTAAAGATTTAAAAGCTGAGCTAGAATATATAAAAAGTAATTTACTCTTTATTACTATAAATAATTAAGTAAGTAATAAATTAAGCTATTTAAAAGTATTAGTAAAAGTTAAAAAAATATTTAAAATAATTAAAGCTATAGAGTTTAATATAGTTTTTTTAAAATAACCTTTCCTTTCCTTTATCTTTTACTATATCTTTAGAAATTTCTTTAATAAATTTAATAATTCTTTAATTATAAGGTATTTATAATATTATTAAAGTAAGTTTATTTATAAAATTTTATAATTATTCTTTAATTTTATCTTAAATATTAAGAATTCTTAATATTATTAAAGTTTTTACTTATTTTATAATTTACTTATTATTAATTAAAGAAAGTAATAATTTATATTTAAAAAGTAATTAATTAAATATTTACTAGTATTTAATATATTAATAATCTTATATAAATATATATAGAGATTCTTATTAAAATAAATAATAATAGAAATTATATAATTAACTTCCTTAAAGCTTTAGTATAATATTTCTCTTATCTATCTTTAATATATATTTAATAAATAATATTAATAATATAAGTATTTAAATATAAAGTATAAATTAAAAGATTATTATTAATTTTATAAATAAATCTTTATTAAATATTATAGCTTAAAATATCTTTATCTTATACTTTAATTAAATATATATAATATCTTTTAGTAAAATTTCTTTTAATTAAATCTTTATAAATTATAATTTTTTTTAATTAATTACTAACTATCTATCTTATTTAACTTAATAAGTATTTCCTTTAATTATTATTATTATATTAATTAATCCTATTTAAATTTAATTAGCTTTATTACTTTTTATAAATAGCTTTTCCTTTACTAAAAGTATATTATTAATCTATAAGCTTTATTAATAAATTGAAATATAAATATATAATAAAAGCTTTCTTAAATATATTAAAATAATAGCTTTAAAAGTATTAATAATATCCTTTATACTATCTTAATTCCTATAATAATATTAATTTTAATAGTATAATTTAAAAGTATATAATAATATCTTTACTTCTTTAAATCTTAAGATATTAATTATTATAATTTAAATAACTTAAAGCTTAATTAATTAATTATATAATATATTTATATAACTTTATAATTATAAGAATAATATATATAAATATAACTAATTATATTTTTAATTACTAGCTTAAGCTATAATAAGAAAGGTAATTACTTAAAACTTATATAGTATATAGAGCTATTTTTAGAAATTCTTCTAAAATACTATAGTATATTATATATTATCTAGCTTAATTATTTTATAAGTATTAAAAATAATAATAATTTTAATTATTTAATTAAAGATTATATTAATAAAATATATATTAATATATAAAAAGCTAGTAATAGAGTATTTATTATAGATTATTATTTAAATTTTAGATATTTACTAATCTTTAATTATAATATATTAAAGGCTTCTAGCTTAATTCTTAATCTCTATTATATTAAAACTATCTTTAGTTTTATTTTTTAATTAGAATTAATATTAAATACTTTAAGTAAAATAACTATTATATCTTTTAAATTATATTATAAATAATTTATTAAAAGATTAAGTAATTAATTACTTAATTATTTATTTACTAAATCTAAATTAATTATAATTATAAAGAAATAATTTAAATCTATTATATATATATTATATATTATATTAAAGATTCTTATATTATTATCTTATATAGCTTAATATCTTCTTAATTTTGATTTTCTTAATAATTAAATTATTTTAAGATTAATTATAATTATATATATATAAGCTATAGGATCTTATATCTTACCTTACTTATTTAATTCTATTAAAAAGTCTTTTTTAAAGTATATAGTAATAAATTATAGCTATATTAATATAATCTCTTTAATTAATATAATATTCTCTTTTTCTTTTTAATATAAAACTTATTATTTATTAATAAAAAAGATAATCTTTATAATAAATAAAGTCTTTATTATATAATTATTATATTTAATTAATTAATAAAGAAAATAAAAATATAATTATAATAAATATATTATAATAAAGGGAAAGATATTAAAGTAAAATATAAAGGAAATTATTAAATATAATAATTAAGTAATTAATTAAGTATATAAGAATATATTTAAAGAGAAAGAAAAAGAAAATAAATATAAGTTTTTATTTTTTTAATTTTTAAATTTTTAAATCTTTTTTTTATATTAAGTTATTTCTTTTTTTTTTATTTATATTTATCTTAATGTATAATTTACTATATATTTTACTTAGAGTATTTATTACTATCTTACTTATTTTTTTATATTCTTTTTTTTTTAGCTTTTTCTTTTTCTTTTTCTTTTTTAATACTTTCTCTCTTTTTACTATATATACTTTACTTCTTACTTACTATATTTCTTTATATATATAACCTTTTACTTTTAAAGTATATTATTTTAAGTTTTTTAATATTTCTTAAATTACTTAAAAAGCTTTTAAGTTTTAATTTATTATTTTTTTAAATACTATAAAAATAGATTAAAATAATTAAACTAGTTTTAAAGTTTTTATTTTATTAATTTAAAAAGCTTATAAGACTAAAGTATATTCTTAATTAATTACTTATTATAATTTTATTTAATTTTATTCTTAATTTAAAAAGTATTTAAAGATTCTTTTTTATTAAAATAATACCTTTAATTAAGTTAGGTTTCTTTTATATATTAAAGTTAAATTTATAATTAATAATAAATAATAAGCCTTTAGCTTCTTTTAAATACTTATTAATTATAATAATTAGACTTTTAATAATATAATTTTATATTTATATTATGAAAAGCTACCCTTAGCCTTTATTATAGCTAATTAAATATATTTTTATAGCTAAATCTTTACTTATCTTACTTTAAGCTATTTAAAATATATAAAAGTATTTATTATTATTTTATATAGCTACTTAAACCCTATAGCTTATTTAATTTATATTATCTATTATTTTATAATATTTATTATTAATAGTAAATATATCTATAGCCCTTTCTTTAAGTATATATTATTTAAAAATATATTTAATATTTATACTAATTATATTTAAAATATTAAAGTTTTTAATTACTCTTAATTAACTCATTTTAAATATAATTAAAATAGGAAAATTCTACCTTTATTTAATAATAACTTTTTAAAAGTATTATATATTCTACTAAAGGGCTACTTAAGAAACCTATAAGCTAGAAGATCTTTTAAAGGCTTAAATTATAAGTTTTAAAAAGCTTTTAATATAGTATACGGAAATAAAATAAGTTAAAAGCTTATAATAGCTTTTTAACTTATACTTTATTCTTATTCTTACTTAAATATAAGTTTAGGGATTTAATTAAAAAAATATAGAAAAATAAAGAAAAACTTAAGCTTATAATAGAATCTTTTATAATTAATTTATAAAAGTAAAATAATTTATAGAAATAAATTCTTTTAATTTAAATAATAAAAGTCTAAGCTTTTCTTATAAACCTTTTAATATTTAATTAATTACCTATACTTTTTTTTATCTTTTAATACTATATTTATTAAATTATTTTATTTATTAAGCTATTTATTTTATATATTTCTTTTTTTAATAATTTGATTAATTTTTATTTAGCTTATTTCTTATCCCTATAGCTAATCTTTTTTATATTTAATATAATTATATTTATAATTCCTTTATAAATATCCTTTATACTTTCCTTTATATTATATATTTAAATATAGTTTTTCCTAATAGATATTAATAGGCTTTTTTTAAGTAAACTAATATTAAATATTTTAATAGAGATTTTTTTAATAAATACTACTTATTAACTTTTAATAATTACTAGCTATAATTCTTTTAAATCTCTTTATATTAATATAATAAGACTTTTAATAAAAAGGTTTTAATAACTTTTTTTAATTTTATATTCTTACTTACTTTATTATATATACTCTTACTTAAATTACTTTTTTCTTATAATTTTTTCTTTTTAAACTTATTAAGCTATTTATTATATTATTCTTTAAGCTTATATTTTTCTTTTAATAGTATTTTTCTTTTATATAGCTTATTAATTCTTAAATAATTAATAAATATAAATAATATATTTCTTTAACCCTATTTATATTTCTTCCTTATATTATAATAATTATTTTTATATTAAAAAGTAATTTAATAATATATTAATACTTTTAAATATTTAATTAAATATTTATAATTCTCCTTATACTTATTTAATATTTATTTTAATATCTTTTTATATTTCTTTATATTATATTTTATATAAAAGTTTTTAAATATTAATTATAATTTTAAACTTTTAATTAAATATTTACTAATTATATTTAATTATCTTAATGTTAATCTTTTAATATTTATAGTATTTTAAAAATATTTATTTAAATTTAATATCTTTTTATAATATCTTTTAGCTTATAATTAATAATTCCTTTTTATAAATAGATTTCTTATAGTTTAATATCTTTATTTTTTAATACTTCCTATAGCTTATTAATAATTATTTTAAATATAGCTTTTATAGTATTATTATTAATAATCTATTAGCTTTATTTATTTTTTATAAATATTTTTATTTAATCTTTAATAAATATACTATATAAGATAATTCTATTTAATATTTTAAGAATGTATAAAAAAAAGCTTAATTTAAATATAAAATAAATCTTATGTAAACCTTTCTATCTTAATTATATCTTTATTTCTGTTATAAAGCTCCTATCTTTAATAAAATTATATATAAATATTAAATTAAATAATTAAAATACTGGCTTTTATAGCTTAAAGCTATTATTATAATATTTTTACTTTATTAAATTTATTTAAAATTAAGTTATATATTTTCTTATAAGCTTAATATTATCTTTTTTTATTATAATATTTAAATTCTAATAATTAATAAGTCTTTTATTAATTTAATTATATCTTAATAAATTATATATTAAATTAATATAATAATTTTTAATAATAATAAAAGATTATATTTAAATATAAATTAAAATAATATTTTTTTATAAAATAAATAAATAAATATATAATTAATTAGTAAAATAGTATTTAAATATTAAAGCTAATCTTTATTTTTTCTTATTATTTTAAATAATATAATTATTATATTATAATAATTATTTTTAATAATATTATTTATTTTTAAATTATATAATAAGATAATTACTATTTTAATACCTAGCTTTATTAAAATAGCTTAATATTTTAATTTAAATTTAAATTTATTACTAATTACTATTATTAGAAAGATCTTATATTTTATAATTAAATCTTTAATAAACTTTATTAATATCTTTATATTAGCTTTTTTAATTACTTAAGCTTTTATTTATTTAATTAAGTTATAATATGCTTTAATAATATAAGCTATATTATTATATTTTATAATATATTAGTTATTAAAATATACTTTATTTATAAAATAATTAAATTATATTATAATTATTTAATTAATTTATTATTAAAAAGTATATTATTAATAAAGTTTATAATAATTAATTATAATTCGAATATTATTCTAGAGAATTAATTAATAATACTTATATAAGATTTATTAAAAATAAGGTTTAATACCTTTATAATTAAGCTTTTTATATATTATAATTATAATTTACTTTTAAATAATTAAATTATAAATAATTTATTATAATAATATTTTATTTTTAATTTTTAATTATATTTAGCTATCTTTAATAAATATATAAATATACTTATTCTTAAACCTTTAGAATTACTATATACTTATATTTTAAGCTTAATTATATATAATATTTAATAAGTTATTATTTAATATTTTTCTAAATATAATTTATATAATCTTTTTAATATTTACTTTATTTTTATTAAAAAGATTTAAATATTAATAAAGTTTTTTATATTTTTATTTTAAATAATAATTAAATAATTAAATAGCTTTAGTAGCTTCTTAAAAAGAATATCTACTATAGGGTTATTTTTACCTTATATATATTATATTATAAAATTAAATAATTAAATATATTTAATTTATTTAATTATATATATATTTAATATATTAAATAAAGCTCTTTTTAATTAATTTATTAAAACTTTTATATTAATCTCTAGTATAAAGTATATATTATAAAAGTATAATTATAGCTTTTTAATTATATATATTATATTTTTATACTTAAGCTTAATAATATTAAAGACGTTCTTTAATTATAATTAAAAGCTATTTTTATATTAAATAAAATATCTTTTATTATTAATAACTTATATAAATATAATACCTTACTTATAATTATTTATATTAATTATTAGAATTACTTCTTTAATTTCTTTACTTATATTAAGTAAAATAAAGATAGGAAAGCTTATAATTAATTATTTAAATATATTTATAGCTTTCTACTAACTCTTTCCTTACTTTTATTTAATATTTTTATAAAATAGCTTAATTATAAATTTAATAATTTAAATATAATTTTTAACTTATTAATAATAATAATTTATTATCTTAAGGAATAATTAAATATTAATTTTATTATTATAAACTTTTTATTTATTAATTTTAAGTATTTTAGCTTTTTTAAATTATTTTTTATTTATATTATAAAAATATTTTATAATACTAATTAATCTTTAATATTATTAAGACTTTATACTAGCTATTATATAACTTAATAATTTTATATTTATAAATACTTTATTTAAATTAATAATATACCTTAAAATAAAATACTTAATATTAAAAAAATCTTTTTATTATTATAAATAGTCTTAAGCTTATAAACTCTTATATTATTAAAGAAAAGTTTAATAATCTTTATAAAAAAGTTAAATAAGATTTAATTAATAATCTTATAAAATTAAATTATTAAATTTATATTACTTATAGGAATTATATATATTTTAAAGAGCTTAATTAATATTATAAAAATTACTAAATTCTAATAATCTTTATATAAAAGAATTTAATTATAATTTAAAAAAAAGTTAAGTAATAATAGTATTTTATTTATTATAAAGCTTTTAAAAAACTAATTAATTATTAAAAGATTAAATATATTTTATATTATTATAGTATTTATATTAATTATTAAATTAATTAAATATATTTTATTATCTTTCTTTATTATAAAAAACTAAAGGTTCTTATATAATCCCTAACTTTTATTAATAATTCTAAATACTAGTTATATCTTTAAGAAATTAATTATTTTTTTTATACTTTATAGGATTAATATTACCTTTACTTACTATACTTTATAAAGCATAATATTAATAATTTATAATAATATTATAAAAAGGTTAAGGTTTCCTTTTTTAATAAATTCTTAAGATAAAATAATCTCTTATTAATATAATATATATATAAATACTTTTAGCTCTTTTAATTATAATATTAGCTTAATTTAATTTAAATTATATTTAAATAATCTTATTTTAATTAAATCTTTTTCTCTATCTTTAAAAGCTTAAGTATAATATAATTACTATAAAGCTTACTTTAATCTATATAATTAGCTATTTTTTATTATTTTCTTTATTTTTAATTTAAATTTTTAAGAAATACTAATTAATCTTTATTTTATTAATTAATTAAATATATTTTAACTTTTTTTTTTTTAAATATAATATTAATTTAAATAATTAAAACTATATACTTTAAAAGTCTAAGCTTTTTATATATTTCCTTTAAGCTTATATAATATTATTATATAATATATTTAAATATTATAATTAATATTATATTATTAAAATCTTAATTAAAAAAAATAAAAGAATTATTATCTAGCTTTAAATATTTTATAATAAAAGCTATACTTATTTAATTATATAATTCTATAAGTATTTAAATATTTTTAAAATTCTTTTTATAATAGACTATATTAATATAAATTTAAGGGATTTTAATAGTTTTTTATTTATTTTCTTACTTTAAGATTTAAATATAAATAATTCTAATTATCTTTAAGTTTATTAAAATCTTATTTATTATAATAGTAATAATTCTAATTTCTTTAAAGGTTATTTATATATTTAAAGTATAAGCTATATATATAAATTTTATTTAAGCTATTTTAATAAGAAGTATTCTTAAGATTATTAATATAAATATACTTTTAAATAAGATATAAACTATTTATTTAATTTATAAATCTTAATATATAATTTAATAAGAATTATTCTTTATATATATATACTATAATTAGAATAATTCTTTATTTATATTTCTATAAGCTATATTTAGATTTTGTATTCTTTTATTAAAGTAATAGAAATAATATTAACTTTTAATTTAATATTAATTAAAGCTTTAATATTTTTATAAATTAAGTTATTAATTTAAAATAATATATAAAGTAATTTTTAAAAGGTATTTTCTTTATATTTAGCTATATTATACTTTCTAACGAAAAAAACTATTACTTATAGTCTTTTTTATATTTAATTAATTATTTAAATAATATTAATTATTATTTAAGATTCTTATATAAAGTCCTTTAAGTTATATATATAATTATTAATAATTTAATTTATTAAATTTAATTTAATTATATTTATTTATTACTATTTACTAATTATTATTTATTTTTAAATTAAATTATTAATTTAAATATTTTAAATAACTTTATTTTTAATACTATAAGCTTATTTTTCTAATTTATTAGTAAAATATAAACTAATTATATATAAATTATTTAAAGTTATATTTATCTTTAGATCTTTATATTTATTTAATATAATTATAATATATATTTAATTAAATACTAGCTAAATTTACTAAAGTTTAAACTTTTTAACTTTTAATTTTTTAATTTTAATTTTAAAAACCTATTAAAGTTTTAAATATATATAGGGTTATTTTAATAATAAAAGTATTATATAAGCTTATATAAGCTCTTAATTAATTAATCTTTATTATTAATTAAATTAATATACTTTACAGAAAATTCTTAAGAAAGTATATACTTTAAGTAAATATATATAATAATTAAAACTATAATTTATTAATATTATTTCTAAAATAATAATCCTATATACTTAAAATTATTTATTAATATTTAAATAGCTTAAACTTTTTCTATATTAAAATTCTAAATAGTAAGGTCTTTAGCTTTTTTAATATATATAGTTAGTTTATTTATTATTATAAAGATTTACTTATTATATTACTATTCGCTAGATACTTAAACTTTAAATACCTTTACCTTACTATATAAATATTAATAAAACCGATTTTTATTAATTCTATATTAAATTATATATAGAAATATTACTAATTATAATATTATAATATATAAACCTAGCTTTCTTATTACTTATTACTATAATATAATTATTAATTATATAGCTATTAATATTATAGTACTAATAGTTATATTTTTATTACCTATAGATATTATTTATATAAATATTATATACTTTTAAAAAATAATTTTAATTAATTAAATAATTAAATATTAACTTAAAGGTTATTATTAAAGTTAATCTTATTTATACCTTTATATTTCAATAATATTTTATTTATACTTATTATTAATTAAATAATTCTTATTCTATCTTTAAGCGCTTGAGTTTTATATAATAATTTAAAATATTAATTAAGCTTTTAATTATTTATTTAAATATTTTAATATTAAGGTTTAACTTTTCTATATTCTTTTAAAAACTTTCTACTTACTTATTAAAATAATTCTAATTAAATATTTTATTAAAATTAATAAACTTAATATATTAAATTTCTTTTTTAATTAATAATATAAAAAAGCTTATAAATATATAATTAATTACTTATTATTATTAATAAAAAGGTTTTTCTACCTTTCTTTCTTAAAAATTTATAAATTAAACTTATTATTAAAAGTATTTAAGCTTTTTATCTTATTAAGTAAATAAGTATTAATAAGCTTTTTATTATATTCTTAATATTATTTCTATATTTATATATTTTTTAATTAAAGTATAAAAACCTTAAAAGCTTATATTCTATAGTTTATTATTATTATATATATATAAGCTAATTATTTAATTAATTCTTTTAATATAATCTTCTAAAGGTTATAAAAATATAAAGTATTTTCTAATTAATTAAATAAATAAGCTTTACTTATTAAACTTTAATATTTTTAATAAAATCTTAATTTTTAAAAAGTTATTATTAATAATTTAATAATTAAAATTATTAATATATTAAATAAAGTTAATATTATTATATTTATTATTATTAATTATATTAAACCTTTTAATAAATACTTATTTATATTTACTTTATATATTAATTTAATAAAGCTTTATAATTTAATACTTTTTTAATCTAAAGTATTATTTAATAATTATAAAATATTAATTAATATTATATTTTTATAAAGCTATTAAGGTTTTAAAATCCTTTAAGAAGGTTATTAATTTTATATTTTCTTTAAAGATTTAAATAAATTTAATATTTTTTAAAAGGTTTTAAATAAGCTATTAATATTATTTAATAAAGGCTTATATAAGATTAAATAAAGTATTCTGATTAAATATTTAATTAAATAGCTATTAAATAAGTTTAAGTTTCTTATACTTATCCTTTTATTATTACTTTTTCTAAAGCTTATTAATAAAGTATTATAAGTAATTAAATATTTTAAACTTTATAAAGTAAAAGCTTTCAAAGTTCTTACTAATTATATATAATTAAAAGTTTTAAAATACTTCTTTAATATACTTAAGTATATAGCTATTAATAAATTTAATAATTAGTAAAGGTTATTTTAATTTTAATTATTTAATAATACTAAATATAAAATTACTACCTTAAAGGTTTAAATAGTTTTTAATTATAGAATAATTACATACTTAACCTTACTTTTTACTTAATATAGGTAAAATTATAATAAAAACCTTCTAAAAGCTAATATTACTATAAATTTAAATTACTATATTACTTTTTTTTTTAATAATTAAGAAAAAAAGTAATTTATTATTTTAATTTTCTAGCCTTAAGTTTTTTAAAGATATAAGTAAGCTTATATCTTCTTTAGCTTATATTTTAATATTTCTTTTATAAAAAGATAGGCTTCTTTTTATAAGAATAATAAATAGAAATATCTTTCTTTACTTAAAGAATTTAATACTTTAATTATTAAATATTTTTTTATAAAGTATTAAAATTAAAATAAATTTAAAACCTTAAAATATTATCTTTATAATTTAATACTATATCCTAAGATTATAATAAAGTCTTTATTCTTTAACTTTAAAAAAGCTTTAATAATTTATAATATTTAAAAAAGTATACTTAAAGCTATTTACTTTTTACTATATTTTTCTAATTCTTTTTATTTAATTAAAATCTTATTTTTTAAAAAAATATAAAATTATAATATATTTTTAATTAAAAGCTTATAGAATTTTATTTCTAGCTTGAACATATAATTATTCTTTCTATTTAAATTATATTTATTATATATATAAGGTTTTAAATAAAGCTTTTTATTTTAAAATTAATTTAATTTTTATTTCTTTTTATTTTTATTTATTTTCTTTTTTTTAAGCTTATTATTTAATAATTTAAAAATATCTTTTTTTTATTTATAATTAAATACTTTTTATTAATAATTTAAATATTTATTATTTTTTTAAAATATTTTTTATTAATAATTTAAATACTTATTACTTTTTAAATATATATTAATATATTAATAATTTTTATATTTATTAAGCTAGATTTTATTACTTTTTTAAATACTTTTTATTAATAGCTAGATATTTATTACCTTTTTAAATACTTTTTATTAATAATTTAAATATTTTTTACTTTTTATTCTTATAATAAGAAGTTTATCTTTATTATAACTTCTATTTAGATTAAATAAGAAAGAATATATTCTTTAATATTAAATTAATAAATAATTAAATAATAAATTAAATAAGTATTATATTAAATAAAGATTTAATATAATAAAGAATAATTATAGAAAATATTTTAATAACTATAAGTTTATTTAAGTTAGTTTTTAAATTATTAAATAAAGCTTTAATTAATTAAATACTTAATATTATTTATAGTATTTTAAATAAATAGCTATTACAGTAAAAAGCTAATTTCGTATATATAATATATATTAAAATAATAAATTTAAAAAAATATTTAAGTTAAAAGAATATAATTCTTTTTTTATTTTAGAAAAGACTATAATTATTACTTTTATACTAAGTAATTAATTAATTAATTAAGTTGCTTATAAGTAGTTCCCTTCTTTATAATATACTAGAAGCTTAGTTTTATTTAAATATAATTTAAAGCTTTAACTTTATAATATATAATTAAATTATATATATTTAAATTATATATATTTAAATAGCTTTTAAACTTAATAATAATTAATTAAACTAAATAAAACTTAATAAATTAAAGTCTTTAATAATTATTAAATATTATTATTATAATATATATAAAATCTATATAAGCCTTTTATAATTTTCTTTATTTTTTATTATATACTTTCTTTATTTCTTATATATATATAATAATTATTATTTTTATAATACTTTTAACTTTTAATAAATAGCTTTAGCTTTAAGAAAAATATTATAAATTTATTATTAAATACTTAAAGATATTTATTTTTAAGTATATTAAATAATAATTATAAATTATTAAGCTATTTAATTAATTTACCTTAACTATAATGATATATATTTGTTAATAATTTAATTATAAATATTATTTAAATTTAAATATAATTTAAAATTATATTAAAATATTAATTAAACTTTAAGTAATTAATAATTAAATTTCATTAAATAAGCTTATATATTTTATATAAGTTAAATAATATTATAAAACTTAATATAAACTTTAATATAAATATAAAGTAATACTTTCTAAAAGTAATATTAAATAATCTTAAGTATTATTAAAATAATATAAATTAAGCTAGATTAATAATAAATATAATACAAATAAAAAGAATAAAAAATAAGAAATATAAAGCTTTATTATAAGGATATAATATTATATTTAATAATAATATTTAATAATTACTAAAATTACTATAAATATATATTATAAAATATATATAATATAAAGAATAATTATAGAAAATATCTTAATAATTATAAGCTTATTTAATATTATATATATTTTACTATATATATTTATAGGAGTTTTAATAGTATTAAGTATTATTATTAAGTTATATTTATTTTATATTATTAAATTAATCCTATCTTTAAGCTTTATACCTCCCCTTATTCTTTATCCTTTATATTATTATTTTTACTTATTACTTTTATTACTTTTATTATCCTTATTATTTTTATTACCTTTACTTATTATTAATCTTATAGAACTTAAATTATTTTAATAATACTTAAGATTATTTAATACTAACTTTAATATATATTACTTTATATAAATCTCTTATAGCTTGGCTATATTATCTTTCCTTAAGCTAGCCCTAGCTATTATTTATTAAGTTAATCCTTAATTAAATATACCTTAAGCTAGTATTTAAAATATATTAAAGTAATAAATTATTTAATTATAATTAGCTATATAGCTATAGTAAGCTATAGCTATTTTAAAAGCTTAATAATATATATAATATACTATAGCTCTTTATATTACTTATTTAATAAAGTATTAATTACTTTTTTATAATTAATACTTAAAGGGTAAGGTTTATTATTTCATATGAAAAGCTTTATTAAAATAATAACTATCTTATTATTATTATTATTATTATTATTATTATTATTATTATTATTATTATTATTATTATTATTATTATTATTATTATTATTTCTTTAAATAATAATAAACAATAATAATTATAATTTTATTTTTAATTTAAAATAATCTTTAATATAAAGTTTAATAAAATTAATAATATTATTTAAATTAATAGATTTTTAAATATTTTTTATTTTTAAAATATCTTTAAAGCTTAATCTTATAAAGCTTAATTTATAAGCTTTTTTAATTTATAATTTAAGTTATTTTCTTTTTTTTTCTTTTTACTTTTAAATTTTAATATTATTAAATTTTAATACTAAAAGCTTAATCTTCTTTAAATATAATTTAAAGCTTTAGCTTTATAATATATAAATAAATAATATATATTTAGAAAGTTTTTAAATTTAATAATAATTAATTAAATTAAATAAAACTTAATAAATTAAAGTTTTAAATAATTATTAATGATTATTATTATAATATATATAAAATCTATATAAGCTTTTTATAGCTTTTTTTTAATCTTTATCCTTTACTATATATATATATATATATATAATATACTTTCTTTTATATATATATATATATATATAATATACTTTCTTTTATATATATATATATATATATAATATACTTTCTTTTATATATATATATATATATAGAATAATTAATATATTAATAAAGCTTTTAACTTTAAGTTATATACTTTAGCTTTAAGAAGCTAATTATAAATTTATTATTAAATACTTAAAAATACTTATCTTTAAATACTTTAAGTAATAATTATAAATTATTAAGTTATTTAATTAACTTATTTTAATTATAATAATATAGCTTTTATTAATAATTTAATTATTAATATTATTTAAATTTAAATATAGTTTAAAGCTATATTTAAATATTAATTAAGCTATAAGTAATTAAAAACTAAGCTAAATCAAATAAGCTTATATATTTTATATAAATTAAATAATACTATAAGGCTTAATATAAACTTTAATATAAATATAAAGTAATATTTTTTAAAAGTAATATTAAATAATCTTAAGTATTATTAAAATAATATAAATTAAACTAAATTAATAATAAAAATAATATAAATAAATAAAATAAAAAAAAGTATAAAGCTTAAAGATATAATATATTTAATAGTAATTTAATAATTATTAAAATTACTATAAATATATATTATAAAATATATTTAATAATAATCTAAGCTATAAATATTATATAATATATTAATTATCTTATTATTATAATTAATATATTAAATTTAATAAATTCTAATTTTAACTTATTTATATAATTTTAATTTCTTAATTTAAAGTTTATATTAATTAAATTCTTTTAATATAAATAAGTTAATAATATTTAAATTAAAATCTTAAGATTATTAATTAATATAAAAATATATTTTAAAAGTATTATTAATTTAAATATTTAAATAATTTTAATTAATAATAAAATAATTAATTAAATTTATTAAAAGCTTTAATTTAAAATAATTAAATTATTTTAAATTAAAAATAATTTAATTATTTTAAATTAAAAATAATTTAATTATTTTAAATTAAAAATAATTAATAATATAAGTTATATTTTTTTAATTTAATTATTTATAAATCTTATTTAAGCTTATAATTAATAAGAAATATAATTAATTAATATATTATTATAAAATTAAAAAAAATCCCTTATTTAAGTTTTAACTATATAAATTATAAAAAGGTATTTATTACTTAACCTTATTAAATAATTAAGTTAATATAAGCTAAAGTATATTTTTAAATACTTAAATATTAAATTATTTAATTAAATATAAGTTATTAATATAAATTAATTAAAAATAATAATTTTAATCTTTAATATTATTTTCTATTAAGTAAGGCTTTATATAATAATACTTATATTAGCTCAGTAACTAAGTAGTAACTTAATTACTTTTAATTTTTAATAAAGTTAAATTTATTAATAAAGTAGCTTTTAAATTAATACTAATTATTTTAATAAGTAAATTATTTATTTCTATAAGTATTAATCTTAATTTAGAAATATTCCTTATTAAATTTATATAAAAACTTATAAATATTTAATTAATAATTATAATTATATTTATATTAAAGTATTATATTAATAGAAGTTATTTATGTTACTTAAGGCTATAATTATTATATATTATTTAAAGCTATAGCTATTATATTACTTATATTACTTAAGGCTATAGCTATTATATACTACTTAAGGTAATAATAATAGCTTTTAAATTAATACTAATTATATTAATAAGTAAATTATTTATTGCTATAAGTATTAATCCTAATTTAGAAATATTTCTTATTAAATTTATTTAAAGACTTATAAATATTTAGTTAATAACTATAATTATATATATATTAAAGTATTATACTAATAGAAGTTACTTATATTACTTAAGGCTATAGCTACTGCACGCTACTTAAGGCTATTGCTACTATATTACTTGCATTACTTAAGGCTATATTACTATATTACTTGCGTTGCTTAAGGCTATAGCTGCTGCGCGCTGCTTAAGGCATTAATAGCAGCCTTTATAATGCCTTCGACTCGTTAGACTCCCTTAGTAGTAGCTATACCTTCTTAGGCTTTTTTATTGCTGATTTCTACTGTTTTCCGGATTAGGACTAATGCTTGTAGAAATAGACGATTTGCTTGTCGAAATAGTCAGCACCCTTCGGATTAGCATAGACTCAGCAGTGCGAATAACATGATATTGGTGAACGAATTTTCGACAAGCGCGTCTGTAAAAGCTAGCTGTCATGATCGTTAGAGATAGTAAAAGCTATCCCTATAGAAGGACTGCATCTATTGCTTGGAACAGCGCGTCATTATAGTCGTCATAGGTAGACAGGGTTATCTAAGACGAAGCTGCTACCATTTCTACTAGGAATAAGTAGCAGGCAGAGTCGTCCGAGACATAAGGGCTTTCTAATAAGACGAACTACTGATAAGCTGCTGTTTCGGACAGCTAGTACTCAGGTCCGTCAGAATGAAAAAGGAACGTCTACTAATGCAGGCACGCGGTAGTCAGGTTTAAGGATCCCGACCTATTCTGCTCGTAGTTATCTTAGCTAACTCTATGCTCTCTCAAGTCGTCGTGATTACCTACTCTTTACTATACGGAACGGGGGATACGAGGTCCTAGTAGACGAAGTGACTGATTGAGCTGAGATAATACTCAGGCCTTCTATCTGGTCTGACTACTTGATGGATGCCGTGGCAGACGAAAGGGGCTGTTCTGACGAGACAGCTGCAGCCGCTGCTTGGAATGAATTGTCATCAGGGTCGTTAGGTATAAGGTAGTTATCTGCGAAGGAAACGGTGCAGTAGTCAGGATCAAGGAACCTGACCTCCGGGCGTCTGTTGGCTATCTTTAGCTGGCCCGGGTTGCCCTTCGACTGTCTCAGTTGCTTACTCTTCACTATGGGAAGACAGACACTCGAGGTCCTAGTGGACGAAGTAACTGATTGAGGTGGGATGATACATATGCCTTCTAGCTAGTCTAACTACTCAGATCATGCAGTACTTTAACATCCACACATGTATAATGCAGGTACCCGTTATTCATATCGAATCCAGCTATAGATCACGCAGGTACCCGAAGCCCTACATATGTATAATTCAGGTACCCGCTGTCAATCGTGCAGTTACAGATCAATCGTGCAGTTACAGATCAATCATGCAGGTACCTGGAGATCTGCATATGTTAAATGCAGGTACCCGTTATAGATCATATGCCTGCTGTAGATCATATGTATAATGCAGGAACCCGCGTAGATCATATAGTTACCCGTGTCGATCATATTGGTTATGCAGAAACCCGTGCCGCTCATGCAGGTCATCTGATAAGGCAGCTGTAGTAGCTTCGTTAGCCGACAAAGGCTGCTACCTGTTCTGGTCAGGAAGACAAGATAACCATCTGCCGAGACAGCTGCAGCTGTCAGAAGTAGCAGTGTTATTTTCGTAGCAGACGATAAGGAGAGTATACATCAGCTAGAATAGAAGAGCAACACAAATTAACATTGCCCGTGAGTATAGCATACTTCAGAGGCAGTCAAGATAACTCATGCAAGACGCTCAGTTGAATGGCGAGGTGAGGTTCGCATAGTATGCGTTGAGGCAGCCCAGCTATAGGTTGTTTGAGACTGAATCATGAACGGCATGTTTTCCGGGTCGTGCTGGTGATGAGAGCTATCTTGATAGATGAAAGTTGTATTCGTTGAGCTCGTCGACTATATTGGATTGTTCAGGGGCTCAGTCTGATGTAAGTGGGTGGAGCGACTTTGTGTTAGTTCTGCATATTGATGGCATAAGGCGGAAAGAAACTCATTGCAAACGGGAGAGACTGCTCAATTGAGTTGCATGATTGAGTTGGTCACTGAAGCCTAGATCTTAATTCGATTTCAAGTTTATATTAATATAATCACTGAGCTCTCCTTGTATTTCTCCATTCCCAGGCCGGCCGATTTGGTTAACAACCGATCTTGTATGAGAGGCAAGTTCACAATGAGCATAAGAAGCTCTATATCCCATAACACCCTTTCTCATTGCCGCAGTCTATATAGTAAACTAATCAATCTTAATATACACTCGAAACCGCATGCTTATTCCTTTTTCTTCCCTCTTAACGATTAGGCAGGAAATAATAACCTCTCACCACTTCACTTCAAGGCTTATGAGTAGGCCTTTTCTTAAAGAGTCGTACGACTAGGCCGAAAGAATACTGCGCTGCTGCCCCTTGTTCGTCACTCGATATCGTTGCTGAACTCGTGCCATCTCGCTTAACGGGAGAGATCCTTCTAACCACGATAAGCGAGAGATTTGAGGGCATCTTGAGGTTGCCTCTGTCTTTAAGCTTTTCCGTCAATTATGTGGATATATTAAGCATACTATACATTGTAGACTTATATAGTTAAACTCTTTACGCTTGTCACTGGGGGACCAAGTCTATATCGGCGATATGAAGCCAAGTTCGCTAGAGGTACGACCTAGGCGCGCCAAAATAAAGAGGTATGAAATATTTTGCGCTTTACGTGAGTTGAAGGTTCTGCTTACAAGTCAGCTTCTCTCCGTTCCTTGGCAAAATTTAAGCGTAGTACTACACCATTCCTTAGCCTTGCAATGGATGACAAGCTATTACTACCGCGTGACGGCGTGCTTGAAGCTGCCTGTCCCTGGAAGATACTGCGTCGTAGTGTTTACTCCTGCGGACCATGTGCTGAAGAGCTTACTCAATAGGTGATTTGACATGGAAAACAGCAGAGAAAGAGAATGACATTACAGCGAACCGAACCGACCAATGGTAATAGTACTGCAGAGCGCATGAAGGTTGATGGAACTCATCACAGTATCAGCCAATATACCAGCCCTGTTTGATCGAAAATATGCATTTCTAGGTGTAGCTATTCTTATCTAATGGTTATGATAAGAAGGTTGCCTATTGCCACCACCCCATGTCTATAATCTGCAAGGCGTGAAGAGGTGGGCAGCATATATACCTGAAGAGTCGCATATGCACAATGCAGGTACCTATTTTACATCATGTGATCATGCAGGAACCCGAAGAGCTGCATATGTATAATGCAGATCATGCAGGAACCCGCTGACAATCGTGCAGGTATAGATCAATCATGCAGGTTCCCGTGTATATCCTGCAGGTACGCGCTGTAGATCATATTGATTATTCAGGAACCCGAAGAGCTGCATATGCATAATGCAAGTACCCGTCGATCATATTGGTCCCCCACAATATAGAACGTGGGGTTCTTTACGATATGGTGGAACGTGGGGGTAAGTGGCGTAAACGCTACTCCCTTGGCCGAACCTTGTAGACAAGCAGTCGACGTTGCCAGAGACCTTTGTCTCACAGGAGAAGAGCGTTGTTAATGTAGGCAACGGGTTCGAAGCTCTGCCTTCGAACACGGCTATCGTAGCGCGCACAGCCATCAGTGACAAGGTCATCTACGATTTCGGGTCGAACGTACATATCTTCAACCACATACGGTGGTTTGAGTCACTTGAGTGAAGGTACGTAGATGTGACCGCCGTAGTCGGAGGCAGGGAGTTGCAGCCTCAAGCCGTGTGAATAGCTATACTCGCGGTCAAGGTTCCGGGTCAAAAGGAGGAAAAGGAGATTCGGATTCGGGACGCCTTGTACGTGCTGGAGCTGCACACGTCGGTTACTCCAATGCAGAAATCTCGTCGTGTAGGGGTCAGGTGGAAAGACGAGTCTAACTTCCTGTCCCAGGACACTCAGAGCTTTAGTCTAGACCTTGGAAGAGTACCGTAAGATGCAACTCTGCTGAGCTTGGCTGGGTCAATCCTCCTGACGACACCGGCGGCGTAGCCCATCCTCCGTCTGGGTCTCGAGCCAGCCTGGTCCGGGGTCGCAGCCACTCTGGTACACGAGGTTCTTACCTCGTTCTCTTTTGTTGGCGTTGAGCATCTAGCTGAACCTGGCTGCCAGCTGCGGCTCGTCGTCCTCGATCCCAATGCTCTCCAATAGCCGGTTCATCTGTAAGGCCCTGGCAACAGATCCGGGGCATGGCGGCAGCTGCATCCAGGTACTTCCCTTCTACACCCCAGCACTAGCCACGTTGATAAACTCTACAAGTATAGGCTGTCTTATCACATATACCCCACGTTCTACATCGTGGGGGTTTCTATATAATCTATAAGATCTATATGATCTGCAACGGGTACCTGCATGATCCACACGGGTTCCTGCATTGTGCATATGCCGCTCTGCGGGTTCCTGCATCATATGCAACGTGTACCTGCATTATACATGATGTACGCGGGTTCCTCCATTGCCTGGCTATCAACTTACCCATACTGTCTATCTCACAATTAGGTACATAGGGTGTTGATGCATATGGCTTGCAGCTCTGAGAGTGGCTGAGGCGATTTAGAACCTGATTGAATGAATCAGTTTCTCGCGTACCCAGACTGTGTATGTGCTACCCCGTCTCTTTACTGCCTTGTAAATCACTGTCACTCCTTGCTTCATGTTCCTCAAAGTCAAGTCTGGGGAAAGCGCCACCGGTCGCCTCCTTGGGACGTACTGGAAATGGCGTGGGCCATGTAGCCTATGGGACTAGGGCATATGCTTCACCATGTTAGCGAGGCTTAGCTTTCTAGCACTCGCCGCCTGTTGTGAGTTCACTCCTTCAAAAATGTATAAGATTGATGAAGAGCTGGCTGACGTTGGGTTTGGAAGTGCAACACATGGTTGCGTATGTGCATAGTCATCTGTGCCGATACACGTGACTTGCGATATAACTCAATACATGCTTCTATGTACTTGTCCTGGACTTTCTCGTAAACATATGTTCCTTGTTAGCTACGATCCCTACTGGTCAAAATCCCTACTGGTCAAAATCCCTACTGGTCAAAATCCCTACTGGTCAAAATCCCTACTGGTCAAAACTCCCATTGGTTATAATACCTTCTGCTAAGAATGCATATTGATCAGATCCTCTACTGGCGAGAATCCCTACTGGTCAGAATCTCTATTGGTCGAAATCCATACTCTTCAGATACCCTTTGACTGAATGTCCTATTGGTCAGATCTTCTACCCATGAGAATCTTTATTGGTTAGAATGTCTATTGGTCAGAATTAATATTGGCGGATAATATCCCTATTGGCTAATATTTCTGGACGTGGGCGTGATTGGCGCGAGTACTCTATCGAATGAGATTCCTTCAACATTACTGATTTCTATTTCATTTTGCTTCATCTTTTGCTTCGGCAATGATTTGTACTTGGCGGCACTGAAACAGCTTGCTGTGATAGAATCGACTGTATCGTCCTGGGTTGTTGACCTCAACCTTAATGACTTTTCTGCCGAAATAAACCAACAACACCTATGACTGGTGGAGTTGGCAAGGTTAATGGAGAATGATATCAAGAAAATAGAGCGTGGTGCGAGGAATCATCTGCGAATGTAATAAAATATCAATATGATGAATTCCGTATTCTATCAAAGGTTAGATGGGATCATGATGAATGACTTTGGAATGGCGCTGCTTTGGAGCCATCGGTGTCATTGTTACTAGACGGTTTCTTGAACCCTCATATTCGACTTAAAAAACGTTTGTCCGTTTAGATTCTGTGTGCCAGTCTCTGTCAAAAGTTCTCCGGCCGACTGCAGCTCCTCGACCCCTTCCTCGGCGGGCTTCCTCAACGTACATCGCTGCATAGAGTCACACATAGCACGATAGGGTACATGAGCACGAAAATATAGCAGGCCTATTACGGCGTCAGGTGATGTTATCAATGCCATGCAGGTCGGCCCCCGTGTAATTCAGGAGAGTCTGGGAGCATTAATTTTCCCTTCCCCTTTTGAAGGGAAAGCGAGAAGATACGATCATCCCTGACTTTCACAAAGAAGCCGTGCCAGCAGAATAGAAAATGAAGCACGGAATTTATAGTGTATGCGGCAAATGTATGCATATGACGGATTATGCAAAATTAGGCGCGAACCCGGCCCTGTGATGCGAGTCTAATGTTACTTAGTGGAAGCACAGCAACCGTCTGTTGTAGGTTCTGACCGTAAACTTCATCATGCCAAGAACACCAATACATCTGACAATAAAGAAGCGATAGGCAAATCCTCTAGCATGGCATATACAGAAATGAACCGCCTAGCAATAGTGTTCGACGGCAGGCGAGTCGCTTACTTAGCCGGCATTCGAGAAGAGGCCGCTTAATCTAAAGTCCTACCTTCTACACCAGGGTCCAAGGACTCCCTTTTCTCAACGACAAAACCAAGCGGAGCTCTCGAGTTCAGTATGGACATCAGGTACAGAATGATCCTACACGCCCGTCTATCCCCACAACTAGTCCTTCGGATAACCGCCTCAATGCCGCATCGGAGTATGTCGGTAACCAAGCACCATCAGCTAATGGCACTCCATCACATCGAATCGTGAAAGCCTGCAAGGGATTTCTCTGCTAGAGCAATCTCCTGCTCAGCGTCTAGACCCGCCTCGATGATGGCAGCAGCCAATTATCTTGCGTACAGCGGGGTTTCTGGTCCCTGAGATGAAAATGGCTGAGGGGAGAAACTATTGCGCTGTAAATGTCTTTGGACCTTGTCTAAGCGCCCCCCTTTGTTGGGGTTTAACCAAACCAGCTAATTCCGCATGATACACTTCTGGCCGCTGGGTAAAGGAAGGCCGAATTGAGTAACCGCCTCATCAAACAGAAGACCGAGCTCCCGCCGATACCTGATTGCATCGCCTACACCCCAATAGACCTGATATCCTATGCAGTACTCATCTGGATACCTTGCCCGAAGTTCTTCATCTTGGCTTCCTCGACCTTATGTATTAATCCTATTGCGTTTGATTGATACTATACTTAGTATGATAGTATAAATATCCTAGAGGATATCTTAATATGTGTGCTGCCTACAAGTGCCATTGCACGACCTATTGATGGAGATGAGCTAGATTAGTTGAGTGACCTAAAGGGTAGGCAGGATGGAGAAGGGTAGACAGGATTCACATATGGATATCACTATGCTATCCGCGAGTTCGAAGGAATTAATATTATGGATGGAAGCGCCTTCCATAGGGCGGTACCGTGGTTCTATATTCGCAAGCCTGGTAATTGAAGCCTTATTCCAAACAAGCACTTTGCGGGATAACACGGATCAAGACAAGCCTAGGCCCGAAGTTGATTAACACGACGAGGGGCAAGGCTTATCTTATAACTCGTTCTATCGGTCGATCGTCAACCTTTGCACGGTAGCACTATACTCAGCTGCCTTAGAAGTTACCTTAATATCGTTATTAAAAAAGAGACATCTAATTATAATCTTAGAATAAAAGTTTATAAATACCTGACTTATATAAAGAGACCCTTTAACGTAACCCTAACTACTATATTATCTTTAACCTTTAATAAAATAATATTAAGATAATAAATTCGAATATTTTTAATACTATTTTAATTATAAAGTATAAAAAGAATTATAAATCTAATTTTAAATAATATACTATAATTTATATATAATTAATTATTAGTTAAATTTATTATTAAATTATAAAAAACTTTAATTATTCTTTAATTATAATTTATTATATTTTTAAATATTAGATAACTAATTAAATTTTTAAAAATAAACTTTATAATAAGAAATTAAAATCTTTAATTAAAAAATAAGTAAATATTTTATTATTTTATTAAAAAAAGATTATTAAATAAATTATATAAATTTAATTATTTTTTTCTTTCTTTTCTTTTTACTTTTAAATCCTAATACTATTAATATAAAGCTAGAAGCTTAGTCTTCTTTAAATATAGTTTTAAGCTTTAGCCTTATAATATATAATTAAACTATATATACTTAAATAGCTTTTAAACTTAATAATAATTAATTAAATTAAATAAAACTTTAGAAATTAAAGTTTTTAATAATTATTAAATATTATTATTATAATATATATAAAATCTATGTAAGCTTTTTATAGTTTTTTTCTAATCTTTATCCTTTACTTTATATATATATATATTCTTTTTTTCTTATATATATATATAATAACTATTATCTTTATAATATTTATAACTTTTAATAAGTAGCTTTAGCTTTAAGAAATAAATTATAAATTTATTATTAAATTCTTTAATATATATACTTATAAGTAATTTAAATAGTAATTATAAGCTTTGAGCTATTTAATTAACTTACTTTAACTATAGTAAGATAGCTTTTATTAATAATATACTTATTAATATTATTTAAATTTAAATATAGCTTAAAGCTATACTTAAATATTAATTATTTTTTTAATAATTATTAATTAAACTTAATTAATATAATTAATATAAATTATATATATTAAAAGATAAAGCTAGAAGACTTTAATAATATAGCTTATAGTAATTAATTTTAAAAATAGTATTAAATAATCCTTAAGGTTATTAAAATAATATAAATTAAAAAATAAGGATTATAAGTAAGTATAATAATATAAGGGAAGAAGGATAAAAGATAGGAAGTATAAGCTTTAAAAATATAATATATTTAATAATAATATAATAATTACTAAAATTACTATAAATATATATTATTAAATATATATAATAATTAATTATATTTATAAATATTATAATTTATTATAATATTATTTATTAAGCTTTTAATAATAATTAATTATAAAAATAATATATAATATAGAAAAGTTTATTATAAAAGTATAATATTTATTTATATACTTAATTTCTTTTTTATTTCTAGAATTTCTAATATATATAATATAAAGCTAGAAAGCTTAATCTTTTAAAATATAATCTTAAGCTTTAGCTTTATAATATAATTAAACTATATATATTTAAATAGTATTTAAATTTAATAATAATTAATTAAATTAAATAAAATTTAATAAATTAAAGTTTTTAATAATTATTAAAATAAAAATTATTATTATAATAATTATAAAGCTAGTATAGCTTCTTATAGCTTTTTAATCTTTATCTTTAATTATATTATTATAACTCATAATAATAATAATAATAATAATAATAATAATAATAATAATAAAAATAATAATAAAATAATAAAATAATAATAATAATAATAAAATAATTATTATTTTAATAAAGCTTTTAATATTAAATAATAAACTTTACCCTTTAAGTATTAATTATAAAAAAGTAATTAATACTTTATTAAATAAGTAATATAAATAATTATAATATATTATATATACTATTAGACTCTTAAGATAGCTATAACTTATTATAATTATATAATTAATTATAATTAAATAATTTATTCTTAACATATTTTAAATATTAGCTTAAAGTATACTTAATTAAAGACTAGCTTAATAAATAATAACTAAAGCTAGTTTAAAGAAAGATAATATAATTAAGCTATAAGTAATTTATAAAAAATAATATATATTAAAGCTAGTATTAAATAATCTTATATATTATTAAAATACTTTTAGTTAAGTAAGATTAATAATAAATAAAAGTAATAAAAATAATAAAAATAAGTAAAGATAATAATATAAGAAATAAAGAATAAAAAAAATATAAAAGTTAGATATAAGATTAATTTAATAATAATATTTAATATTATTAAAACTCTTATAAATATATATAGTAAAATATATATAATAATAAAAATTTAATATAAAAATTAAAATTAAAATTATTTATTATTAAGAAAAAAAATTAATTTTAATATATATAATACTATAAATATTTTTTTTTATTAATTACTTTATATATTAAAATATAAAAGTTTAATTTTATTATAAATAATCTTTAATAATAAAAATACTTTTTATTTAAATTCAATAACTTTTAATAATAAATACTTTATAAGCTTTATAAATAATTCTTAAAAGATTTAATTAATTTTATAATATATATTAAATTTAAAATATTATATATAATTTAAAAAGTAATTTTAAAGACTTTAAGGTTTAAGCTTATTTTTATAAATTATAATTTAATAAATATAAAAAAAAACATAATATTTAAAACTATTTAAATATATTTAAATATATTTAAAAAAGCTTTTATATTAATATATAAGCTAGGGATAATTCTTAATCAAATAATATAATAATTTATATTTTTAAAAAAGCTTAACTTTAATTTAAAAGTTATAGAATTTATATTATAAATTAATTTATATATTTATTTAATTTAAATTTAATTAAATATATATAAATTATTATAAAGTATTAACCTATAATTAATTATTTTTAAATAAAGGATTAAAAAAAAATAAAGCTAATAAAGCTTTATTAAAAAAGAAAATATAAAAAATATAGTAAATAATACTATAAAAATATATTATAAAGCTAATAAACTCTATACTTTATTATTATAAAGCTATAAGTAAAGCTTATAATTATTATATTAAATATTAATATATAGATCCTAGGGATTATATTTATAAAGTTTCCTTAGAAAAATATTAATTATTAATAAATTTATAGCTATTTAAAGTTATTAAGACTTTATTAGAATATAAGTATATAAGTTAGGTATTTATATACTTTTAGTCCTGTATTATACTTTTTCTTTAAAATAGATAAAGCATTAAAGGTAAATGACCTTAATGAGATAGCTTAAGTCCTACGATAAATATAACTGTATGAATAGAATAGAGGAAACAATCATAGAGTTTCGACTATACTTCATATGTATGCTAGAAGAGAAGAAGAGGAGAAGAAGAAAGCATGCTAAAGCAGCCGTGGCGTTCGGATCCTTGCCAGCTTTACAACCTATTTGGCGTGTAATTGCTGCAAACTGCCTTTGTTAAATATCTGACCAAAGCTGCATTTCCCTTCCATTACCTCTTGAGCGAATAGGAAAAAGCAATAAAGGTGTGGTTCATAAAGAGGCATGCTCCCAAACCTAGAAGGGACACAGCACTCCTCACATGACTCAAAGGGACACTGCCTATACCTGCCACATTCCCCCCGCCGCACACGTGATCTCTCCCCTCAAGCCCTCACTTTCCCGCCTCTAAAGGTCTATCTATAGATATCGTCGTCCGGTCGCAATTTCAGTCACCAGCATTTACGACATCACTCGAGTTCCCTTACGATTAAGCTGTGGATTAGGTAAAAAAGAAAATGGCTTCTATGCTATGTGTTGTGAAGTCACAGCTGTAAAAGGTCGTTGAAGATTGATGACTAGCAAAGGTTGGGTTTGCAATAACAACGCATGGGTTTGTTTATTTATGTGTAATGAATGGTCTATCCAGACAAATGATCTGCGATATTATAAACGACGCCAAAATGGACAAAACAGATGGAGACGAAATGTTCCAAAATAACACTCGCGCTTCAATTTCTTAGAGGAAACGCGATTTGAATTTTAGAAAAACAGTATCAATTCAGATGAGGTCAGCATATCTATATTCATGACAGTTAGGTATAGTGGAGTTCTTTGGCTGCTGGCTATTGGTGCACACAGCGTCTTTGTATTTCGCGAACTTGACAGATAGACGTATGAATCATGATTGGTTCGTTTACGACTCTTTGTGCTAGGCCCCATAATACTCGTATGAATATGGCCAATCATTGATTGTGGGTTTGTGTCAGCGTGCCGGATTGGTTCATGTCCGTGATCAAGGAGAGCTGGTCTGGCACCATCGGCCATTCTCAGCTCTGTGGCGGACATTACGGTGCTTTGCTTCTTCTTGCTCAATAATCAAACCGGTTGCTGTCAAGAAGATCCTATCGCACAATGCTGAGAATATTCAGTCCCAGTGTGCTTATTGTAGGGAACTTTAGACCCTGCTGTACGTGTTAGTTTCTGAAGCAGATCGAACTCTTACCCAGTTAGCACTATCCCTGATTCCTGACATGTCATTGTCCGGAAACACTAAGATGCGGAGCGCACTGCACTTTCTGGTGTCTCCGATGCTACCGCAACTCTTAGTGGACTCGGAAGCAAGGTGAAGCCTCAGAGTACCTCAGCCACGGGGAATGGGGAAACGAGGGTTGGTCCACATCTCGGTGAAGAAACCCTGTCCGAGTGATTGGTTCCAAGTGCAAGAGCTGTAGCATCTGAGTGTAAACCTTACTCGTTGCTTTCACCTCCCGATATTTTCTTTACGTTTCTCATTAATATCAATTCTCTTATAAATACTCATTCTTTTGTGCGTCACCGACTCTGCCTTCGACGAGTACATTGCACGTGGCTGAGAGTGTTCATACAGTGCCGTTTCCAACAGAAGCATATCGAGGTCGTAGACAGAAAATACGTCAGCAAGTCTAGATATACCCGAAGCCAAACACTCATCGGATCCAGCTGTATCTTCTTCTCCACTGATCACGAGAGAGCCGAGTTTCCCCACCCTCAATGCCCTAAGTCAATAAAGTTGACCTGGAAACCTAAATTGAGGCAATCGTGGCAGTGAGAGGACTGGGTCTTATGAGGGAATCGGGGCTTCTCAGATTGCGAGGTGGTACACACATTGACGTCGCAAGTCGGTAGGGGATACGTTCACTCGAATCAAGAATACCGCTGCCGTGTCCATTCCAGCATGTCCATCCAGGAAGGAGATTTCATATTTCTGACAATCGGGTATACCGGTTGCTCTTCTATTTTGATCATCCTGAGAACTTATTGGTCCACAACACTTCAACCCAAATTTGAGCACAGGCTGGAGTAGCAACATGTTTCTCACTTCATTAATTGGAACAAACATTATTTCGTCGTCGACTCGATAAAAGTATTTGTCGCCTACAAATTCGTAAGTACTTGCTTGCTAATGCTACAAATAACTGCCAGACCAGTGTATAGAGGACAAGGTACCCTACTGACATCTGAAGGGGGCTCATCAAATAAATGGGTGACAATATCGTAGCGCATGCAATTATATTTCAACATACATTAGGCGCAATTGAGAGAGAAAAAAAACAGAAGGAAGCATTCCTTACTGCCGCGGATGATCGAATAGGCCTTGTTTAGTCGTTCTACATGTCGGTCTTGATTTTGATAAGGCTGGGGACCTGCGAGCGTACGGCTGCATTTCCCATCCGATGACCGCGGCCGCCCTCGAAAAGGCCAAGTCGAACTTGCCCCTGGCGGTCAACGCCCCTCGCGCCCAACTAGGCTATTTGGTCGGATAACAGGTCCGACAACCAGTTCCAAATCTGGGTGCCCGAGATCAGGGCTAGAAAAGTCGTTATCTTAAGCACTGTGCAATTTGACGAGATGCGATCTAACGAGCCGGAGCTCCACGAGGACCGTGTTAGGGAACCCTACGTAGACCTCCAACCGGGATCATAGAGCGTACCCTAGGATTTTGTGAAGCTGAGATTGGGCCATAATGCAGAGATCACACATATAGCACGGGTGGCGCGTCTTGATCATGGTCCCGGCTGGTATAGCATTGATATAAAATGAATATCTTTTTAGATGCTTGAGGACATCAATATATAGAAATACTGCTTTCCGACATGAGGATAGTCGTCGCGTCGAGGTGAGGATATATGGTCACATCAAGGCGTACTCCGTATGTACACCTTGGCGACTGCTGGCGGTTCTTAGTAGGCAGGGTCATCCAATCATCGAGAAACCTGCGTGTCCATCGCCATCTGCCAATCGACGATGAGCTCGCCCAAGTGTTCTAGACTGTAGATGGGCCGAGCTCGGGGTTGAGTGTGAGTAGGGTGAGTGAATACAACCTATTAAACTAAAGCCTATTATGATATATTTGCTTACTCGAAGCTTGATCTCTTGGTGCGTGGAGACCTCGCCGATGTGAAGACGAATGATAGATCAGACTATGAGAGAATTCCTCACGAAAGTTAACAACCACTCTGGGGTTACCGCTTTGACACGGCCCATACCGAAATGACACGCAGTGAGTAAGTTGAGCTTGTGATCGGATCAAACTTTCATCCAATCATGTGCGTGACTTGGCCAGAATGCCATATTTGGTCGATATTGAGTTGGTAGGCAGCGCGAGCAGAGATGGAAGGGGCCGCCAGGAAGGAAGCTGCTACTAATCACTGTCAACAACTGGAGAGTCAAAGGCAGATAGACGCCTGTTGAGACCTTACGTGTAGATGCTCGCTCAATACCACTTGCCCTAGAGAAAAAGTCATCTATCCAGTAACCTGTAAGTAGCCTTGTTGGTTCCCTATGCTAGGGCTAAGCACTCCCTTTGCCTCCATTTCCCCAACCTGCCATCTGGGCTGCGCCAGTCAAGGTCGAGGATTGTTGTAAGGTCACGGGTTCAAAAAGGGGTGGATTGACAAAGAGCTATTTAACGCTGGTTTTGGGAGTAGAGCAACGCATGGTTGTGTATTTGTATGATGGCCCGTACCATACATGTGACCTGCGACAGTTGGAATGCGTGTGAAATAGATGGGGGTTCTGTCCCTGTAATCCCCTGGGAGCGAAATGGCCCAGTATGGGAGACAGCAACAAGCGCCTAGTTCATTACTCGATCTCGATGATGGCTATCTAAGATCATCATATGACGAGACATGATCGGTGGTCAGCGTACACATGATAAGCCTATCGTGGACAGATAGAAAAGCAACCAGTTACGCGGTTAAATAGGACTGGTTTATTTTTGGCCGTACTCGGATGAGATCTCAGCTTGCTTCTGTTCCTATTTCCTGGAGGTGAAAAGGAAGAAGCTGTTCGACTAGAGCTTGATAAAAATATGGCGGGCAGCACAAGCTCCGTCGGCGTAAATGGATCATCGGATGCAAACAAGGGCAATTCTCTTGAATAATCTTTTAGAATTTCAGACTATCCGAGACGATACGGAAGCCCTTAGATATATAATATATAATGTATAATATATAATATATGATATATGATATGTAATATATGATATATGATATGTAATATATGATATATAATATGTTATATATAATATATGTTATGTCATATATAATATGTGATATGCGATATGCGATATGTGTGTGATATGTGATGTGTAATATGTAATGTGTGATGCATATGGGACCCAGTATCAGTGAGCTCACCTATCACGGATACACCCAAAACGGCCCACAACAGTAATAGGAAACTTTACCAGAAAGAAATCCCGCGGGCTGCATACATTCCGTCCATGGGATGTTGGACATTGTTTTGGCCTCCGGACCCCTCCATCCATTTTACTATTCCAACGCACGACGATGACGGCTCCTAGATAGTGATGACCGACATCATCATAGTATGGGATATACCTTCCCACGATTAGCAACCGGATCCCGGCCTTGTAGGCTCTCCTTCCTGAAGGGAAAGTTTGAGAGATAGACCTGGCGGGATCTGTCGTAGGGATATGGCGGTGGGTGAGAGAAGGCGTTGTCGTTGAGGAGGCAAATGCCATTCTCGTTTTCTGAGGACTACGGCAAGAGGATGTAGGATAATTAGGTTCGGGTTTAAATGTAGTTCTGTTGTCGTCGTTGTTGTCGTCGTTGTTGTCGTCGTTGTTGTCGTCGTTGTTGTCGTCGTTGTTGTCGTCGTTGTTGTCGTCGTTGTTGTGCCTAACATCGACCACATCCGAAGCATTGTTTGGGTTGGGCCGGGGACGTATTGGAAGACATAAATAAGGTTACAGTGACAAGTATCGTTTTGCCTCACCTTGATTACAAATCTTAGTTCACTAACACTTACTAAGAATCTGGATAGGGAGGACGATGCTAAATGGGCCAGAGAAAATCAAGAGAAGAATCAAGTGATGGGCAGCAAGAACTTGAGAGATCCGGCTTGGGAACGATGTCACTTTTTGATCGGATGTGAAACACCTTACACCTTGACTATCGAGCAATTGCATAGGCTCACCAGCAAAAATAATAGTGATGAGTTTGTACGCGAAGTCGGTGCTGAGTTTGCGCCTCCGGATTTTAGCTTGTGTCCAGTCGCCATTCTCATGATAGAGCGATACCGGGGCCAGAATGAAATCCGCCTTGAGTGTAGTCGGAAAAGAAAAATTAGGCATGCGGGTTGTAGAGCAACATACCACACCAAGAATCACATCAGTAGGAAGAAGCCATGCTGTGATTGGCTGCAAAGAACATGGAACAGATCTGCAGCACAGCACAGCACAGCACAGCATAGTCCATTTCCATTGCCCTATGCACTCACTCGGCCATGACAAGAAGAAAGGTGTAAGATTATGATGGACTAAAAATCAACGGCAGAATGCAACGCGTAAAGGTAAACCGACGCAGAGCAGAAGTGCCGAAACTGGAACTGCCGATCTAAAGTTGACAGTAGATCAGATGGGCATGTCGGTGTTTGTCTCCCAGTCAAACATTATATGTACTCGGGCACAAAACTCTTCCCTCCTACCATATTTAGAGAAATCTCCGCCCTTCAGTTTCTTCCCATTTTATGGATTGGATTAGGACACAACAAGCGACTTGGCAGAGGCTGGAATTGTTCAATCCCCTCCAAGACCGATCGCCACACTGGAGTAGACTACTAACATTGAATAGCATTCCATCACCTGTAAAGTGGTTAACAGAAACCCGCCGATTAGTAAAGGTTGCAAAAGGTAATGGTGCAATGGAAAGAGTGAGCGCTTTCAGGTTTCTTCAAATATGCGAAATTTCAGTCAAGCTCACACGTCTTGTTCGTGGGGATTCCAATTGTTTCTGCCAGCTGTGCCTGAGTTGTGCATGTCGTGTTTCCCTATCAAGAGTTAGGAGACTGACTACCTATCAGCCCCATTTTGAAACGCGGGAGAGAAAAGTTTTATGAAATGCAACTCAATACTAGTGAACTACTCTTGGTAAGTGGAATTGGCTATATGGGGTGACTCGAACGCGAGGGACAAAATCATGAATTTTTAAGTCCTGTCTTGTGCTGCCATGACCGTCATTAGCAAGTATCATCGGGGGCTCCGATCGTTTTTATCAGACCTCAGCGGCAAGAAAGACGGTTGGCAAGTCGTCGACTCCAGTTGCCTCAGTGGTGGATGCGAGCTCCACCAACAGTCTTCGATAAAGTGTACCAGGGCCACCTGCTGTGGCTGGCAGTTGTATTGAATTGGATGGCAAACCCAAGATGAGTAGTAGATGGTAAAACAGATTGAAAAAGGAAAGGGTAACACGTCGACGTCTCGGGGGCTGTCCCGTAGAAGTACTAAATGTCCGATATCTTGACATGCAGCTTGCTAAAATCGCGGCCCTTCTCCAGTAAAGCGGCTTCAAGAGGGCCAGATAGAATAGTTTTTCCGGTGTTGCTTCTACTCTTCCCGACCATAACAGCTAGTCTACCATTGCATTCTCCAAGGCGAACCCGTTTAGCTGCGGGCAATCCTTCTCGGGTTTGTTAAAACTGGACAGTCAAGCGTAGGCCAGAACTGGGCTTATATGCTCTCATCAAGCACTATCGTGCTTATAGTCTTTACGACTTACTGGATGAGTTGAATATAGAGACCGAACACACGGGTTCTCACCGAGTTCAATTAGAGGGAAATGTCCAATGGCTAGAGATATAACAGTATATGCCAAGACCAGAATCATAGCACTCGGAGCATGCGAAGCCAAAGTCTCCAATCATCAACTACAATTAAAGTCCCTTTTTTGGAATCGAGGTGCAACGTCAAGCAGAATGATCGCTTCAACGACAAGAGTCACTGCAGTGCTAAGATTCTTATGTAACACAGACACTAGAGTAGCAAATAGGCAGATGAAACCCGTCAGCGGTAGGGCTTCCTATATTAAGATAGTAAGCGTCTAGACAGGCTCCGAAAGTCTTAAATAAGATTCTTAGGAGGCTACGTGTTACCTATTCCTAGGAATCATTACTTTCGACTATCTCGAAATTTTAGTGTCTTGAGGGTATGCATTGTGAGAGCCTCCAACAATTGGTCAGCGATCGGGAATAAGGAACTTTCCACTTTAATTATGCATATGCCTGTTCCAAGGAGGTGAGATGCGAGAAGTGTCCTGCGGATTCTACAGACGAAAAGGGGCACGCTGGGCTCTTCGCGCTTGAACGTAAATGAGCAGTAAATGGGGCCCTAACAAATTACATTTTTGCGAAGACAAACAAGACAAATAATATTCTCCAAGCTGTGGCTGTGAGTTGGGCGACACAGAATACTGCACTGCTGCTATAGGAGTAGTCTCTTACCTTCCCAGAAGGCATTGGTGAACTATCATTGTCGTCATCAGTCATCATCTTGCGCCAGAGTAGGAATTTCCTGGAAATGATTGTATGTCAGTATGAAAATGATTGTATATCGGTATGATAAAAATGATGTTAAAATTTACGTATCCAACTTGACGAAGATAAAGAGTATACGAATGCTCGTCGCGGAGTGTATATCATGTGGGTGAGCGTTGGCGGGATCATCAGGCAGGGGAATTAGATGAAAGCTGAGCCACTAGTCCAGTTCGGCAAAATGTCCATTCGTCTACGCGATCTAGAGAAACGGTTATACTATGCTGACAGAACAAGGAATTAGTATCGTGACCTGCACTGGGAAGGCGAAGCAGCAGACCGTCTGAAGTAGGGTGTTCCCTCTTTTCTCTTGTAAAGGAGATTCGAATACACATAACGATATTAGTCCTTCTATATCCAGATAGGCACCAAGAGATTTCCTCCATGATTGTCGAAATGACACTTAAACGACGTAAAAACGCCAGTGTCAGGGATACTCGGACATCTTACTTACCCAGATCCCACAATAGCGACAGCGACATCGACAGCAAGATCGACATGTGAGGTGCAGATGATCGAGTACATGCAGAATATCACAGCACCATAAGAAATTTTAAGTTGGATGAGAAGAAACACACCCCTTGACACTGAGTCCAAAGGGTCACACGCGGACTAATCACGTCAGAGGTGTCCGGACACGGCTTTATTGACACTCGAAGATGTCTCAATAAAAGCATGTCCGTTGGGTTTAGCCGTGTCACTGACAGATGGTAGAATATTCTATTCATATATATATGTTTTGAACAAGTACCTCCAGGAGCTGCTACCGCGGCAAGCAGCCGTTGTCGTATGCACAGTGCGTCTCATGCCAAAAAGTCGATCCAACTTAGAAAAAAAACTTTCGTTTTGATTTCAGAATGTCTCTAGCTACGTAATTGTATCCGTCATTTACTTGATCAATACTCAGGCTTCACGTCATACTGTTTAGGTTGTGTCTTCTTGACTTTGATCTTACGCATAGTTACCAAGGCCTGATTCACCTGATTGTTAACAAATATGCCGTCATCGAAGACCGTTCGAACCACAACCATGAAGGTCATGTAAGGCGAGAAGCACCGAATTGAGATGATCATTTCAACAAAGATCGGGCATATACACCTAGAAGCCAGCTTGATACACGACTTGTAGTCAAGCAAGCAGCGATTGCAAGAGCGTCACAAACGAAGATCCAGATAGGCTAGAAAAAGCTAGAAAAGCAATTGACATTCAAACTGCGATACCGTTTTCACACGTCGATCCAACTTAACGGGTCATCAGAAGAAATGGAGCAGGTCAACTACGATGTATATATGCGACGTATGCAGACAAAAGTTCACCTCCTCAAATTCCTTAGGCCGTCACGGAGAGCGACATGCTATACACTGTAAAACGGCAAGGCAGGGCGATGGCGTGGGTTCGGATCATGTTGCAACACACTCCTCACTTCCAAAGACTCGCATACATGACCTATTTAGGCGGTTGACCAAGCCGAAATTGATCCAAACGTATTCAATGAAGTGACTCTAGATGCTCCACGAGCTTTCATCATGTGTTGTGGATCGAGGCTTATGTCTCACCTCAGTGTCGCAGTTTTAATATAGACGACTTGCGTATCTCGGCCTTGCCCAATTTTTCTAGCAACGCGGAATCGCCTATTCCCATATCTAGCATATCGCATTTTCCGGGTCACAGCATGAGGCTGCCAAGTTTTAAGAAGTTAACACGTCAAGTTGTACATTAATAGGAAAGTAACTTGCATCCTGGAATGATATAATCCAATAAGAATCTCCAAAATTTTGATGCTTGGCCATCACATCTGGAAACTAGTATATGTATAATGCAGGTACCCGTACAGATCATACGGGAATCTATTTCGATCGTGCAGGTCAAGCAGGTACCCGTAGAGATCTTGTAGATCTTAGAGATTTATCTCTTATAGATCTTATAGATCTTGTAGATCTTGTAGATATAGATCTGACCCATCTTGTAGATATAGACCTCATCGATCTTGTAGATATAAATCTGATAGATCTTATAGATGTAGATCTTGTAGATCTTGTAGATTATGTAGCTGCCATCTTCGCCTCTCTGCTTGACAAATCATTTTAAAGTACTATACATGTGTTAGTATGTATTCGCTGGGCCGTATCTCCGTTATGGACCATCTTTAACGGGGAGAGACACTTTCTTCCTTGATTCTGTTAGCACTACCAGTAACGGCGACACGCAACGGTCTCGTATTCAAGAAGGGCAGCGATGGTGAGCGCAGCACGTGTGTATTTTCTCAACTATTCTCGACCCTTATTGTGGATATGATTTATGTCACGTGACAGAGATCAGTCGTCACTAAAATATGACCCCTTGATTGGCTGAATGTGTGCAGATTCAGCGAGCCAGCAAAGTAAGCAAGTTTTCCAATGCACCGGAACTAGTTTCCAAGTCACTCATGTACTCTGGAGAAGTGTGTCAAGCATAACAGCCAAGGAGCTCGAGAGGTGTGGCGCCTATTGGTAGTGATGTCGACGAGTGTTCAGGAGTAATGGGAAGCCGATATGCGATATCCAGGGGCTACATGCCCTCGACCTCGCTCCTCTCAGACACTTGCTTGTGTTTTGGTTGTGCCTTTGAGAGCATATCCGTCTAAGCTTCTTGCGCGTTTGCAGCTTTCAGCACATTCAACACACTTCAATTTGCTGATACCCTGATTGTCTGATATACCTCAGCTCCTTGGCAACCATATTCTCAGGAAGATGCTTCCTCCATTAATCCCACTGCTTGCAAAGGGTGAGAGTATGCATGTCGAATGAACGCGTTGGCGAATCGACAGAGTTTTCCCAGAATCGTAGATCATCAGTTCATGGCATTTGATATCTGGCGGATCAGCGAGGGCATCACATCTATCGAATGGGCAGCATACACTATCCAACAATATCAGCTATAACACTGTAATACACTTAGCACAACTTGAAAAGTTTTGTCTGTATTTCCCAATTGTCATGAGTGCAGAGATTATTATCCCTTGGTGCAGGAGATGTTGCTCTGGCCTCCATTTTGATTTGGAGTTGGCTGTTTGTAAAACTTGTCGCTGACTCATGACTAGGAGCTTAACCCGTCAGCGAAGCTCTAGCGGCATGAGTAGACATGCCATTACTTCTTATATGATCTGAACCTAGTATGAGCAACGGGAAAAAGAAATTGGCGGTGGTGCTGGTAGACCGTGAAATCGCCGCAGGAGACAAGATGCCGCCCCCCTCCCCAATACCATGAGCCCATCCGGGCTTTGTGGACCGATGAGGGTGTCAAGGCTGCCATTATCAAGGGTAACAGCCAATATGAATAGACTTTCAACAGAATGGCTTACTTTTGCTGATGATAATCATCTATTTATACTTGTCGTCTTTGGTTCACATATTGATGCTTCAACCCACCCCATTCATACCAAGGTTCCATTCCCTTATGGCTCGCGGGGACCATCATCTAGGATCCCAAGTCTAGGTATCATGCAGGTACCCTTACAGATTTTGTAGATCACTCAGATCTGCATATGTATAATGCAGGTACCCGTCAGTCCATATGTACAATGTAGTTACTCGTGCACATCATGCAGGAAGCCATAGATTGAAATATGCATAATTCAGATACCCGTTGTAGATCATGTAGAGCATGCAGGAACCCGAAGAGCGGCATATGTATAATGCAGGTACCCGCTGTCGATCATGCTGATCACGTAGGTTATCCCCTCCCTCGGATGGTTATGCGCCTCCTCCAACTGGATACATTTGGTGCATGTGCAAGCGTTCCTTCAAGACAAGTACATATCATATCTGCACCTCTGTATTGAAGGCTGTCGTGTGGGTAAAATCTTACCGGTCCTCACATCTATGGACCTTCTCGCATTACAAGTCACTCCCCTCCACAATGATGACACGATATCGACTCATTATCTACGTGTACTCTCGTCGAGTGTCATATCACCCAACAGATTTCAGCAAGTCAAGATTTCTCCATTGGAGACGTGCGATAAGGTTATATCGGAAGGGATGCCATGCCATCATTTGTGCGGAGCGAGGGTGAAAGCTCCTTACCAGAGCTGGAAAAGAAGCGTCTTTAGTCAAAAATTGAATTCGATTGAAACACTCTCCTGACTTCCACACAGCACAGTTGACGGGGTCAGAATAATCTCGGTGGATTTGGCATAGTCTTCTCCAGCATCATTTCCGTCTTGATGATGGCAATCTTCCGGCTCAGGAAGCCGTTCCAGCCTCGATGCCCTTGTCGATGTTGAGAATCAGATGTGACAGAAGCGCCGTGTGTCCATTCAAGGATTCACAGGCGTGAGTCTAGGTTATGCAAGGGAGGTTGTTTTACCCGAGTCTGATTAATCCAAGTAATCGGCAGCTAGGAAACTTCGGTGCTGAGACCGACCAATTTTATCCAATATGTTTGTCAATCTACAATGACGGGGTTATATAGAACCGGAGATCCCCCTGTGCTAAGAAGAGTTGGACGGGGAAAAGATGGTCAATAAGGGGAGTATTCGATAGCAAGCCCTCTTAAGGCATAGCAGTCATTGATGACATGCGTGATGAATAATGGTAGATGGGGACACTAAATATCCCATTACCATTGTTGCTTATACTCTGTGTAAATTTTATACTCATCATTGAAAACCTCGAAGACTCCATATGGGACTAGATCAATGCCATAGCACCCGCCTCGTTCAGACATCAGACGTGGGGACATGGTTGTCTCTTCCTTTTTCTTCATCATTTTCCACCTCCTACCCTCCCCTCTTTTCCAGCAGTCGTATTTAACTGATCGGGTTGCCGAGCAAGGAAACTAGTTTTATTTCTCCTTTTATATGCTACGAGGATAGTAAATTACATATCCTATTAGTCAAACAGATGGAACCAAATCAGATGGGAATTGGACAACCTGAATATCAAAATGCTCACTACGGCGAAGAGCTCAAACCTATGATCGGAAAGCTATGCAGACTTTAGGAGAGTGGCCCGGGATGAGAAATGACAAAAGAATGTAGGGTTACAACTTGCCGATACGTGTGACAAGGACGCAGTACTCTCCATCCAATCAAAGTCATCTGAGTACAGTGTCATAAGCTTTTGAGCTGCATACTGTACGCGTAGATGACACAATACCACAGTGCTTCATGACAGCTTTTCTGACTGCAAACAGAGAATACAGCTACTTTTGCAACCCCTTCTTCTTGGTAGCATTTCTGGCCTGTCCCCTCTCGTCACTCTTCTGTGGCTCTTGTGCGACCAAACACAGGTAGCAGCCTTCATCGAGCCCCAGGACATGATGACCCCTCTCTTGAGGTGCTCGGTGTTTTATCCACGTTGCTTTGACACCCCTTGTGCCTGTCTCCCCATCATGGGAATTACTATCCAACCCATGGAGTGCATGCTGGCCATATGGCAACTGATTGCTGGATCTGGTTCTCCGAGAGACTAGTGTAAGTGTCCGCTTGAGACTCGATTCAATGTCTCCCGACCTACTGGGGTCTATCCGAAGGAACCATTATGAAAACGGGTACTCCGTAGTGCCTTATAAGGTGAGACGGCATCGTCTAAGAATGCTAGTTAGTAGCAATATCTTGAATTGCTCATAATTAGGGACAGGAGGAGGAGAGCCATAGGCATGATTTAATCATTTAGCAAACCACTCCCCCTAGTTGTAGCAGCTTTGGTCTGCATGAGGTGTCACGTGACCGCGACCACATCAAAGGGATAGCAAAAGACTTCTTTCATCGGGGGAAAAGGCGGGCAGAGTTACTTCGAGGACTTTCATAGGCATTCCTGGCTTCGGAGCCAGTGCGAACTGATGGCGGGGAAAACGGGGGAACCGTTATTCCGAAAGTGTAGCTCATGGGGGAGGGTTTGGAACCCATGCAAGGCTGACATTATAGATGTGCAAAGAGGGAATGTACGTAATATGCTGTTCGCTCTGCTTGTTTTTTTGTCCTGATGATGACTTCGCCTGCCCAGCATGTGAGCTGGCACCCAAGCTCACATCCATGCACATTCCGCAAGCCTACTTCCACCACGCGCGCCCCGCGTGTGCTGGGACGCCAAGTATGCATCGACATTTCCAGGTGGTCACCTGCAACTCGTTGTTGAGTCCTAGGAAGCAGATGCTGAGAGGCAGCACAGACAAACTGCCCTGATGCCTAACTTGCGATTAATGTCGGCGAGTGAATGATTATCTTTCCCTTGAGTGTTGCTGGCTCAAAGCAGTGGTAATGGTATGGGACTGCATAAAGTATGCTGCAGCTTCGTCATCGCAGCAGTCATGCCACCATGTCATAATACTTCATACTCCGTACTCCGTACAGCTGATGACAATAGGCTCGCAGGAGGCCATGTCTTTGCAAGCCTTGGGGAGACTGTGTATGACGATGGGTGGATGTGATAGGGTAGTTGTATGGTTGAGCTTGTTGAGAGGCCGATGCATGCTCGAGAGAGGCATCCTTTTTTTCAAGAGGCATCATTTGTCCAGTGACATCACATTTCTCTGCGTCTTTTTAGTATTGATCCGTTATTCTATGGGGTATTCTATGGGGCAGAGGTGATATGGCAAACACTCAGCAAATCGGACCACTCAGCGCTACGAATATCAACAACCGAGCAGTTGCGAAGAGCATGACTTCTTCTATAAAGCATCAAAGAAACCTTTTCATCGCTATTCCTTTATTTCTTACCCTTTGCAGCAACCTCTTCTTTAGTGACCTGCCTCACTTCCTCTTAATTCCCGCCCCTTTCATATTCAGATCACGCGAAGCGTTACTTCTGCAACGAAAGAAAATTTAGCTTATTCGCCAGTTCCATCGGCTTCACGCTTGTCATTATGCCTTGGCCTGCGAGCCTTCCATATCGAGCAGCTGTCTTTTTCCCGGTAATACGATAAATTCCCAGCATTCCCGCATTATGATCCAACTTTTACTAGACTGTAATTCGAGAGATACTGAGACTCAATGAATTCTTAGACTAAAGCCAGCTGCTTGACATTGAAGGCTCGGAAACTACTTGTATGCATAACGATAACTGGGACGCTGATGGAGCTGTAGAGAGATGTTCTATCGTGACTTGTCGTAGGAGGCTGTAGCCATTGACTGAGGGATTGTTTCATTACTTAACCTGTAAGGGGGGGATCCTCAGGAAAGGACCGTCCCGCGAAGTGTGGGGGGCCGTTCTTGTTCAAGGCTTGTTGTCTTGGTGAGTTGAGTTGCCAAATCGATGGCAATGAGAACAGCAGCCCGGGACTTGCTTCAAAGCTTTCTGCAAGCTTGCTTCCCCCCACGGAATAAAGGAGGGTGGGGGGGAAGCGTTTGCATTACATGACACCTTTATGTGTGTGTGCGGCACAGTGACAAGTGACACGTCGTAATGTGACAGCTGCCCCCACGAAACATAGAACGGTGCAGTCTTCATGTTATGCGACACTTTCCATATGCGACATGGTGACACCTCATGAAGTAAAGCGGCCCCTAAGGGCGGATAAGGGGACCGTTTATGTTACGTGACATAGACACCCTCTAGGTATATACAATATAGTGATACCTTCCTCATTAAGTATAACTAACCCCCACGGAATGAAAAGGAGCAGCCTTTATAAGTATATCATGACCAACCCACCTTCTTTATGCTGTATAGGAACAACCTCATAAAGTCGAGATAACCCCCTACGGAACAGCTAGGGGGGAAGCATTTATCTTATAGTCCATAAGGATATAAAAGGTATTAGTAGGGCGTACCGCAAACTTTTACCTAAAATAACTAGCGCTTCTATACGTTAAAGGTATAAGCTTAAGTATATTGTTAAATAGGGCTAGGAAAATAGTATATTAATATATAACTTAAAAAGGGTCCTAAAGGTATTAGTCTAATCTTCCTTAAGTATTAATATAATATATAATAAGTATAATAAGTTAAGTAAGTATAAGAAAGTAAATCTCTATTTATATAGTAATTAAAGCTTAAGTTTTCTTTTAAGTATAATTATTTATAGAAAACTTATAAAGTATTTATAGTAAATTTATTATATAATTATAAGCGACTTTATAATCTATAAGGTATTATAATTATTCCCTCCTTTTTTATAATATATTTTTATATTATTATTTATTAAGTTTTAATATTATTATATTAATTATAATAATAAATATTAATTACTTTATAATAATATTTTTATTTATAAATATATTTTAATTTTTTCTTTTTAAATTATTATTAATTATATTTTTATTAATTATTATATTATTTATAATAATACTTTTTTATATATTAATAAGTATATTTTAATCTTATAATATTATTAAAAAGAAAATATATATAAAAGCTAATTACTTTTAATTATTATTATTAATATATAAAAATAAAATAAAAAAAGAATTTAATGACTTTTTCTTATTTTTTTTATTTTTAATTTTATATTATTTTTTTTAATTAAATTACTTTCTTTTTTTTCTTTATATTTTACTACAAATAGTTTTTATATAATATTAATACTTTATTTTGAATATATACTTCTTTTTTTATTAATCAAGGTTTTCATAATAAAGAAAATATTATTTTTTTAATAAAATAAAACTTTATTATCTTTTCTATATTTATTATTTTTATATTTATATTTTCTTTTTAATTCTTTAATATATTAAAAAAAAAAACTTTTATTAATATTATTTATAATATAAATTATTTTAATTTTTTTTTATAAAATATTATTAATATTTTATAAATCTTTAAATTTAAATATTAAATTATTACTTTTTTATAAATATAAAATATTTCTATTTCTTTTATAAGTTTTTAAAATTTAAATATTAATCTTATTATAATTTTAATATTTTAATATTATTTTTTTATTTTTTATAGATTTTAAAAATATATTTTTTTAATAATCTTATTATTTTAATTATTATTTTTTAATAAGATTTTCTTATAGCTTTTATAGACTTTTTTTAACTTTTATTATTATATTTTTGATATATTAATTAATATTATATATAATATTTATATTTTATAATATATTCTTTTATAATTAATTATAAGAATAAATTTTATTTTATTAAAATTCTTTATATTTTTTATTTTTAATATATTATAAGTTTTTATTATTATTACTTTAATAATAATAAAACTTAAATTAATATTATTATAATAATAATTAAAAATAAAAATAAATTAAATTAATTTATTTTTTAAATTAAAAATATTTTATTTATTTATTAAATATTTCTTTTATTTTTTTTTATTATTAATATTTTAAATAAGAAAAATATTTTCTTTTTTTAAAAAAAAAAGATTTAGTAATTATTTATTATTTTTTCTATATATTTTTATAATAAATTTTAAAAAATAAAAATAATATATTATTATTTTTTTAAAATATATAATTTAATTAATAAATAAATTATTATTAAAGTTTTAAATTATTATAATAAAGAAATAATTTATTATTTTAGAAATCTCTTTTTTAATATTATTATTTTCTTTATAAATATTATATATATCTTTTTTTAATTTCTTTTCTATTAATTTAATTTTAAACTTTAAATTAAAAAATTACTTATTTATTATATTTTATTTTTTTTATTAAAAAATAATTTTTAATATTTCAATTAAAATTCTTTTATATTTTTATTTATTTATTATATTATTATAATTCTTTTTAAATAAAATATTTTTCTTAGTTTTTTTCATATTAAATATAAATAATATATAAAATAAATAAATTAAATCTTAATTTAATATATTTTAATTAAAATAATATTAATATAAATAGAATTTATAAGAATTTTATAAAATAAATTTTATTTTAATTTTTAATATTAAATAATTTATTTTTAAAATTTAATAAATTCTTTTTTATATATTTTATAATTTCTTTTTTTTATATTAAATTTTTATAATCTTTTTAATTTTATTTTTTTATAAGTTTTTTTAAATTTTTAAATAAATTATTATATATTATTTATATTTTCTTTTTAATATTTACTAATTATATTTTAATAATTAGCTTATTTATTTTATAAAATAATATTTCTTTTTATAAAAGATTTTTTTAATTTTAATTATTTTAATTTCTTTTTTTTTTAAATTAAATATAAAAAATAATTTATTTAAATAGTTTTTCTTATTTTAAAGTTTTAATAAATTATTAAGATATAAATATCCTTTTAAGAATATAAAATAATATACTTAAAAATTAAATTTTTAAAAGATTTTAAATAATTTTATATATTTTATAATTTCTTTTTTCTTTTTATTTTAAACTTTTTATTAAAAAGCTTATAAAATATTTTTATTTAAATTTAAATATTTAATTTTTATAATTATAATATTTTATTTATTTTTATTTTATAATCTTTTAATAGTTTTTTAAATATTTCTTTATTTTAAATATTATTTATATTTTTATTTATATTTTTAATATTTCTTTTTATTATTATTATTTTTAATATATAATTAAAAATCTAATTTATATTTTATTAATATTATACTTAAGCTTATTTTAATTATTATATTCTATTTAATATTATATATAAATTATATTATATATAATAATTTTAATTATAATATTTAATATTTATTTATAAAGTATATTTTATTAATTATATTTTTTTAATATAATTTATTTTATTTTCTAGATTAAAATTTATTATTTATAATTAATAAAATCTTTTATTTAATTTAAGTTTTTTTAAAGATTTAATCTTTTTATAATTTCTTTTTTTTTAAATTAAAAATATTTTATTTTATTTATATTAAAACTTAATTTAAATTAATTTTTTAAATTTTTTTAATTAAATAATTATTAAATATTATTTTTTTTTATTTTATTAAAATAAAATATTTATTATAATATATTTAAATATATTTATTTTTATTTAAATTAAAATTTATAAATTATAATATATTAATAAAAAAACTTTTCAAAAAGCTTTTATTAATATATAAAATATTATTTATTTTTTTTAATTTAAAATTATATTATTTAATTCTTTTTTATTTATATTTTTTTTATAAATTTATATAAAAATTTAATTATTTTAAAATAATTAATAATAAATTAATAATAGAAATTATAAAATTTTAAAAATATTTAAATTCTATAATAAATAATTAATTTCTTTTTATTTAAAGATTATTTTTATTTTTATAAATTTATTTTAATATTTTTAATTAAAATAATAAATTTAAAAAATTTAATTTAATTTTTATAAAAACTATATTTTAAAAGCTTAATATATAATTAAATTATTTTTAAATATTTAAAGATTTATTAAATATATTTTATATATATTTTTTTAATTATAAAAGAAATTAAAATATTATTAAAATATATAATATAAATTATATTTATATAATTATTTAATATTTAATTAATATAATTTTAAAAAAATATAAATATATTAATAAATTAAAAAAATATAATTATATATTTAAAATAATTATATTATATATAAAAAATAATTTTTTATTTATTTTTATTTTAATATAAATTTTATAATAAATATTTTTTATATTTATTTTTATAAAATATTTAATATTTATTATTTAATTTATAATTTTTAAAATAAAAAATAAAAAATAATAATTTTAAATTATTAGTTTATTTAATGTTTTATAATTAATATATAATTAAAG
>PXOB01000014.1:206527-285156 GCA_003012115.1 Trichothecium sympodiale | reverse complement strand
GAGTGGGAGGTTGGCGGGGGGTTCGGGTGGGGGGTTTAGTTGGTTGGTTGGGTGAGACAAGAAGGAAGGCTTGGCTGTGTTGGCATGCATGTAGCATGTCATTTCTACAAATAACCCAGCGAGATCCGAGACCCGGAGGCACAAGGTACGATGACGGAGAATACGTGCGGCGTGGTTTTTAATCTAGCGCTGATGTCACCAAATATCGATTTTTCTTTTCTTTCCGTTCATCTGCATATGACAAAAAGGCAGTCTTGAACCAAAATTATGAGGAGGGGATGCGGTTTCACTCGATTTTACAGGATCGTCAACCATCGCTATTATACTTCTCCCTCTTGTACCTTTGAACGACAACAAGATATCTAATCCAATCCATTACTACGCTCACCGATTCACTTATTGTACACTGACGTGCACCCTAGCACAGTACAATAGAATCCTGTACACTTCCTAAAAAGAAAGAAAAAAAGCTTGGGTCAAAGGATTTGGTGAAGAAAGAGAAGGCCTGCATTACGCCACTGAGGCTATGTAGATTTAGATGAGGAGGGATTCAGCTGCCTGCAGGTCATTAGGGTACTCCTCCACGCCACTATAACACGCATGCGTAGTGCTGGGATGGAAGAAGGGGGAGTGTGTGTGTGTGTGTGTGTGTGTGTGTGTGTGTGTAACAGCGAGATAGGAAGCAACCAGGTTAGAACAAGAAAAAGATTCAACCCTTTCACGTACATTTCTCTGTTTGACGTGTGATGGCTTTTTCGCATCCTCCCCGTGAAAAAAAAAGGAAAAGAAAAGGAATAAGCTTCATTTTTTTTACTTTCTTTTTTCAATTTATTCTTCTCTTCCCTTCCACGATGAGCAGAGGAGAGGACATGTCTCCGGGACCCCTGAGCTGATCCTCTACATCATTTACATCTTTCAGATATTTTGCCACAACGAGGCCGTTTAAAATCCCCATGCGCTGTATATGTAGCCGTCTTGATTACATGTCTAACATGTAGCACCCAAAAAAGAGGTGATTATAAAGGAAACGCCTCACGAAAGGCCGTCAACGGCACGCTGACCTCTTCCAGCGTACCCTTTTCCCCCGCGGCCGACGCCGTCCTCTTGAACGTCCAGACCTCTTCTACGCCCAGGCTCTCGAGAAAGGTCAGGGCGCGAGAGTAGTTTGTAGCGACCTGGTCGATGCCGTGGCTGTCGTCGGACATGGTAAACTTGCCACCCATCCTGAGCCATTCCTATCATGTGAGGATTCGGACGTTAGCAAAAAAAAAAAAAAAAACGTTATTGTTGTGCAAGCTGAAAAAAAAAACAGAAACAGAAAATCACAGAAAAAAGTAGGGGGGGTAAAGGGGGGTTGGTTACATACTTCGGCAATGGCCCTGGAAGGATAAGGCTCCTCGAGACCCTTTCTCAGCGCCGCGCTGTTGCACTCCAGCCACCCGCCCATCTCCTTGACGACGCGCAGGTTCCTCAAAATCTTGTCCCAGACGGACCCCCACCGCCTGGCATCCCTCCCGGGCTCGTCGCTCAGGAGCCGGATCAGGTCAAAGTGTCCGACGACGCGGGGCTTCAGGTCCCTCAGCATGAGCAGCTGCAGGTCGTAGTAGTCACCGTGCAGCCTCTCCTCGGAGCATCCCTCGGAAGCGGCCACGGCGCGGGCGTACGTCGCCCCGTCTAGGTCGATGGGCACGCCGTGGACGTGGTGCACCGAGCCGACGAAGTAGTCGACGGCCGGGTCCGAGGCCAGGCGGTGGACGTGGGGCCCCAGGTCCGGCCGGATGTACTCTGACTCGAAGCCCACGAGGAGGTGGATCTGGGGGGCGTAGAGGGACTGCAGGCGCTTGGCTTCGACGAGGTAGGACTCGTGCCGGGTTGGGAGGACGGCCAGCGAGGCTTTGGGGTCGTCCAGCTAGAGATGTCAGACAGAACATATACTAGGCGAGAGGGAAGAAAAAGAACAGTCATGGGATGTATAAACTTACTTCTTCTGGGTAGAGATCTCTCTCCTCGTACCGAGGCATGTGCTCTGTCAAGGCCATGGTCTTGTACCCGAGGGAGATGGCGTGCTTGATTATGTCCTCGAGTTGGTCCTTTGCGTGACCTGGGCAGAACTGGCCCGAATGGGAGTGCATCGTAAAGGCCATGGCGGAATGTAAAAACGAGGGTGGATGATGATGAGATTGATTGTTGGATTGAAGGGGGTGAGATGGATCTGCTGCTCAAACGTAGATTATCAATCAGAAGTCGCACCTTGATTCGGGTGGCTGCAGAAATCGATAGAGGGAGGACAGGCTAATCTAATCTATAAACATTACTTAGCGAACGTTGAAAGACGTGTTTTTTCCTGTGATAATCTTATAGTAATCGCGATGTCGGATGTTGGATGAGAAAAAAAAAAGCTAAAACTTTTAGTGATGGCGGGGCAGAACAACGTGGTTGCGTCGGGAAACTTCACCACCTGGCCATCTCATTTATTATCGATGATTTTCTTTGTTCACAGAGAAAAAATGTCAAATATATTCGTGAGTCTGACTGCACACTTTAGGACCAACTCTTGTCATTTACACGCGACAGTGCAGGTTCTCTCCTACCTTTTTTTTTTTTTTTTTGCATGAGCATATTTTGACTCCCCTTCCAGCATGTCTACTCGGTTTAAATCCGCTCCTCCAACTCTCTGCAGAATTCACAACGGGACTTGAATCCCAGCAACGGGACCCTCGTGCGTCGACGCAAAGCTGTCATACACAGCTGAAACTCGTCTGCGTCATCTCTGCCGTCGAGGTCGCCCGGACTTCCCTCGCCAATCTTGCCTCGATCGCCAGGTGCCCGCTCAAAGTCAAAGAACCAGAGCGTCTTTGCCATGACGAGGTTTGTCTCGAGGTAGGCCATGGGTTTGCCGCCGCAGCCTCGGTACCCGAGCGAGAAGGGGCGCGTAGGCGTACTTCCATCTTCGTCCTCCTGTCCTTATCGGGGTCGAGCCCAACGGTCGGACCTGTACGAATACGGTTTCCGGAAAGTATTTCGGGGGTCGTGGTGAACCCGCGTAGATGCTCGCGGCCATGTTGGTGCCCCTTCGGCACGACCTCGCCATCAATCAATCACCAGAGGCTTGTCGTCGTCGGCGGCGGCGGCGGCCTGTTGGCGCCAGAGGGTGTGCCGGTGACGGGAGGCGAGATGCGCACAAGCTTCGTTGATGCTACGCACGGAGGAGGTACTTGCAGCCGCTCAGCTAAGCGCCAGAGCAAATGTCGACGCCGCTCGCAAAGGTGGTACGAAATCTCCTCGGCTAACCTGTCATAGGCCTCGGGGTTCTGGGAGAGGTAGAAGAAGACAGCGGTGAGAGTCGTGGGGCGGCCTCTGCATTCTGCGAATATGGTCGCTTACAATCGAGCTCAGATGACAGCGAAACTGGAGTTAGTATGCCATCAAATATTAAACGGGTCCAAGGGAGCTGTCCAGGAAACCCTGGGCATTGCCAGTCACGCTCCCTGCGCCGGTTTCCATATTTCCCTTACTGTGGTAAAAAGCGGGATATAGAAGCAGTAAAAAGCAGGATATAGAAGCTTGGCCGAGGTCATTCTTCGCCCATGGACCCGAATACCCTTTCGGACACTCACCTAGATACTAACAGAAGCCTCGGGTGAATCGTGATACAGACTGCGCTCAGTGGGTGCGGATGATATCCTCAGACAGCACTCTCAATGATTGAAACCCCCAATGTTGTCAGGTATGAAATCTCAATTGAAAAAATAGCAAAAAAGGAATACCAAAAAAAGGAAGATGCATCAAGGAAATGATGCATACATGCTTGCTTGATGGGTTGTTGCCATCTAGATGTTTTATTCTCATCCCCTCCCCCCCAGAACCCATCCTTTCTGCCGCTCTTTTGCCTTTTGTCTATTCGTCCTCCTGGCTCCTCTTGCGCTTCGACAGGTTGGCGTATTCTTCCATGGAAAGCTTCTTGGGCGTGTGCCCGTCATCCTGCAGGGCGTAGTCGATGTCCCCGGATTTGTCCCCCTGAAGGGCAAAGACCCGCTGATCGATATCCGACGTGGTCAAGATGCGGACCAGATGGCACTCCTTTTCCTGCGTCATCCTCCTTACGCGACCGAAAGCTTGCTTCTCTCGCTCGACATTCCACCAGAGGTCGACGAGGATCACCCGGTTGGCGGCAGTGATGTTCAAGCCTTGACCGCCGCATCTTAGACCAGCTACCTTTGAATTATAATATGTTTCAGTTCTTTGTTCTTCTTTGGCAATTTCCACTCTGTAATGGAATGGAATTCGGCATATTACTCACCAGTACTTTCTTGGACGGATCCTCGTGGAAGTCTCTGATGGCCCTTTCGCGCTGTTCAGAGGTCATATCTCCATAGTAGAAAAGAAATCCAACGTCAGCTTCCTGCAGCATTCTGCCGAGAAGCTTGCCAGTAGGGACCCAAACGGTAAAGACTTGAGCAATTGGTATTGTTAGTCTAGTATTAGAGAGCGGGTTGACTGTAAAAAGGGGGGAGAAAAGGGGGAAAAGGGGAAGGAAAAAAACGTTCAAAAAGCTCGGCTTTACCTATGATTTTCTCTTCAGGAAACTTAATTTGCCAGTGCAGCAGCACAGCCATGGCTGCGGTCAGCTTAGAACTGGGAGGTATCTTGATATTCCCCTGATCGCAAGCTGTTAGAAACCCATTCTTCTCGGCCACCTTGCGAACGTGGACCCCGTTTCTGTCCTCCCCCAGGGGGGCGTAAGTCTTATCTCTCTTGGCTTTGCTCACGATGCTGTTGAAACTTGCGCCGGGGCTTGGGAAGTCGAACCGTGCTTTGCAGCCTTTGGCGGGACACTTTACATTCTTTCAATAATTACCGTTAGTTCTCAGAATCCTTCTCGGCTCATACAGACAGACATGACAACTCACTTCCCAAGTGAAACTATCCCACAAGGCTCGGTCCGAAGGCATCGATTCGTGCGTATACTTTGACATGCAAGGGTAGCAGAGAGCATGCTCACACTGGTACACAGTTAGTTATTTCGTCCTTGATGCTAGGAAACCCAAGGTTGTCTCCTACATCACGGCCGAGTTGGGGATCCTCGGCTGGTGCTTTGTCGCACATGGCACATTCGTGTCCCCTAATGGTCGTCTCGGTCTTCAATATGTCAAGGAGCTGGCTCATATCAAACTGCCCTCCAAACAAGTTGTTCGAAATGGAAGCCATCATCTTAAGACCAGCTCCGTACTTGCTCTCCAGCTGAGTCCACAGCTGCGAGCCTGGTGAAAGGAGCGGATTCTCCGCAGTTTGCTGCAATGCTTTCTGCAGTCTCTCGACATCTTCGGAGCAGAACTTCTGCCTGAAGAGGGATTCGATGTTGAACGCATGAGAGACGAGCTGACGCATACGGATCACCTTGTCAAGCCTACGATTAGCTTTCCCATCTTGCTCGTCTTGGGTGCCTTTGGTTTCATCGTCGTGGTCGCCTTTGATGTCCTCGTCGTGGTCGCCTTTGATTTCCTTAGCCTGTGTGTCTTTGATGAGCATCTCCTGCAGGTATTGATCTTCCACGAATCTTTTCAATACCAGAACGTTAGCATATGACATATAGTCAGGGTCAGAAATGAAGGGAATGTCATGACCCCAGGTGCACAGCAAAGTATATAGCCAACTAAGGCTAGTGTACTTTGGGACTAATAGGTCGGAGGCTATTCACTGATGTGCCACATACTGTTGAAGGGTGACCTCTGCTTCGCACAGAGGAACAACAAGGTCCTCCTTGGTCGTTGCGGTGAGGTCAAGCATCTTGAAGCCTAGAAACGTGTCGTGCTCAGTTCTGTAAATATGATTAGTATAAGCAGAGATTTGAAAAAAAGCAGCATAGATCCGTACCGCCGGTACATGGTTAAAGCAGCGATGGCGTCTACATGAGCTCTGGCCTTGTCCTACTCTTTTATAAGCAACACGCCGTTTGAATCGGAGCTGATAAAGAAAGACAGCTTACATGTTTCACAAATTTACGCAGGAACTCTTCTCGGTCGCCAAATAGATCGCCGTCGAGAAACTTCAGGTACGGGTACAATTCTAGAACATATGTCAGTCAGTCCAATAATGATTGTTTAGATTTGAAGGCAGGGGGGGGCTCGTTGTATCCATATTTACTTACCCTCTGTTCCGTTTGCCAGAGGAGTTCCTGTCAAAGCCCATCTATACTCTGTTGCAAGTGAACAGCAGGCCAAAGAGGCTATAATCAATTAGTGTACTGCGTGCGTGCTGATACGAATGGACGTACTTTGAGAACCATGATTTTTCATAGCATCAGCTTCGTCAAGAATGACCCGATACCACTTGACCTTCATTAAAGCCCCCAAGGACGAGTTGAGTCCCTTTTGGAAAGACTCTGAATCATCAGAAAATTCTTCTCTGAGCTGGGCAAGCTTCTTTTTAGAGGGATAATGTGTGAGAAGCTCCCGGTAAGTCACAATACTTATTGCGAGGTTAGTAACGCCGTCTCCCCCATGGTGAGAAAATCGAATCTAGTAACTCACGTAATGTGCAGGTTGGCGTAAACAATCATGTTGCCTCCCATCGACTTGTTGTACTTCATGCTTGAAGCAGTCATGGCATCCGAACAGTGCTCCCTTATTTGGTCAAGCCATTGCTGGCCCAATTTGGCGTTGGGTACTACGATCAAAGTACCCTTTGCGGACTCGACCGATGGATTATCCTCTGGGGGGTTCAAGCTGATACAGACCAGAGCTATGACCGTCTTGCCAAGGCCCATCTGATCACATATAAACCCGCCCTTGAGCTTGCCAGGGTAGCATTCCTGCTCGAGCATCCAACCGAGAGCCGTCATCTGGTAGTTCATCAATGGCGTCTTCATGGCTTTGGGCTTCCACCTGCCATTGATGGCCATGATCTTCTTATAGCCACAGCACTTGACCGCGAACTTGAGGTCTCTCTTCTGGGTTGCTTTTCTTCGGGTGTCGTGCTTCTCGCTCGCAAACATATCCATCTGGGCGAACTGCGCTTTCTGGGTACTTGCCTCGAAGCCCGGCATATTCTCCAGAGCATCTTTGGTGAGATTGGCTGCCATCGCGCTTGCCTGCTTGCTGGTTTTATGAGATATCTTCGGGGTAAAGAAGCTGGGGGGCCGCTTCAGGCTGTCACGTTCGCTCTGGGCAACGAAGAACTCGGCAGGTGTCCTTGCGACCTTGCGACGTTGCTTGGGCGATTTGCTATCGGCATCTTTGTCTCCTTCTTCTTCATCTTCATCGGAGTCTTCAACGTCCCCGTTGGGGTCATAAGCTTCATCCTTACTGTCGCATTCAACGACATCGTCGTCTGTATGATCATCATCCGCTTCAGCATCATTGATGCCCTGATTGATTATTAGTTACCGAGCCAAGAGATCTTAACAGGAGCTTACCTCGACTGGGGCAGGCGGCCCATCGAAAACCTTTTCTTCCATGGTAGGCGTACTGATGGGTAATCAATCAAAGATGATATGAGATGGAGTAAGTTGAGATGAATAAGGAAAGGATGAAAGATCAGAAGAAGAGCTTTAAATACTTAGGAAGGATGCATGAAGAGGAGAAGGAGATGGGGTGGAGATGGTATTTGGGCATTGAACCAAGATATTTGAACCAAGATATTTGGAGAGTGATATGCGGTATTGAGTATGCATAGCAAAGAGCTTCTCGCCATCCGGCCGAGGATGTAAAAATTCCGTTGCCAACGTACTTCGTAGTAAGCAAAGGGTTCGCATAGCTGCTATAGGATGTATTCTGCTCGAGGCTGCCTTCGTCGGCCGCGAGAGCTGCTGTGAGAAGACGCGTTTTGCTCGAGTGGGCTACAAGGGTCTTTGGAAGAGGATGTGTTCTGCTCGAGTCGGCTGCGCTGCCTTATGTGAGCTGCCGTGAGAGGGTGCGTTCTGCTCGAAGCTGCCTTCTTCGGCCGCGAGAGGCTGATTATGCTTAGGGCAGGCCTCCCATCCGGGGGCTCTTACCCTTCAAGGACACTCCTTCCCCCACCACGAACAAAACCAATCGTTAACACATGAAAGTGATCTCACGGAGTAAAACTGTATAGATGTTGCTCTTTTGATGACGTTATTCTCTAGATAATATGCCAAGAGGATATCGAAAGTCAATGGCAATAATCATTGAAGTTTCCTACCTACTAGGTGTAATTGTAAAGATAGAGCTGAATGACGATAAAGTGGTTGGATGGCCACTGCATGTTTGTTCAGGATCTGGCTTCGAATGTTTAATGGATACTTCTACTTATAAGCTTATAATAGGTTAGCAACCTCTTCCCTAAAGAACGTGAGACGCAATTGCGATAATTTAATGCCTAGCATTAAACTACATTAAGTCCTGCATGACTCTGCTCCAGGCTATGCGGAGTTATATAGGGTACGGTCTCTAACAAGAGTAAGAGTGCATTCGATACGTTAGGTCTACCCGGTAGGTTGACTAAGGACCTTAGGCCCCTACCTATACAAGGTACAGGTAGTCACTCTTTCTATAACTTTATATATAACTATAATTAGGTTATTTAACTTTATATATTAATAATTTTATTAATTTAATATCTTATTATTAATAGTAAAACTATACTATAATTAATCTATAATTAATCTATTTAATTTATTAATATTAATACTATATATTTATTTTATATATTCTTCCTTTATTATAATTATAGCTATATTAAATACCTTTTAAGACTAATACTCTATCTTATACTTAAACTCTTCTATCTTATTAATTATACTTTTAAAATTATTAAAAGCTTTATATAATTATTATTATTATTATATATACTTTAATTAATATTATTATATTTATTTTAAATATCTTCTTAATTATAAATAATTATATAATTATTATTAAAATTATTTTATTTAAACTTATCTTTTTTAATTATATTAATATTAATACTATTAATTATTTTATTTTTTATATACTTATTAAAAATATTTAATTAAGTATTTTTAATAAAAATAAGTATTTAAAGTAAGTGTTTTATTATTATTATATATTCCTTTAATATAATATTACTTATTCTTAAATAGAATTTAATCTATATAGTAAAATAATAATTAAATCTATATATTATTAATTTATATTTAATTTTATTTTATATTTATAAAACCTATATATTAAGTTTACTTATAAATATAACTTTATATAATTTAATAATTATATTATTTTTAAAAAATAAAAAAAGCTTAAATTTAATATTATAAAGTATATTATATATTAATCTTACTTTAAATATATTAAATTACTTTACTTTAATATTAAATAATTTAATAAATATAAAGAAAGTTTAAATTATTTTTATATTTCCTTTTTAATTATTAATATTTAATACTTATTATTACATTTTTACTTTTTTATTTAAGCTTTTTAATAATATATATAATATTATATATTTTAATTTAATATTATTTATCTTTATAAATTTATAAATTAAGTCTTATTATTTTATAATAAGCTATTAAAGTTCTATTTTAAATAAATATTAAAATAAGAATTAATTAATATTAATTAATAATTAATAAGCTATTTTTAAATAATATAATAAAATAATAAAAAAAGTTAATTAGTTAAAGGAATTAGAAATAATATAATAAAAAAAGAATTAATAAATATAATATAAATTAAAAAAGAAAGTAATTAATAATAATACTTTAGCTAATAGCTATAAGTATTTAGAAAATCTACTTTTTATTAAATATATATAGTACTTTAATTAAAAGCTATAAATACTAAAAAAGCTTTTATTCTTTTTATTAAAATATAAATAAGTTTAAAAATCTAAAATATATCTTTTACTTAAGATAAGTATTACTATATATATTTAAATTAATATATTTAATTTAATAAATTAAATACTATAACTTATTATAAAATAATTATTTAATAAGAAAATAATTAATTTTATATAATTTTTACTTAATATTATTACTTTTAATTATAATTATAAAAATATTATTTATTCTTAACTTATAAAATAGATTTAATATTTAATAAATTAAATTTAATTATATTATTAATATTATTAAATATACTTTTTAATATAAAGGTAAATTTAATTTATAAATATATAAATTAATAATTTATATAATTTTAAATAATCTAACCTTTTATAAATTATATTTATATATTTACTTAAAGATAGAATATTTATAATATAATTAGAAATAAATATAATTACTATAAGTAAATACTATTTACTTATACTTAAAATTAAATATTACTTTATTTAAATATTAATAAGATTAATTACTATTTATATTTCTTATTGCTTTTTTTATAAAGGAATTATAATAATTAAATATTTCTATTATTTAATAAATAATCTTTAATTATTATAATTAATATTTATAATCTAAATCTAAAGATTATTTTATTAAAAGAATAATTTAATAAATTAATATAAATATTATTTAGTAAAGCTTAAGTAATTAATAAAATAATTAGTTAATATTTATTAAAATTTAATATTAAAAAATATTAAATAATTATTTTAATAATTAAATTAATTAATTTTATTTAATTATTTTTAACTAAATATTAAAATATTATAAAAATTAATTATATATTTAAGAATTTAAAAAGCTAGGTTTAGAAATTACTTAACTAGTAATAATTATAATTATAAATAATAGCTATAAGTAATCCTTAATCTATTAAAAATTAAGCTTTTAATATTAATCTAGCTTAATTAATAACTTTATATATACTATATTTTAAAATAAAAAGAAATTTCTTTATAAATTTATAAATAATAATAAAAAGAAAATTATATATATTTTATTTAAAAAAGTAATAAGTATTACTTTTTAATAAAGTAATAAATAAGTTAATTATAGAATCTATAGATTAAGTTTAAAATAAGTTAAATTTAAAAAAGATTAAGTTTAAATTTCTATTTAATAAAGCTTTTAATTATCTTATTACTATATATATATAATAATAATATATATAAGCTATAATTAGCTTAATTATATTTATAAAAATATAAAAATCTAATTCTTATTTTATATATATTATTCTAAAACATTATATATTATAAGCTATAGTAAGAATTAATTATATTATTAATTATAATATATAGACTTATTATATACTATCTTTTATAATATAAAGTAATAGGTTTTTATTTATTAATTCGAAAGCTAGATTATATAATAAATAAATATTCTTTTTAAAAATTATTATTTATTTTTATCTTAATTAATTAATAATATTTTTTAATTTAATATTTTTAATATATTTTATTATAAATTATTAATATTATTTATTATTAATATTAAGTTTTATTATAATAAAAAGAATATTTATAAAAATATTATTAAATATATTATTACTAGCTAAAACTATTACTTATATTAAATTATCTTTTTATAAAAGCTTTAATAAAGTATAAAAGGGATATTTAATTTATTAAGAATATAAATAATATTTAAATTATATTTAAATAAATATATATTAATATTAATAAATTAATTATTTATTTTAATAATATTAAATATAAATATAGTTTATTATTAAATAATAAAGCTAATTATAATATAATTAGTAAAGATAATAATAAAATACTTTAAGCTATAAAAATAGTTTTATTCTTTTAAGTAATTTATTTAAAATAAGTAATTTTTAATTTAATTAATTAAGACTTTATTTTAATTAAGTTAAGTAATTTATTTTAAAATATAATATATTATATATTAATATATATTAATATAGCTAGATTTTACTTATTAAAATTACCTTTATAGTAAAAGAATATTATATTAAATTTATATTATTTTAATATATTACTTTTAATAAATAATATTTAATATTTAATAAAGTATATTAATATAATATATAATCTATATTTAATATTAAATTAAGATAAAATATATAATTAATTTAGTTTTAATTAAATTAAATATAATTTATATAGTAATTTTCTTTTTTTAAATATATATTATTTCTATACCTTTATCCTTTTTAATTACTATTAATAGCTTAATCTTATAATAATAAAGTAATTTAATTTTTTAAATATAGAATAATATAAAGTTTTATATTTAATTTATAGTATTATAATATATTTTAAGCTATTTAAAAATATATAAAAAAGATTAATTTAATAAAAATTATATCTAATTTTAAGTAAATAAGATATTAATATTATTAATATAATAATTAAGTAAAATTACTTTTTTATAATTAATAAATAATCTTTTAGCTAAAAGCTAAAGATTAAATAATTTAAAATTAGTAAAAATATTATAAAGATATTAATAATACTTTTAAATTATTATTAAAAAAATAAATATATTATTAATATAGGATTTAATATATTTTTAATATTATAATAAATTTAATTCCATAAAGATTAATAATTAATTCCTTTTAATAAAGTAAAAAATAAGAATTTTAAAATATTTATGAATTTATTATTTTTAAATTAATAATTATTTTATTTTTATTTTTATTATTAATTTTATACTATATTATAAAGATTAATATAATAGATTAAGTTAAGCTTATAATATAGCTTATATAGTATATATTTTAGAATTTATTAAAGGTTTAATTAATATTTTTTTATTTTTTCTATTTATTAAGTATAGTTTATTAAATATTTTTATATTTTATTATTTATTATAAAGATATATCTTTATTTACTTATCTTTTAGTTTAAAACTCCCTTATTATATTAAATATTAAAAGATTTAATAATTTATTAAAATATTAAAGCTAATTCTTAATTAACTATACTAATATATATTTTAATAAATATAATTATTTTAAAATTATATATTTATTTAAAGCTAAGTAATATATAACTTATTAAAATATATAATATATTAATTAAATTTAATAAAAAAGTATTTATAATAATAATAATAAATATTAAATTAATTAAGCTAAGTTAATTATAAAACTTTTTATTAATATTAAATTTATTATTAATAGTAGAATTATAAATTATATTTTAATTATTATAATATATTATTATAATATTATAAGTATACTTTAATATATTATTAAATTAAATATTAAATAAAATAATAATTAAATTATTAATAAGATTAGCTATTATAATAAAAGCTATATTATATATAATGATTATAATTAAAATATTTAAATAAATATTAATTATAAAAGATCCTCTATCTTTTAATAATTAAATTAAATAGATTAAGATTTAAATAACTTATTAAAGACTTAATATTATTTTATACTTTAAGTAGACTTTTCGAATTATTTAAATACTATAGTAATATATTATAATTAGAATAAATAGATTTTAATAAGATTTTAACTATATAATTTAAGTTTAATAATTAATAATTACTTTATATAAATATAATTATTTTATTTTAAATAATAAAGAAATATTAAGATTTAGTTTAATTTAAGCTATAATTATAAATAAAGCTTATTTAATAGCTTTATTTAAAATCCTTTTAATTAAACTTATAAAGTTTATTATATAATTAAATTAAATTATATTATTTAATCTTTTTATTAATATTTATATAATTATATAATATTTTATATTTAATTATTAATATAATTAATATTTATTAATAATAAATATAAAATAATTACTATTAATAATTACTTTTAAAGCTTTTTTATTAAATACTTAAAGGTAAATATTAAATATAATATAAAAATAAATAATAAATTCCTTAAATATTAATCCTTTATATATTAATATAGTTTTAATTAATAAATTATTTAAAGATTAATTTATTAAATTTATTTTATTTTTTAAATATATTTTATTTAATTTAAAGTAATTAAAAAATATTAATTAAAAATTAAATTATATTTTATGATTATTATATAATTAAGTTAAACTATTAATAATATTAAGCTTATATTTATTAAATATATAAGTAGTAATATAATTAATTTTTATAAAAGAAAATATAATTATATTTTATATAAATTAAATATATAAAGAAAAAATAATAAATAATATAAGCTTTTTTTTATATTTATTTATTACTTTTTTCCTTATTTTACTTTTTATAAAATTATCTATTATATTTATATTAATTCTATAATTTATATTATTATTTATTATAATTATTAAAATTAAAATAAAGTTTATAATTTTTAAATAAATTATTATTAATAATATATTTTTAATTAAAATAAAGCTTTAATTAATATCTTTTACTTTAAAGAATAAATCTTTAATTAAAATAAAAGCTTAATTAATATTTTCTTTTTCTTTAAATATTAATAGTTAGCTTTTAATAATTTAAAAGTTATTATTATTAATTATTTTTTTAAAAATAAATTAACTTTAAATAGTTAGCTTATTATTTTATAAGATTTTATCTTAAATAATTATTAAATATATTTATTTTTTTAAAAAGAAATTTTAATAATTATTATATAATAAAAGCTTATTATTATTTAATATAATTTACTTTTTTTAATTTTAAACTTATTTATCTAGATTATTTATTTAATCTATTATATAAATTAAATCTTATAAGTAATTAATTAAGATTTAAAGCTTTAAATTAATATAATTATAAACTTTTAATAATTAAGCTTTTATAATAAAGATATAATAAGATTTAGTTAATTATATTACTTTAATAATAAAAATATAAGTAAAATCCTTTTATTAATATTTAATATAAATATATTTTATTATATTTAATTTATTAAAAATAATAATTATATTTAATTTAATTTCTTTTTAAATACTTTTTTCTATAGTTTTAATAAAAGATTTATTTTATAATATTAATAATTAATATTAAATAACTCTCTTTAATATTAAATAAAAACTTTATTATAAAAAAACTAAATTATAAATTAATAAAAATCTTTTAAATAACTTTTTTTAATAATATTATTTAAAGTTTTTATAAATAGATTAATATCTTTATAATAAACTTAATAATTTTTATAAAAAATACTATCTTTTATATTTATATCTAGCTAAAGGAAATTAATTAGTTTTAATTTAAAATAAGATTATTATATATTATACTTATTATTAAAATCTAAATTTAACAAGATTATTAATATATATTATTATTAATAATTATTATTAAATTAAATATTAAAAGATAATAAAAGATTTTATTTTTATTAATTATAATATTATAATTAAAAATAGTGATATAATTATTATTATTATAATAAATAATAAAATAGTAATTATAAAAAATATATTATTAAATTAAAGCTAATAGATTAGTTTAATACTTATTAAACTTTAAGTAAATATAATCTTAATAGCTAATATAATATTTATTTAATTAATTAATTTAAATAAATTTAAATTCTTATTAAAGTAAATTTAAATAAATATTAAAAAAGAAATAATATTAATAAATTATCTTAAGTAATATTATTTTTAATAATAAATTATTAAAGTTAATTTAATTAATTAAAAATAATTAAATAAATAAGTTAATTTACTAAATATATAGATTAATTAGCTATTAAAATAATTTATTAAAAAAAAGCTTATTTTTATATAATAAATTCTTTTAATAAATTAAATCTTTAATATTAAGTAATTTAATATTTAAATAAACTTTTAATATAGTAAATAGTTTAAAATAAGAAATAAAATAAAGTATAATAATAAGTTATAGCTTTATTATACTAGAGCTTAGAATTTTAATATAAAGGCTATTATTATAAAATATAGTAATAATATAAAGTATAGTAATTAAAGTTTAAGCTATTATATTATATTATAATTAAAAAAAATAAACTTAAAGGAGTAATAATATTTATATTAAAATAATTAATAATTAAGGAATTTTATATAATAACTTTTTCTTTTTTATTTAATATAGCTTTTAATATATTTAAGCTTTAGTAATTAAATTAAAAATTATTTTTTAATAATAATCTTATTTACTTTACTTATTTTTAATTTAATTTAAATATTATACTTTCTTAAATAAATTTTAGTAATAATATAGTTAAAATAGCTTATAGTTAAAAGATAAAAATTATTAAGTTTTTTATAATAAATACTTCTTTAATAATAATAAAAAGAGTTAAGGATTAATATAAATTAATTAAATAAGAAGATATTTTAATAAAAGTAATAAGAATTAATAATTTAATAAAAATAATAAAAATTAATAATTTATATTATATAATTAATATAGAAGATTATTAAACTATTAATATTAATATTATAAAAGCTACTATATATTCTTTTATATATTAATTCTTTTTAATAGTTATTAATACTTTATATAATAAGTTAATTACTTTTTTTAAAATTATTACTTATATTAGAAAATATAAAAGAAAAATTAATTTTATTAATTAAATTATTTTACCTTAAGTTATTATTAATAATACTAGTAAAATAAATACTTTAATAAATACTTTAAGTAATAAATAAGCTTAAGAGAATTATATAAAAAGATTATAATTACTTTTAGTAAGTTCTTTATATATTTTAATTTTAGAATTTAAGTAATTATTAATATAAGTAATTAATTAATATATAAATATTATTAATAGTTTTATTATTTAAATATTAATTATATATTTAGTAAATAAATAATTAATATATATTAAGTTAGATAGGAAAAAACATACCTCTTAATACTAAGTTAATAAGTAACTAAGCAATAGATTAAATAAGTATTATACTAGATAAAGACTTAATATAATAAAGAGTAATTATAGAAGATATCTTAATAACTATAACTTTATTTAAATTAGTTTTTAAGCTATTAAATAGAGCTTTAATTAATTAAATACTTAGTATAATTTATAGTATTCTAAAGGAATAGCTACTATAGTAAAAAGCTAATTTCGTATATATAATATATATTAAAATAATAAATTTAAAAATATTTAAATTAAAAAAGTATGATCTTTTTTTATTCTAGAAGGGACTATAACTATTGCTTTTATATTAAGTAATTAATTAATTAATTAAGTTATTTATAAATAGCTATCCTTACGTTAGGAAATAATATATAATAACTTTATTTACTTCCCTTTTCTTTAGTAAGATACTTAAGCTATTATATAAATTAAACGCTTAATTATTACCTCTCCTTTTTAACTACTTTTTCTACTTTATTTAATCTTTATTAATATATTAAATTTAATTATTTAATTATAGCTTTTAAAATATATACTTAATCTACTAAAGTTATAAAGCTATATAAAGGTATACTTATATATATCTTATAAATTTATTATCTTATAAGGGGAAGGTAGATTAATTCTTTTATTATTCTTTCTTTTAATAATTTAAGTAATTATAAGATTATTATTCTTATTACTATATTATTTTTAAAGTCTTTTTTTATATATTTATCCTCAATATATATTACTTATTATTCTAAGCTAATTATAATATAATATAAGCTTAAATAAAGCTTATTTTTAACTATAGTATAGTATTTTCTATTATTTAGTAATTCTTTATAGCTTAATTAAAATCTTTCTTAATTAATATTACTTACTAATAGTTAATTAATTAATATTAAGGATTTAAGAATTAAGTTAAAATATATAAAAAGTAATTTATTCTTTATTACTATAAATAGTTAAGTAAATAATAAATTAAGCTATTTAAAGGTATTAATAAAAGTTAAGAGAATATTTAAAATAATTAAAGCTATAGAGCTTAATATAGCTTTTTAAAATAACCTTTCCTCTCCTTTATCTTCTACTATATCTTTAAAGTTTTCTTTAATAAACTTAATAATTTTTTAATTATAAAGCTTTTATAATATTACTAAAGTAAGTTTATTAATAAAGTTTTATAGTTATTTTTTAATCTTATTTTAAGTATTAAAGGTTTTTAATATTATTAAGGTTTTTACTTATTTAATAATCTATTTACTATTAAATAAAGAAAGTAAATAATTAACTACTTATTAGTATTTAACGCGCTAGTAGTCTTATATAAGTATATATAGGGATTTTTACTAAAATAAATAATAGTAAAGGTTATATAGCTAATTTCCTTAAAGCTTTAATATAATACCTCCTTTATCTATCTTTAATATATATTTAATAAATAGTATTAGTAATATAAGTATATAAATATAAAGTATAGATTAAAAGATTATTATTAATCCTATAGGTAAGTTTCTATTAAGTATTATAATTTAAGATATTTTTATTTTATATTCTAATTAAATATATATAGTATTTTCTAATAAAACCTTTTCTAATTAAATCTTTATAAACTATAGTTTTTCTTAATTAATTATTAATTATTTATCTTATTTAACTTAATAAGTATTTCTTCTAATTATTATTATTATATTAATTAATCCTATTTAAATCCGATTAGCTTTATTACTTTTTATAAGTAATTCCTTTTTTACTAAAAGTATACTATTAGTCTATAAGCTCTATCGATAAGTTAGGATATAAATATATAATAAAAGCTTTCTTAAGTATATTAAAGTAATAGCTTTAAAGGTATTAGTAATATCCTTTATATTATTTTAATTCTTATAATAATATTAATCCTAATAGTATAGTTTAAAATTATATAGTAATATCTTTATTTATTTAAGTCTTAAGATATTAATTATTATAATTTAAGTAATTTAAAGCTTAATTAATTAATTATATAATATACTTATACGACCTTATAGTTATAAGAATAATATATATAAGTATAAATAATTATATTCCTAATTACTAGCTTAAGCTATAATAAGAAAGGTAATTATTTAAAACTTATATAATATATAAAGCTACTTTTAGAAGTTTTTTTAAAATATTATAATATATTATATATTATCTAGGTTAATTATTTTATAAGTATTAAAAATAATAATAACTTTAATTATTTAATTAAAGATTATATTAATAAAGTATATACTAATATATAAAAAGCTAGTAATATAATACTTATTATAGATTACTACTTAAACCTTAAGTATTTATTAATTTTTAATTATAGTATACTAAAGGCTTTTAGCTTAGTTCTTAATCTTTATTATATTAAAAGTATCTTTAATTTTATTCTCTTAATTAAAACTAATATTAAATACTATAACGGAAATAGAGTATAAAACTGAAAATAAGTATATATATTAATTAAATTAAAGAAAAGAATTAAACTAGGTAGTACAGGCTAAGCTAGCAATAGGTAGTAATATATAATTATCCTAGTTTTCGTAATAATTACCTTCAATAGTTTATAATATTAACTTAATATTTTACTATTAATAGTAAATCTATATTATAATTAATCTATAATTAATCTATTTATTTATTAATAATAGTATTATATATTTATTTTATATATTCTTCTTTTATTATAATTATAATTATATTAAATACCTTTTAAAACTAATACTCTATCTTATATTTAAATTCGTTTATTTTATTAATTATTTTAGCTAAATTATTAAAAGCTTTATATAATTCGTTATATAAACGATTAGTTATAGTAATCGGGTTATAATTATCTTATTCTATTCGAGAAGTTATAATATAATTACTATTATTATTATATATACTTTAATTAATATTATTATATTTATTTTAAATATTTTTTTAATTATAAATAATTATATAATTATTATTAAAATTATTTTATTTAGATTTATTTTCTTTAAATATATTAATATTAATATTATTAATTATTTCGTTTTCTATATACTTATTAAAAGTATTTAATTAATTATTTTTAATAAAAATAAATATTTAAAGTAAGTATTTTATTATTATTATATATTCCTTTAATATAATATTACTTATTTTTAAATAGAATTTAATATATATAGTAAAATAATAATTAAATCTATATATTATTAATCTATATTTAATCTTATCTTATACTTATAAAAGCTATATATTAAATTTAATTATAGATATAATTTTATATAATTTAATAAATATATTATTTTTAAAAAATAAAAAGAATTTAAAATTAATATTATAAAATATATTATATATTAATCTCGCTTTAAATATATTAGATTACTTTACTTTAATATTAAATAATTTAGCGAAGATAAAGAAAGTTTAAGTTATTTTTATATTTCCCTTTCGATTACTAATACCTAATACTTATTATTATATTTTTACTTTCCTATTTAAGCTTTTTAATAATATATATAATACTATATATTTTAATTTAATATTATTTATCTTTATAAACTTATAGGTTAAGTCTTATTATTTTATAATAAGTTATTAAAGTTCTTTTTTAAATAAGTATTAAAAAAGGAATTAGTTAATATTAATTAATAATTAGTAAGCTATTTTTAAATAATATAATAAAATAATAAAAAAAACTAATTACTTAAAGGAATTAAAGATAATATAATAAAAAAAGAAATTAATAAGTATAGTATAAGTTAAAGAGAAAGGTAATTAAAGAAAAAGGTAATTAATAATAATACTTTGGCTAATAGCTATAGGTATTTAAAAAATCTATCTTTTTATTAAATATATATAATACTTTAGTTAAAAGCTATAAATATATAGGAAGCTTTTACTTTTCTTATTAAAATATAAATAGGCTTAAAAGTTTAAAATATATCTTTTACTTAAAATAAGTATTATTATATATATTTAAATTAATATATTTAATTTAATATAGTATACTTATTTTTAATATTTAATAGCTACTTTTAACGATATTATATCTCGCTTTTATTTATAAAGTATTATTCTTTACCTTACCTTACGAGAGATTAATTATTTAATTACTTAATTAAATTATTAATATTAATTATTAATAAGTTTTTATTATATTATTTATTATATTAAAAGCTATATTTAATCTAGTGAATTAAATACTATAGCTTACTATAGAATATTTACTTAATAAAGAAATAATCGATTTTATATAATTCCTATTTATTATTATTACTTTCGATTATAATTATAAAAGTATTATCTATTTTTAATCTATAAAATAAATTTAATATTTTATAAATTAAATTTAATTATATTATTAATACTATTAAATATATTTTTTAATATAGAAATAGATTTAATTTATAAATATATAAATTAATAACTTATATAATTTTAAATAATCTAACCTTTTACTAATTATATTTATATATTTACCTAGGGATAGAGTATTTATAATATAATTAAAGATAAATATAATCGCCTTAAGTAAATACTATTTATTTATATTTAAAATTAAAGTATTACTTTACTTAAGTATTAGCGAAATTAATTACTATTTATATTTCCTATTGCTTTTCTTTATAAAAGAATTATAATAATTAAATATCTTTATTACTTAATAAATAGTCTTTAATTATTATAATTAATATTTATAATCTAAATTTAAATATTATTTTATTAAGAAAATAATTTAATAAATTAATAAAAATATTATTTAATAAAGCTTAAATAATTAATAAAAGAATTAGCTAATACTTACTAAAGTTTAATATTAAGAGATATTAAATAGTTATTTTAATAATTAAATTAATTAATTTTATTTAATTATTCCTAGCTAAATACTAAAAGGTTATAAAAATTAATTATATATTTAAGAATTTAAAAAGCTAAGTTTAGAAATGGCTTAATTAGTAATAATTACGATTAGAAATAATAGCTATAAGTAGTCTTTAATCTATTAAAAGCTAGGCTTTTAGTATTAATCTAGCCTAATCGATAGCTTTATATATACTATACTTTAGAATAAGGAGATATTTTTTTATAGATTTATAAATAATAATAAGAAGAAAATTATATATATTTTATTTAAAGAGGTAATAAATATTACTTTTTAATAAAGTAATAAATAAGTTAGTTATAAAATCTATAGATTAAATTTAAAATAAGTTAAATTTAAAAAAAGTCGAGTTTAAATCTTTATTTAATAAAGTTTTTAATTATTTTATTATTATATATATATAATAATAATATATATAAGCTATAATTAGCTTAATTATATTTATAAAAATATAAAAATTTAATTTTTATTTTATATATATTATTTTAAAGTATTATATATTATAAACTATAATAAGAATTAATTATATTATTAATTATAATATATAGATTTATTATATATTATTTTTTATAATATAAAGTAATAGATTTTTATTTATTAATTTAAAGGCTAGATTATATAATAAATAAATATTATTTTTAGAAATTATTATTTATTTTTATTTTAATTAATTAATAATATTTTTTAATTTAATATTTTTAATATATTTTATAATAAATTATTAATATTATTTATTATTAATATTAAGTTTTATTATAATAAAAGAAATATTTATAAAAATATTATTAAGTATATTATTATTAATTAAAATTATTATTTATATTAGATTATCTTTTTATAAAAGTTTTAATAAAGTATTAAAGAGGATATTTAATTTATTAAAAATATAGATAATATTTAAATTATATTTAAATAAGTATATATTAATATTAATAAATTAGTTATTTATTTTAACGATATTAAATATAAATATAGTTTTTTATTAAATAATAAAGCTAGTTATAATATAATTAATAAAGATAATTATAAAATACTTTAAGCTATAAAAAATAAATTTATTTTTTTAAATAATTTATTTAAAATAAGTAACCTTTAATTTAATTAATTAATATTTTATTTTAGCTAGGCTAAGTAATTTACTTTAAAATATAATATATTATATATTAATATATATTAATATAATTAGATTTTACTTATTAAAATTACTTTTATAATAAAAGAATACTATATTAAATCTATATTATTTTAATATATTAATTTTAATAAATAATATTTAGTATTTATTAAAGTATATTAATATAATATATAATCTATATTTAATCTTAGATTAAATTAGATTAAATATATTTAATTTAGATTTAATTAAGTTAAGTATAGTTTATATAATAACTTTCTTTCTCTAGGTATATATTATCTTTATACTTTTATCCTTTTTAGCTATTGCTAATAGCTTAATCTTATAATAATAAAATAGTTTAATTTTTTAAGTATAGAGTAATATAAAGTTTTATATCTAGTTTATAATATTATAATATATCTTAAGCTATTTAAAAATATATAAAAAAAACTAATTTAATAAAGACTATATTTAATCTTAAATAAGTAAGATATTAATATTATTAATATAATAATTAAATAAAATTACTTTTTTATAATTAATAAATAATTTCTTAGCTAAGAGCTAAAGATTAAATAACTTAAAATTAATAAAAATATTATAAAGATATTAATAATATTTTTTAACTATTACTAAGAAAATAAATATATTATTAATATAGGATTTAATATACTTCTAATATTTATATAATTTTATATTAATTTAATATTAAGAATATAAAAGTAAATTCTAGAAATTTATTAATAAGATATTTAATTATTCTAAATTATAATAGGATATAACTATAAGGATATATTTAAAATCTTTATATATAAAAAACTAATAGAAAAACTAATATATATTTACTATTATAATAAACTTAACTCCTTAAAGATTAGTAATTAATTCCTTTTAGTAAGGTAGAGGATAAGAGTCTTAAAGTATTTAAGAATTTATTACTTTTAAATTAATAATTACTTTATTTTTACTTTTATTATTAACTTTATACTATACTATAAAGATTAATATAGTAAATAGGGTTAAGCTTATAATATAGTTTATATAATATATATTTTAAAATTTATTAAAGGTTTAATTAATAATTTCTTTATTTTTCTTACTTATTAAATATAATTTATTAATTATTTTTATATTTTATTATTTATTATAGCAATAAATCTTTATTTATTTATCTTTTAGAAAGTCTAAAACTCCCTTATTATACTACATATTATAAGATTTAGTAATTTATTAAAATATTAAAGTTAGTTTTTAATTAGCTATATTAATATATATTCTAATAGGTATAATTATTTCGGAATTATATATTTATTCGAGGTTAAATAATATATAACCTATTAGAATATATAGTATATTAGTTAGATTTAATAGAAAAGTATTTATTATAATAATAGTAAATATTAAATTAATTAAGCTAAGTTAATCGTAAAGCTCTTTATTAATATCGAATTTACTATTAATAATAGAGTTATAAACTATATTTTAGTTAGTATAGTATATTATTATAATATTATAAATATATTTTAATATATTATTAAGCTAAGTATTAAGTAAAATAGTAATTAAATTATTAATAAGATTAGCTATTATAATAAAAGATATATTATATATAATTATTATATTTAAGATATTTAAATAAATACTAATTATAAAAAATCCTCTATCTTTTAATAATTAGGTTAAATAAATTAAGATTTAAATAACTTATTAAAGATTTAATAGTATGTTATACTTTAAGTAGACTTTTTAAGCTATTTAAATATTATAATAATATATTATAATTAAAATAAATAGATTTTAATAAGATCTTAACTATATAGTTTAAGTTTAATAATTAATAATTACTTTATATAAATATAATTATTTTATTTTAAGTAATAAAGGAATATTAAGATCTAGTTTAACTTAGGCTATAATTATAAATAAAGCTTATTTAATAATTTTATTTAAAGTCTTTTTAATTAAAATTATAAAATCCGCTATATAATTAAATTAAATTATACTATTTAATCCTTTTACTAATATTTATATAATTATATAGTATTTTACGCCTAGCTATTAATATAATTAATACTTATTAATAATAAGTATAGAATAATTATTATTAATAATTACTTTTAAAGCTTTTTTATTAAATATTAAAAAGTAAATATTAAATATAATATAAGAATAAGTAGCAAATTCCTTAAGTATTAATCTTTTATATATTAATATAGCTTCGATCGGTAGGTTATTTAGAGATAAATTTATTAAATTTATCTTACTTTTTAAATATATTTTATTTAATTTAAAATAATTAAAAAGTATTAATTAAGAATTAAATTATACTTTATAATTATTATATTATTAAATTAAATTATTTATAGTATTAAGCTTATATTTATTAAATATATATAAATAATAATATAATTAATTCCTATTAGAAAAAATATAATTATATTTTATATAAATTAAATATATAAAAAAAAAGTAATAAGTAATATAAGCTTTTTCTTATATTTATTTATTATTTTCTTTTTAATTTTATTTTTTATTAAATTATTTATTATATTTATATTAATTATATAGCTTATATTACTATTTATTATAATTATTAAAGTTAAGGTAAGGTTTATAATCTTTAAATAGGTTATTATTAATAATATACTTTTAATTAAAATAAAGCTTTAATTAATATCCTTTACCTTAAGGAGTAAATTTTTAATTAAAATAAGAGCTTAATTAATAGCTTTTTCCCTATAGGTTAAATCTTTAATTAAAATAAAAGCTTAATTAGTATTTTCTTTTTCTTTAAGTATTAATAACTAGCTTTTAATAATTTAAAAGCTATTATTACTAATTATTTCCTTAAGGATAAATTAGCTTTAGATAGTTAATTTATTATTCTATAAGATTTCGTCTTAAATAGTTATTAAATATACTTATTCTCTCTAGAAGGAAATTTTAACGATTATTATATAATAAAGGCTTACTATTACTTAATATAATTTATTCTTTCTAACTCCGAGCTCGTTCGTTTAGGTTATTTATTTAATCTATTATATAAATTAAATATTATAAGCAATTAACTAAAACTCGAAGCTTTAAATCGATATAATTATAGATTTTTAATAATTAAGCTTTTATATTGAAAATATAGTAAGATTTAGCTAATTATATTACTTTAATAATAAAAATATAAGTAAAATCTTTTTATTAGTATTTAATATAAATATATTTTATTATATTTAATTTATTAAAAATAGTAATTATATTTAATTTAAACTTCTTTTTAAATACTTTTTTCTATAGTTTTAATAAAAGATTAACTTTATAATATTAATAATTAATATCGGATAGTTATTTTTAATATTAAGTAAAAGCTTTATTATAAAAGAATTAAACTATAAATTAATAAAGGTTTTTTAAGTAATTTTTTTTAATAGTATTATTTAAAGTTTTTATAAATAGATTTATATTTTTATAATAAATTTAATAACCTTTATAAAAAATATTATTTTTTATATTTATATTTAATTAAAAGAAATTAATTATTTTTAATTTAAAATAAAATTATTATATAATATATCTATTATTAAAATCTAAGTCTAATAAGACTATTAGTATATATTACTATCGATAATTATTATTAAATTAAGTATTAAAAGATAATAAAAGATTTTACTTTTATTAATTATAATATTATAATTAAGAATAGTAATATAATTATTATTATTATAATAAATAATAAAATAATAACTATAAAAATATATTATTAAATTAAAGCTAATAAATTAATTTAATACTTATTAAACTTTAAAGGGATATAATCTTAATAATTAATATAATATCTACTTAATTAATTAATTAAAATTAATTTATTAATTTAAATTAATTTAAATTCTTATTAAAGTAAATTTAAATAAGTATTAAAGAAGAAATAATACTAATAGGTTATCTCGAGTAATATTATTTTTAATAATAAACTATTAGAATTAATTTAATTAATTAAAAATAATTAAATAAATAAGTTAATTTATTAAATATATAGATTAATTAACTATTAAATTAATTTATTAAAAAATAAGTTTATTTTTATATAATAGATTCTTTTAATAGATTAGATCTTTAATATTAAGTAGCTTAAAGCTTAAACGAACTTCTAATATAGTAAATAGTTTAAGATAGAGAATAAAATAAAGTAGGAAAATAAGTTATAGCTTTATTGCATTAGAACCTAGAATTATAATATAAAAGCTAATATTATAAAATATAGTAATAATATAAAGTATAGCGATAATATAAAGTATAGTAATTAAAGTTTAAGCTATTATATTATATTATAATTAAAAAGGAAATAAATTTAAAAGAATAATAATATTTATATTAAAATAATTAGTAATTAAGGAAGCTTAGATAGTAATTTCTTTTCTTCTATTTAATATAATTTCTAATATACTTAAGCTTTAGTAATTAAATTAAAAACTATTTTTTAATAATAATCTTACTTACTTTACTTATTTTTAATTTAATTTAAATATTATATTTTTTTAAATAGGTTTTAATAATAATATAGTTCAAATAGCTTATAGTTAAAAAATAAGAATTACTAGGTTTTTAGTAATAAATAATTCTTTAATAATAATAAGAAGAATTAGGAATTAATATAAATTAATTAAATAAAAAGATATTTTAATAAAAGTAATAAGAATTAATAATTTAATAAAAGTAATAAGAATTAATAATTTAATAAAAGTAATAAGAATTAATAGTTTATATTATAAAAGCTATTATATATTCTTCTATATATTAATATCTTCTAATAGCTATTAATATCTTACGTAATAAGTTAATTACTTTTTTTAAGGTTATTACTTATATTAAAAAATATAGAAGAAAAACTAATCCTATTAATTAAATTCTTTTACTTTAAGTTATTATTAATAATACTAGTAAAGTAAATACTTTAATAAATACTTTAAGTAATAAATATACTTAGGAGAATTATATAAGAAGATTATAATTACCTTTAGTAAGTTCTTTATATATTTTAGTTTTAGAATTTAAGTAATTATTAATATAAGTAATAAATTAGTATATAAGTATTACTAATAGTTTTACTACTTTAAATACTAATTATATATTTAGTAAATAGATAGTTAATTAATTAATTAATTAGTATATATATTAAAGGTAAGATATAGTATTTTTAATAATATTAATATATAATTACTACTAATTATAATAGAAATAAAGTATAAAACTAAAAATAAGTATATATATTAATTAAGTTAAAGAAAAGAATTAAATTAAGTAGTATAGGCTAAGCTAGCAATAAGTAGTAGTACGTAACTATCCTAGTTTTTATAATAAATACTTTAAGTAAAGTAATTACTATATCCTTTAAACTATACTATAAATAATTTATTGAAAGATTAAGTAATTAATTCTTTAGCTATTTATTTACTAAATCTAAATTAGCTATAATTATAAAGAAATAACTTAAGTCTATTATATATATATTATATATTATATTAAAGATTTTTATATCATTATCTTATATAGCTTAATATCTTCCTAACTTTAGTTTTCCTAATAATTAGATTATTTTAAAATTAATTATAATTATATATATATAGGCTATAAGATTTTATATCTTACTTTACTTATTTAATTCTATTAAAAAGTCTTCTTTAAAGCATATAGTAATAAATTATAATTATATTAGTATAATCTCTTTAATTAATATAATATTTTCTTTTTTTTTTAATAAAAAGCTTATTATTTCTTAATAAAAAAGATAGTCCCTATAATAAATAAAGTCTTTATTATATAATTATTATATTTAATTAATTAATAAGGAAGATAGAAGTATAGTTATAATAAATATATTATAATAAGGGGAAAGGTATTAAAGTAAAATATAAAGGAAATTATTAAATATAGTAATTAAATAATTAATTAAATATATAGGAATATATTTAAAGATAAAGAAAAAGAAAATAAATATAAGTTTTTACTTTTTTAATTTTTAAATCTTTTAGCTCTTTTCTTTTTATATTAAATTATTCTTTCTTTTTTTATTTATATTTATTTTAATATATAATTTATTATATATTTTATCTAAAGTATTTACTACTATCTTACTTATTTCTTTATATTCTTTTTCTCCTAGCCTTTTCCTTTTCTTCTTTTCTTTTAATAATTTCTCTCCTTTTACTATATATATTTTACCTTTTGCTTATTATACTTCTTTATATATATAACTTATTACTTTTAGAATAATACTATTTTAAGCTTTTTAATATTTCTTAAGTTATTTAAAAAGCTTTTAAGTTTTAATCTATTACTTTTTTAAATACTATAAAAATAGATTAAAATAATTAAATTAATTTTAAAATTTCTACTTTACTAACTTAAAGAGCTTATAAGATTAAAATATATTTTTAATTAATTATTTATAATAATTCTATTTAATTTTATTCTTAGTTTAAAAAGTATTTAAAGATTTTCTTTTATTAAAATAATATTTTTAATTAAGTTAAGTTCTTTTTATATATTAAAGTTAAATTTATAATTAATAATAAATAATAAACTTTTAGCTTTTTTTAAATACTTATTAATTATAATAATTAAATCTTTAATAATATAGTTTTATATTTATATTATAAAAAGCTAGCTTTAGCCTTTATTATAATTAATTAAATATATCTTTATAGTTAAATCTTTACTTATCTTACTTTAAGCTATTTAAAATATATAAAGGTATTTATTATTACTTTATATAGCTATTTAAACCCTATAGCTTATTTAATTTATATTATTTATTATCTTATAATATTTATTATTAATAATAAATATATTAATAGCCTTTTCTTTAAGTATATATTATTTAGAAATATAGTTAATATTTATATTAATTATACTTAAAATATTAAAGCTTTTAATTACTTTTAGTTAACTTATTCTAAGTATAATTAAAATAAGAAAACTCTACTTTTGCTTAATAGTAATTTTAATATATTTAAAAGTATTATATATTCTATTAAAAAGCTATTTAAAAAGCTTATAGATTAGAAAGTCTTTTAAAAAGCTTAAGTTATAGGTTTTAAAAAGCTTTTAATATAATATAAAGAAATAAGATAAGTTAAGTCTTTATAATAGCTTTTTAACTTATACCTTATTCTTATTTTCGCTTAAATATAAGTTTAGGGATTTAATTAAGAAAGTATAAAAGAATAAAAAGAGACTTAAACTTATAATAAAATCTTTCATAATTAATTTATAAAAGTAAAATAATTTATAGAGATAAATTTTTTTAATTTAAATAATAAAAATCTAAGCTTTTTTTATAGATTCTTTAATATTTAATTAATTATTTATACTTTTTTTTATCTTTTAATATTATATTTATTAAATTATTTTATTTATTAAGTTATATTTTCTATATATTTCCTATTCTAATAATTTAATTAATTTCTATTTAGCTTATTTCTTATCCTTATAGCTAATCTTTTTTATATTTAATATAATTATATTTATAATTCTTTTATAAATATCCCTTATATTTTCTTTTATATTATATATTTAAATATAGCTTTTTTTAATAAATATTAATAAATCTTCTTTAAGTAAGCTAGTATTATATATTTTAATAGAGATTTTTTTAATAAGTATTACTTATTAACCTTTAGTAATTACTAGCTATAATTCCTTTAGATTTCTTTATATTAATATAATAAGTTTTTTTAGCAAAAAGGCTTTAATAGCTTTTTCTAGTTTTATATTCTTACTTACTTTATTATATATATTTTTATTTAAATTATTTTTTTCTTATAACTTTTTCTTTTTAAACTTATTAAGCTATTTAATATATTATTCTTTAAGCTTATATTTTTCTTTTAATAGTATTTTTTCTTTATATAGCTTATTAGTTTTTAAATAATTAGTAAGTATTAGTAATATATTTCTTTAACCCTATCTATACCTTTTCCTTATATTATAATAATCGCCCTTATATTAAGAAATAGTATAATAATATACTAATGCTTTAAAGTATTTAATTAAGCGCTTAATTAAATAGCTATTAAATAGGTTTAGGATTTTTATACTTATCCCTTTATTATTACTTTTTCTAAAGCTTATTAATAAAGTATTATAAGTAATTAAATACTTTAGATTTTATAAAGTAAAAGCTTCTAGGGTTTTTACTAATTATATATAATTAAAAGTTTTAAAATGCTTTTTTAATATATTTAATTATATAGTTATTAATAAATTTAATAGCTAGCGAAAGTTATTTTAGTTTTAATTATTTAATAATATTAAATATAAAATTATTACTTTAAAGGTTTAAATAGTTTTTAATTATAAAGTAATTAAATACTTAACCTTACTTTTTACTTAATATAGGTAAAATTATAATAGAAACCTTTTAAGGGCTAGTATTATTATATATTTAGGTTACTATATTATTTTTATTTTTAATAATTAAAAAGAAAAGTAATTTATTATTTTAGTCTTCTAGCCTTAAGTCTTTTAAGAATATTAATAAGCTTATATTTTCTTTAGCTTATATTTTAGTTATTTTTTTTTTAAAGAAATAAGCTTTCTTTTATAAAAATAATAAATAAAAGTATCTTTCCTTACTTAAAGGATTTAATACTTTAATTATTAAATATTCTTTTTTATAAAGTATTATAATTAAAATAAGTTTAAAAGCTTAAAGTATTATGCTTATATTTTAATATTATATCTTAAGATTATAATAAAGTTTTTATTCTTTAACTTTAAAAAGGCTTTAATAGTTTATAATATTTAAAAAAGTATACTTAAAGCTATTTACTTTTTATTATATTTTTCTAATTCCTTTTACTTAATTAAAATCTTATTTTTTAAAAAAATATAAAATTATAATATATTTTTAATTAAAAACTTATAGAATTTTATTTCTAGCTTAAATATATTATTATTTTTTCTATTTAAATTATATTTATTATATATGTAAAGTTTTAAGTAAAGCTTTTTTTCTTTATAATTAACTAAAACTTATAATATATTTCATTAATTATATATTTTCTTTAAAAGATAAAAAAGCTTTTTATTTTAAAATTAATTTAATTCCTATCTTTTTTATTTTAATTTACTTTCTTTTTTTCTTTTTAAGCTTATTATTTATTTATAATTAAATATTTCTTATTAATAATTTAAATATTTATTACTTTTCTAAAATATTTCCTATTAATAGCTTAAATATTTATTACTTTTCGAATATATATTAATATATTAATAATTCTTATATTTATTAAGCTAGATTTTATTACTTTTTTAAATATTTCTTATGAATAGCTAGATATTTATTACTTTTTTAAATACTTTTTATTAATAATTTAAATATTTTTTACTTTTTATTCTTATAACGAGAAGTTTATCTTTATTATAATTTCTATTTAAGTTAAATAAGAAAAAATATACCCCTTAATATGAAATTAATAAGTAATTAAGTAATAGATTAAATAAATATTATATTAAATAAAGATTTAGTATAATAAAGAATAACTATAGAAAATATTTAAATAATTATAAGTCTATTTAAGTTAGTTTTTAAGCTATTAGATAGAGCTTTAATTAATTAAATATTTAATATAATTTATAGTATTTTAAAGGAATAGCTACTATAGTAAAAAGCTAACTTTATATATATAATATATATTAAAATAATAAGTTTAAAAATATTTAAGTTAAAAAGGTATGATTTTTTTTATTTTAAAAGGGATTATAACTATTGCTTTTATATTAAGTAATTAATTAACTAGTTAAGTTACCTATAGGTAGCTCCCCTCTCTATAATATAATATATTAAAAGTAAGATATAGTATTTTTAATAAAGTTAATATATAATTATTATTAATTATAATAAAAATAAAGTATAAAACTAAAAATAAATATATATATATTAATTAAATTAAAGATCTTAAAATTAAATAAGTAATATAAGCTAAGCTAGTAATAAGTAATATATAATTATCCTAGTTTCTATAATAATAATAACTAAGGTTACTTTAATATATAATTATTTTTATAAAATATTTAATAATTAAAAGTTTTATTAAGTAAGTAATAAACTTTTAATAAATTACCTAACTTCTTATAAATATAATTATAATTATAATTATATATAAAGCTTTTCTAAATCTTATAGCTTTTACATTTCTATTTCTATTATTACTTTATTAGCTACTTTAACTTTAAATTATTTTTAAGCTTTAACTTTTTTCTATAGCTTACTAATAGTAAAAGCTTTATCTTTAATTATAATTTACTTATTAAATTATTACTTAAGCTCTTACTTTTATAATATATTTATATTATTTTATAAAGTTTCCTTAAGCTTTTTCTTTATTATAATATTATAATTAAAAGTAATTATAATATTATTTATAGTATATAATAATAAGCTATTAAGTTTAAAATCATTAATTTACTTTTATAGCTTTAATTTAAACCTTCAAGGCATAATTACATTATAAGTAATTACTTCCTTATATAAAGGGTTATTATAATCTATATTAGCTATATTAATAAAATTAAAAATAACTTTAAGCTTATAAAAGTATAGCTTTATTTATTATTATTTAATATAAATATAATATACTTTAAAAGCTATATTAAATAATTAATCCTATATATTTAAGAAATCGAATTAATTAATTAATAAGCTATTAGCTTATATATAATTTTAAAAAACCTTTTTCTTTACTTTTTTAAAATATTGATAATTTCTAATATTAAGAATTTATATTTTATAACTTATATATAAAAAAAGCTTAATTAAAATAATATTAAATATATTATAATATTTTAAAAAATAAATACCTTTATAAATAATAAATCTATTTATAATTAATAAATAATATATTAAGTTATATATTTAAATATAAAAAGATTAATATAAAAAGATATTTTAAATATTATTTAAAAAGTTTATATTAAAAGAAAATCTAAATTAATTTTTAATTATATAATTTTTAAAATTATTATTTAATTTAAAATTATTTTTATTAAAATATTAAAGCTATTAGAAAGCTTATTTATTATTATTATAATTAAATTTAATTATAATAATTCTAACCTTTAAAGAAATATTAAGTAAAATATATTTTTTTAATAATTATTAACTTTTAAAGATTATAAATAAAAGAATTACTTAATTAAAAAAATTAATAATATTAATAGAAATTATAGCTTTTTTATTATTAAATTAGAAAATAATTAAATATTTATATTTCTAGGTTTTAATAATAATAATCTTCTTTAATAAATCTAACTATTTAACCTATAAAAAGCTTTTATTAAAATTCTATAAGTTTTAAAGTTTAATTAAAAAAATATTATAAAAAGCTTTATATTTATAATATTAATCTTAATACTTACTTTTATAATTTCCTTTATATAAGCTTTTACTATTTATAGCTTTAAATATTACTTCTTAAATTATAAAAGCTAATTATAATCTCCTCGCGCGATGACATATGCTACGATAAGAGGGGCCCTGATAATTTTATTAGACTAAAGGAAAAAAAAACCCTTGTGCGGACTTGTGACGACCGCAGGATCACACCAAAAGTCACTATAAATATGTATCCTCTGCGGGGACCGAATCTATTCATTATTCGTTGGTCGTTTTCGATTTTCCGTAGCTAAGCCATAGTTTCATGGCCGTAGCAACCGGGTGGGAGTCTAACGGCCTGCCCTGATCTACGATATAAGTTTAAAAGAGAAATCGCAAACCCTAATTAATGACTGCAGCTACCGTGTTTTGGGAACAGCTTCATATGCAGCTTATTGCTCTCCATACATGACAGATCTGGGCGGGCTAGGCATGTAAATCTGGATCTGCATGTGTCACGCGTAGAATGGCATGATGCCATTGGTGCCCATTCGGAGGGGGGAAACGGAACGGAAGGCTCAAGTGATAATAGTTGCAATGTGGCTGCTCAGGAACGCTATTACTGATGAACATGCAGGTTTGCAGCAAGGGCAGGTGCAGTGCAGGTGGGGGACACTGTCCGAGCACCAGAATTGGGGAATTGAGCCAATCAAACCCTCCTAAAACCTGGCTTGCGTGCACCAAGTGCCTACAAGTAGGTCCACCACCATGTCTTACATAACTGGAGACCCCTGATCAACGCGTACAACGGGCCCCCAAAAACTGGTAAAACCCGCCAAAATTGCCCGCCAGAAGCCCGCCCCCGATCAAGGAACAGCCCAGCAGCAGAAGACGGAGGCGTCACAAGCCAGGGAGAGAGACAACTCCGTTACACCGCTCCTCTTCTTCTTCTCCTCAGACCAGCCCCGAATCCGAATGATCCGTAATTCCTTGAAAGTTGCAACGACTGCCCACATGCGACGAGCTGATTGAAGGAACCTGTTTTAATTTCTTTTCCATCCTTCTTCAAGCCGGTCTACGATGCCGCTCCCCTTCCTTTTCAGCGTCATCCGAGATGGCCCGCCGCCATGGCTCGCCCAGAACGCCAAACCTCTTCTCTACGGCGGAGGCTCTATTGCAGCCCTGTCGGCCATTAAGTGGTACTCGTCTGGTGCTTCGAATAAGGCAGAATGCAAGCTTCATGGCAAGGTGGTGCTCTTGACGGGCGGTACCTCGGGCATCGGACAGAGAGTGGCGCACGAGTTGGCCGCGCGCGGGGCGCAGTTGGTGCTTCTTACCTCGACGCCCGTATCCGACCCTTTCCTCTCCGAATACATTCAGGAACTGCGCGATACCTACGACAATCACCTCATTTACGCCGAGCAGGTCGATTTGAGCAGCCTGCACAGCGTGCGCAAGTTTGCGACCAAATGGGTCGACAATGCGCCCCCCCGCAGGATCGACATGATCATTCTCTGCGCCGCGACCTTGACACCTGGTGGCAGCGAAAAGAAGGAGACGCCCGAAGGCGTTGAAGAGACGTACATGGTCAACTACTTGGCAAATGTTCACCTGCTCAGCATCCTGAGCCCGGCAATCCGGGCGCAACCTTTCGACCGAAACGTCAGGATCATCATTGCGACCTGCTCCTCTTATATCGGTGCGCCCTCACTAAAAGAAGCCTTGGATGAGGAGTCTTGGACTCCCGGCATTGCGTACAAGCAGAGCAAGCTCGCTCTGAACGTTTTTGCTCAATCCTACCAGAAGCATCTCGATGCTTATAAGCGGCCTGACCACTTCCCCAACAATGCCAGAGTCATCATGGTCGACCCCGGATACTGCCGCACGCCCGGCATGTGGCGATGGCTCACGCGCGGCTCACTCATCGGCCTAGGCATATATGTCGCCACTTATATTGTTCCCTGGCTGGTCCTCAAATCCCCCCAAGGAGGCGCCCAGTCTTTCCTTCATGCCGCAATGGAGCCTACGCTAGGTCGAGGCGAGGGCGGGAAGCTCATCAAGGAGTGTCAGGAGGTAGATTGGGCTCGTGAGGAGATGCACGATGAGGAAGTCGCCAAGAAACTCTGGGAGGAGACTGACGGTTTGATTGAGCGTGTCGAGAAGGCTCAAGCTAAGAGGCGCGCCTTTGAGAAGAAGCAGCGGGCAGAGGACAAGGCTTCCAAGGCCAAGGAAGAAAAAGACGCCGCCCGCGCCGCCGCAAAGGAGGCTGAGGAGCCCGAGAGCAATGAGGCCGTCGAGGAAGAGGAGAAGGAGCCATCTTCCGACTACGAGAACATGCTCAAGTCGACCAAGAGGAAGAGCAAAGGCAAGGCCAAGGAGAAGAAGGAGGAAGCGAAGCCAGTCGACGACGACGCTAGTGTCATCAGCGCTGAGAGCAAGACTAGCAAGAGCAAAGAGAAGAAGGAAAAGAAGGACAAGGATAAAGAGAAGAAGGATAAGCGCAGGGAGAAGGAGAAGGATGAGAAGAAGGACAAGCGGAGGAGCAAGAAGGAATAAAGGAACAGAACTCCAACGTGAGGAAAGGAAAGGAAACAAACAGGTGTTTTACAGAGGTTATCAAATATTTTATGAATTTATTACGGGTTATGATATTACTCCCCTCGATAACTTATCATCACTCTTCTTCCCTGAACACTACTATATTCTTTTGTTTGTGAGCAAAGCATGTTGGTGAGGACCAACATAAAAGCGATGACTAATCCCGATTTAAAGGCCCGGTGAGTGTGGAAACGGACCTCGGCCTTGTTACCGAGAGACAATCAACTTACATCACTTACATCACTCAGTTGAGGAGAGAAAGAGAGAAGCTCTCAAGAATCCTTCCCCATCTCAAAAAGCCACGGACATTACCAACTCAAATTTTAATTTTCCCCCAAAATTGGTGCCCAAAAACATTTTCTCAAACTGCCTCCACCCCCCAATTCAGTTTTCAACAATCATGACGACGTCGTCGTCCCCCCAGCAAAAGGCGGATAGCAGCAGTAGTACCACGTCGCAGATGCAAGCCGCGTGGGAGAAGCACGCGCCGCATAACAACAACAATAACCATGACACATCGCTGAGGCATCCAGTCTTCTTCACGTCGAGGCTGCGCAGGTCGCCGGTTCAGTCGGGGCTGTCGCATAGCCCTGTCGCGCACGGGTATGCGTACCAGGAGGCACCAAAGGTCGGGAATGTTCCCAGGCTGTGAAGGAAGTGAGAGAGGGTGGGACATTTCGTCGGTTGAGCTATTGGGTAATGGGCGTTGGGGGTGAATACACATTTTAAGAAGAGATAAGCGCTGTTAAATTACTAGAGGTAAAGATATAGGATGCCCTCAAGGTGGAGGGAATTGCGAGAAACGTGTGGATGAAAGTGTGCATATAAGAAAAGACCCTTGCTAGCCATGGACAGAATATTTTCGACCCAATACTCCGTATGCACCTAATTATACGGCCAAATAATGTCGGTGTATTTCGAATTGGCCTTGGTATCATTAAAGCAATCAAGAATTACAAGCGTCTGCCCGCTACCAATGCATTTCAGCGCCCAGCCTGTAAAAATATGTAAAACCTTGTTCAAAACCCAGTAATAAAAACATCTCCCTTCCCCCCAAGTAAGCATGTGTGAATAAATGCGGCCAGCAGGCGCCAAAGAGAACCCATTCTGAATCGTGGACCTAAAAGAAAAAGGAAAAGGAAAAGCGCTCAGTGCGCAGCGTTCTTGACAGAAATAACGATAACCAAGATAATGAGAAAGATGACGAGGATGAGCAGCGCCATGAGCTTGACGTTCTTCCACCACATCTGGCGCTTCAGCCCCCTGCTACGGACGCGGAACTCGTTGGCGCTGCCGCCCAGCCTGTCTGTCTTGTCCACGAGCAGGTCCAGCCTTTCGCCGCGCTCGAGCAGGCTCTCGATGTTCTTGGTCATGATGCCCCTGACGTCGTCAATCTCCCTCCGGGCGTTGCCGATGGCGTCGCCTCGCCCGCCCGTCGTGGTGCCGTACTCGATCATGAGCGACTTAAGCTCGCCGTTGAAGGAGCCGGCGCCGTAGTTGGGCAGCTCGGAAAAGTCCGTCATGCCCACGGGGAAGGAGCTGAAGAAGCGCTTGCGGATCTCGAAGAGGAAGCCAAAGGGCACGCGGCGGCCCAGGGAGGCGTCGGCGATGACGAGGAACGTGAGGCCGCCCGCCGAGGCGCCGGTGCTGGGGTGGTCCGAGGGCGATTCGGCGACGTAGTGGATTTGATGGCTGCCGTGGGTGTAGGTGAGCTTTTGGGAAGTCGTGTGCTCAATCTTGGGGAGGATCAGGGAGGCGAGCGAGGAGGTCTGGGAGGATGCTGAGGTCGTGCACTCGGCGAGGATGGTCGTGCGGTGGGCGATGCAGGAGCTAAGAATGGTTAGCAAAAGATTGAAGCGAATAGATTCAATGAATGGGTTGTCGTTACTAGAGGAGGGGAGTTTGGGAGGATGAGGACGCCATGATGCCGGCTGAAGATCACCTAGGATCTCGATGACGCTTTGGTTCAACAACTAATATTTTTCTTCCGCAAGGTAAAAGACCGCAAGCGAATCGAATGAGGAAATATGCGTTGAGACCGGTAAAAGGGAAAGAAGGTCTTTGAAGTTGAGGGGCGTTGAGGTTTGATTGGGGATGTGATTGCGCAGGACGATTGCCGCTAGGTAGACCTTTTGCGACCAAGGCAAGATGAGACGGGTTGGGGAACTGGTCGCTCAATGTAATTACAGGTAGGTACGGAGTACGGAGTATGCAGGTCATGACCTCAACAGTCGGTCTCGGCTCTTGGCAAAGCCACAAAGAGCATTAGGTACAACTGTGGCTAAATAGTGGATGCGATTAGATAGCGGAATACTTACCCGCGCATTTCCGCCCCGAAATAAATTTCAATAGGCAAAAGTTGCTTCTCAATGACGGGGTGAAATTTCATCATCAGTCATGCTATTCCGCACCTTCTCCTAGAAACACTCCAAATTTTTCAACCGATTCCGGGTTTTAAGCTCATTTGCGCCCCCCCCAGAGCTTTACTTTTTAGAAATGCTACATTTCCGATTCAGATAGTGGCCATGCAAGGACTGGCGCCATCGAGGGTCTTGAAGACGCCTATTCGAGCCAGCAGCTGCTGTGCGATACCTACTGTGGCATCAGCACCAGCAAGATGCTTTCACAACACTCATTCGCCTTGTCGGGCAAAAGGCAAAGGAACAAAACCCAAGAAGACGGAAAATTTGAATGCCAAGCTTGCGGCACGGGGTCGTGTAGACTCAGTGAGCCAGCCGCCTTTGATATTGAGTTTTGAGTAGAAGGACGATGAACTGACATGTACCCTCAGGTTAGCTCGGGGCATGACCCCAAGGCAAGATTACGGCAGAGTCTGGGAAAGCCTGCAGGACCGCACGCCACATTCAGAAACACAATCCTGTCTCTTTTCCCAAAGGTGCTGGATGACCTATCAAAGTCGGAATTTTCGACCATTGGCGTTGGCCAAGATGAGCTCAACAGACAGGCCGTTCTATTCATGAACGCCATCGATGATGCCTTTGACCTAGCCGAGAAAAGAATCACACAAAGAGAAGCCAACCCCTTATTTAGCAACCTGAAAGAGGCCTTTATACACAAGGATGTCAAGGGTTTGACAAAGGAGATTCGATATGCGTTCCAGTCATTCCTGCTACGCTTTCGATTCACTAAAGCTCTCGAGAGTAAGCAGCAAAAGCTTCTCGACTTTCGATTTCCCCAAGAGTGGCTACCGGCTACGCGTGCGATGCAACGAACAATCCACGTGCACGTTGGGCCCACCAATTCTGGCAAAACCTACAACGCCCTGAAGGCGCTGGAAAACTCTAAAGATGGAATCTATGCAGGCCCTCTTCGCTTACTGGCCAACGAGGTGTATCAGCGACTATCGGCAAAGGGCCATGCCTGCGCTTTGATGACGGGCGAAGAAGTTCGTTTGCCGGAGAACACAGACCGCTACTTTGTTAGCTGCACCGTCGAGATGATGCCGCAAAACCAAGTGTATGATGTGGCGGTAATCGATGAGATTCAAATGATTTCAGATCCTGACCGCGGAAATGCATGGAGTCTGGCACTGCTGGGCGTCCAGGCAAAGGAAGTCCACCTTTGTGGTGAAGAGAGGACCGTGGAACTCCTACAGTCGATATGCGCCAGCATCGGTGACGAATGCATCATTCACAGATATGAGCGCTTGAGTCCCTTGGAGACTGCGAGGGAGAGTATCAACGACGACTACAGCAAGCTACAAAAAGGTGACGCCATCGTCGCGTTCAGCCGCATTTCCCTCCACCTCCTCAAGCGTAACATTGAGGCAGCGACTGGTCGACGATGCGCAATCATCTACGGAGGACTGCCGCCCGAAGTACGTGCATCGCAGGCAGCGCTGTTCAATGATCAGACAAACGATTATGACTTTGTCGTGGCTAGCGATGCCATTGGTATGGGGCTCAACCTCGAGATTCGTCGGGTTATCTTTGAGAGCATAACCAAACATGATGGCACTCAGAACAGAACACTCATGGATCCTGAGATTAAGCAGATTGGTGGTCGCGCCGGTAGATACCGCACCGCCACGAACCCGGATGGCACCACGGCCGAGGATTCCAAACCCAACGTTGGCCTTGTCACTACAATGGACCGCATGGACTTGCGAAAGGTTGGGCGAGCATTCAAGAATCAGATCCGACCGCTGGATATTGCTTACATCGAACCGCCGCTGGCCATCGTGGAACGCTTCGCAAGCTATTACCCGCCAGGCACTCCCTTGTCGTTTATCCTGACGCGGATCAAGCAATCGGCCACTGTCGGTGACGTCTGGAGGGTAGGTGTCAACCCTTCCATGCTAGATGTCGCCGATGCGTTGGAAGATATCCCACTTCGCCTCCAAGATAGGCTTTGTTTTGTCCGAGCGCCCGTCAAGACGCGTGACAAGACCAACCTCAAAGTCATCCGGGCTTTGGCTCAGCTGGTGGCTGACAATGAGTGCCGTTCGCTGGTGGATATTCCAGAGATTCCTTTTGAAGTGCTTGAGTTGGACATGACCGACGCCACCCAGCACGGAGTCAAACTCCTCGGGAAGCTCGAGTCCGTACACGATGCGACGCTTTTGTATCTCTGGCTGTCTTACCGTTTCACCGGCGTCTTCAGAGATCAGGCGCTGGCTTTCCACGTCCGCTCGCTGGTCGAGGAGCGATTGATCGATCTGCTGGAGAGGCTGGACTTTACGGATACCGACATGAGCAGGTGGCGTCGCGCCGGCCGTCGCGAAGCCTTTTCTCGCGACCAGAGGCTGGCTGCCCTCGGCATCAAAGAGGAGGACGAGTTGGAGCACGAGACTGGCGAGCATACGCTGGATGATGCTGGCGTATCTGAGCTGCCTGATGCGCCAGGGGAGGAGTTTGTTGGGGTAGAGCCTGTGCGCAATGAAGCCCGAGAGGCCATGTAAGATTTTGATCTGGCAATGGATTGCCGTAGACCTATGGTGCGGGCAATGATTGTACGATATGATGTGGAAATTCTCCAATGTGGATATATATACATACGACTTACGCGAATAGGTCAATATGCGGTTTTCGTGCAACTTTTCGGGCATGGATGTTAAAGGAGCTGTTGTGATTGATGAAGACACGTTATTCGACAATAACATCAAGCGGTCAAGGTTGTGGCAAGTATTACACCTACCAATAATTGTGAAACGGAAACAAGTCATTGTTTCCAACAATAACATAAGCCGAAACCAGATTAGGTTTGTTTACCAAGATTGGAAAAGGAACCGCAATGGTTTTTTTTTTGTTCCTGAACCGAGACAATCGAAGTCACTCTATTATTACCTACAGTAGGCAACTCCTACTTAGTACCTACTCAAAGAGCCACTTAATAAGCTCCCGACATCGCGCCCCCCATGCATGCCGTAGGCACCGAACTAATATTATCCCCAAAAACTTATTCGGACCTTTCAAAAGCTGGTCCATCCAATTCTTCCCACACGCACACAACAAGATCCGCCCGCTGGCTTAACTTACCATTAATAATACATATAAAAGGGCCGGGAACCGCACTTCTCTGGCTCGGCAAGACGCATTATGGGTCCACGACATCTGACGAATCTGCTCCCATAGCATCCTTTCTTAACAAACACGAAAGAGCGACTTCGCATGATTGAGTGCGGATATTCGACCCGAGACCATACAATATTTCCCTACTATTTTCCAGGCTTTGCGCCGATCCCCCCCCTCTCAACCGCCCGAGACAAGTTTGTCAAATCCCATCAATTCGACATATTTTTGTTCATCTCTACAGCTTTTACGACGTCAAGCCTGTCTCTCTCTCTCGCTAGCTGGGAAATCTCGCTGGTAGATGATGGAGATGGAGTCGTCGTCCTCAATGACGACGATGAACGGGCTCGTGGATGGAACAACCCCAACGTTTGTCCCCTCGTCGGGATACACCCGCCGACCGCCCAGCCCGCCGACGTTCAGCATACCCATCACCAACACGGGAAGACGCATGGGTGTGAACGGCGAAGCCCTGGAACCAAAGTACGAGAGCGCAGACCCGACGCACGTCGCCCGAGCCGACTGGGAAATCATCACCGACGGGGGGGCTGCCGTGCCCGTGCTGGCGGGCCAGGACTGGACGTACGAGAGGCGGCGCTCCGCGAGCAGGATCCTCGACTTCCTCCACCTGGGGCCCAACACGGTGCTACGCGACCTGGACCACCTGTCGAGGGAAGGCTTCACCATGCTCGTCGTGGTGAGGGACGCGGGAGCCCGGGACTCGCAGCTCCTGAACAAGGCCGTGTCGGCGCTGGGCCTCGAGGGTTACTACGCCGACGTTCCGCAGCCACAGGGTATGATTGCCTCCCTGGACCCTGCCATCCACGCCATAAACGCCCACCTCGTCTCGCTGCACCACGCACGACAGCAGCAGCGGCGCTCTCGCGGCGGCAAGGTTCTCGTCACGTGCGAGACGGGCAACGATCGCTCCGCCAACCTCGTCGCCGCCTACATCATGGCCGTGTACGGGCGCGGCGTCAGGACGACGCTGCAGTTCATCAACATGCACCGCTTCTGCTGCATGTACAACGACGACAGCAAGCGCATGCTGCAGTCGTGGGGAGACATCATCAAGGCCAGGTCCACGGCCGCCACGAGGCTTGGGGGCGTGCCGACGCTCAAGGGCAAGTCTTCCAAGAGGGGGTTCAACGACGTCATGGACGTTGACGACGGTGAAGGGGAAGACGACGACCGGTTCATGGGGAGGGAGGACTTTGCACCCTTTAGGGATCTGTAGCTGGGGGAGGCGGTTATTATTGCTTCAGTTTCAGTTTCAGCATGCTAAGATTGGATTTCTTTTGCTGCTGTTTTGTTGTTGTTTTTGTTTTAGGGTTATTTTTCCATCATCGGATTGGCGCTCTAAGGATACAAAGGAACGGAGTTTTATGGGTTACCTATGAAGAGATACGACATTGGCACTAGGGTACCTTTTCTTTTCTTCTTCTTCTTTCATCAGGGGCATTCTTTCCGGCACATGGCTTTGAAGAGTATTGGTACATGTCTTATGGACGCGCAGCAGCTGGAAAAAAATGGTATTGCTTTTCATCCTTTACATTGGCGAACCGACTCGTCCGCATGGCGACGTTACTGAGTTCTTTCCAACTTATAGAGCTTCTTCAGGGATAGGAAATACTACATGGCACGGTTATGCAGAAAATATCACACGAGATATAAATCCGGCTGCTTCTTTTTCTTCAACGGACTGGCTCAAAGGCTTTGAGATGGGAATCTGGGCTTGAGTCGTGTTTCTTGTTTTTCTTATTTTCATCCTATGTTATTCCTGCTGGTAGCTTGAACTTCTAGGCCGTGCCTAGTTACTACTAACCGTGTTTCCTGGTCAATGTCAACAGGCTACAGCTGGCCGCAGCTGCAGAAACACTCAGATGTTCACGCGTCAGGGCTCGTTCACCGCGCTCTCACTTCTTGTTGACGGCAGTCTGGTCAAAACATGTTTATTCAGTCTGGAATCTTTTTCCTATAACCCCGCGGCTCGGAACCTCTCTTTTGCTTTTCCTCTCACCTTTGTTTTCATCATTCTTCTTCCTACTTCCTACCTGGTTCATAGTCATCTTTCTTCTTCCTACCTGGCTCATAGTCATCACATCTTTCTTCTTCCTACCTGGCTCATAGTCATCTTACCTTTCTACCTTGCCCATAGTCATCTTATTGTTGTTTGTTTGCCCCCTCCACCCTCCTTGGTGGGCAAGATCGCGGTCATGCCTCCCGACGACGAGAGTGGAGGGTTCACTCCCCTTTTCGACGAGTCGGTTCTCGACATCTCTGCGCAGCGGGCAGAGTACTGGCTCAATCAGATGTTTGACCGTCCTTCCTATTCCGACGACGAGGGCGAGAGAGAGCATTCCCCCGATCCCTTTTTCACCACGGCCGCGGAAATCGCAGCCCGTGATCAGCAGCAGCAGCTCGCTCGAGCTCAACTCAACTCAACCCACTCACAGTAAGTTCACTTCCATTATTTCTTCTACTCAATTGAATTCATGGCTGAGCAACAAAGGGAAAGGCCGACGCATCCTGCTGACGCGTGGGACAAATTGTCTGACGGAGGCAGGCGAATGCTTGTCAAGACTATGGTTGAGAGACATGTACCCAACGCTACACGTCAGGAACAAGACCATTATGTTGCCAACCTGCTCGTTGGAGACCTTGATCTCAAGGCAGATCAGATCAGGAGCTTCATTCACTGTCACGAGCACGACAAGCGGGAGTGGAACGCATACAACGCAGTGTTGGGTGACATATACACAAACTGGACTGGCCCCATCCCCGATTCAAGCTACCCCGAGCTTCCGGAGCTCTGCACCGCCTTCGTTAGCAGCGCGGAAATTGATGCCGCCATGGCCGTCCTCAACACCATCGCTATGAAGCTAGGTCCCCTGGAGGGTATAGAGAGCGACCTGCGCGACTGGCAGGGCTGGGCCGAGTATTGGAGCTTCGTCGACGTTCCTTTTGATCCGCAGCTAATGACAGTGTACCACCGGGAGAGAGAGGAGCGCAGGGCGGGCTTCCGGGCGAGACAGCGAGAGGCCGCCGATGCAGGTGCGAGCAGTGCAAGCAACAGCGCCCCAGAAGGCTGTGTACCAGGCCAAGCTGTTAAAACAGCTTATGAGAGCGCGATGGAAATTGACGACCCAGTGGGACAGCGCGACGACAGCAACGCTGCGAGTGCGAGTGCGAGTGAGACTGTTGCCGCATCCCAGCCTTCAGCCCCTGAACCCCGACCCAGAAACAGAAACAGGGACAGGGACAGAGAGAGAGATCGAACCCGCACTGGCAGAGTCCGTAAGAGCCCGGTGCAAAAGAAGTCTTCATCCGGAAGAGCTCTTCAGCCATCACAGAGAGTTCGAGAGAACCAGTCTGCCGAGCTCGAAGCAAGGCTCGAAGAAAGCGTGCAGGCGCTTGTTATCGGAGATTCAGCACAAGATGGCCCTCAAGTGGATCGCGAGACTGTCACCAAAGCTCGGGAAGAAAACCCTCGTGAGAATGTTGAAGAGACCGCTGGCGAGGGTTCTTCCGAGAAGCCGCTGATTGTTTCCCCCGATAAGAGCGACAAGAGTAAGGATGACAAGAAGAAGACTGACACTGACAGAACCTCGATTCCCAAGCCACCCGCTCTTCTTCCCACAGTTGGCCAAGACAGAAGCGTTATCGCAGGACCTAGCAGTGCTAGCAGTGCTAGCAGTACTACTGGTACAAAGTCGCCCATGATGCCGCCCAAGGCCAGTGACAACAACAAGAGTATTGGCAAAGCCCCTGCTGCCGCAATGCTACCGCCGCTTCCTCCCAAGGTCAGTGACAACAACAAGAGTATTGGCAAAGCCCCTGCTTCCGCAATGCTACCTCCACTTCCCCCCAATGCCAGCGATAGGAGGAATCTAGTCAGACTCCCCGGCTTGAAGCCATTGGGCATTTTGCCTGATATCAGCGATCGAGAGCATCTGCGACTCGTCGCTGCTTCTATTTATTCACCAAAGAATCCCCCTCCCGGCACGTCAAAAGATCACAATCTCCAGGTAGCAAGTCCTTCACAGCAGCTTCTCGCAGCTCCTTATACTGCTGGGCTACCCAATGCTGCATCTCCTAATCTAGCACCTCCCAGTCAAGCATCTCCCAGTTTCGCGCCTTCCAGTCTGGCACCTCACAATCTAGCATCCCCCAGTCTAGCACATCCCTATCTAGCATCTCCCCGTCTTGCACCTCCCAGTCTGGCACCTCCCAGTCTGGCTTCTCCCAGTCTTGCACCTCCCAGTCTTGCACCTCCCAGTCTGGCACCTCCTAGCCTCGTGCGTCCTAACCTCGCGCGTCCTAGTCTCCCGCCTTCACGCCTTGCGCCTCCCAATGCCGCGGCGATTGAGAAGCCTCAGACATCGTCCGCCAACCTTGAACCTGGCAAGAAGGCCGAAAAGGCTAGAGGGGCTCCTGCAGGATTGAGCATCGACACTGCTGCAGCCCAAGCAACTCTAGGAATGGTAAGAGCTGTTGAAGTCCACAACCACTTGCTGTACGCTGACCACAACTTTCACAGTCGCGCTCACGCTCACGCTCACGTACTCCAACTCCAAGGCATACTCTTGATATCCTCGGCTTCCCCCCCACGTTCAGACAATCATACCTCATGTCCAACCCTCCTCCCGCCGTAGGAGAAGCAAATTACGCCTGGGCAGCAGAACACGCCCATTTCGCCAATCAGGCTACGCGTGCACACTATGCCCTGAGGGCAGGTCACGCCATGAACCCGCAGTCAGGTGAAGTATCACCTCCTGGGGCGCAGGACCTGACGCTGTTCAAGACGCTCATGGAGGCTCACAAGTCGGAAGAGCTCAGATGCAGCTCAAACGCACAGGTAGTACCCGTCGCTGAAGGAGCGAGACTGGCAGGCGTAGCCGACGAAGCTGTCTTTGCTGAGTTTGCTGATATCGCCGACTTTATCCTGCCCATGGACGTGGGAACCGCTACCGCTGGGAATGTTGGTGCAGGCAACATGACTGAGCAAAGCTACGCGACCCCAGTTTCCCGCCCTGAGCAGCAGAGCCAGGATCATTTTATGCAAGTGCAGAATCAGATCGTTGTTGAAATTCCTGCTGGTGGCACAAAGGTGGTTACACAGCTTGAAGGCGAGCCCGTGGATGAGTCTTGATTGGCTGCTTGCCAGGAATCCTTGATCGCGTCGGAAATTGCAGTCCCATTGTAGGAAAACACTGCTTATATCTTGGCACAAAATTGGCCACACAATGGGCACATAATTTGTTTCTTTCTTTTGTCTTGTTTGAGAACATGCAGTGGTTGCGAATATTGGTGGACGGTAATTGGCATTCTAATTGAATGCAGGTGTCCGACGGATATGCATGCAAGAATCCGAGTTTGCGTGATAGGAAGAGATTAATATATGAAAAGTGTATCACGTTGATTATTGAGGAGTAATGAGTGTTCCCAGTAGATAACGAGTAGAATGACGAGAGGCTTCTTCCTTCCTCACGCTGTATTTCCCCCAGACAAAAGCAGCAGCTGCGAGTGCCTTCCCCCCCGCAGCCCACCTGCCTCCTGATGATATTTCACTCCTAATGATATTTCACCTCTTATTAACCTTTACTCAACACCGATTCCGCCCGCTAAACATCAAACATCTCTTTCCTCTAAATTCTCCCCCCACCTTCCTCTGCCGCAATTTCAGACGACCCTTCTTACCCATCTTTCCAAGTCAGACCCAACCACTCATGATCTCAATGAGTTTTGGAGACAAAGCGCTAGATAATCAGATTGAGAATCTCGGAAGCACCATGAAGGATGGGAATCCGCAGGGATCTGTAGATCTTGATGATGGCGATCAGTCTGCCGACTCCGACTGGGATGACTCAGACGACAAATACCGACTCGTATCAAAGCCAAGCCAAGTGAAGAAGATCAGCGAGCGCAAACGCCAGGATGCTGCAGCATTTGCCGCGTGGATCAACAATAACAAAGACATACAGGACAGCCGAGGACAGCAAAAGGCCAGTAACTCTGCTGAAGCCGCCTTGGTGGGAGGTCACTGGAGTAAGAGGATTATCACGAGCCCCAGAGAGTATCAGATTGAGCTCTTCGAAAAGGCCAAGCAGAAGAACACTATCGTCGTTCTTGATACAGGTAGGTCGACAAGGCCCGGTTCTCCTAGAGGATTTCGAAAAGCTGATAGCCCGGCGTAGGATCTGGAAAGACACTCATCGCCGCACTGCTCCTGAAACACACCCTTCAGCAGGAGCTCGAGAACCGTTCACAGGGAAAGCCAAAGAAGATAGCCTTCTTCATCGTTGAAAAGGTGGCACTTTGCATCCAACAATGGAATGTGCTCAAGTGCAACCTTGAACATCCCGTGGCCAAGTTCCATGGTGACTCTGGTGGGACAGAAAATACAAAGGAATACTGGGATAGGCAGTTTGACGAGAATATGGTTGTAGTTTGCACAGCTGCCATCCTATTGAATTGCCTTAACAATGGATTCATTAGTATGCACGAAATCAATCTCATAGTTTTCGACGAAGCGCATCATGCCAAGCGAAACCACCCATTCGCCAAGATTATCAAGTATCATTACCAAGCAGAGCCGGATCATGCGCGGCGCCCACGAGTCTTGGGTATGACTGCTTCACCAGTCGACATCAAGACTAGGGACATGAAAAGTGCCGCTGCAGAACTCGAAGGCATAATGTGCTGCGAGATCGCCACTATTTCGGACAAGGCCCTGGAGGAGAGCTGCAATTATCGCAAGCTAGTTGAATCAAAGGAAGTCTTTGGCCGATTGAAAGATCCGGAGGAATGCAAAACAAAGCTATGGGAACAGATCAACACGCAAGTCAGAGATAATCCAGAATTCAAAATAGCTCTAGAATTCTCGCTGGAAGCTGCATCAACGCTTGGCGCCTGGTCTGCCGACCGTTTCTGGAAGCTCATCCTAACCGAGGCGGAGGTGATTCGTTTCATTGCCAAGACTCATCGAGCTATGGCGGGCATCGAAGAGAGCACTGCAGATGAGGATGCCAAGGTTGATGCCATTCGTCATGTCGAGGATCTCGTCAAGAATCATGAACCCGGACTCGCGATCCGACAACCCGAATATTTGTCTCCCAAAGTACTCTCCCTGCTGGAAGTTCTGGAAGACGAGTTCAAAAACAGGAACACGCAACGTTGCATTATCTTTGTCGAAAAGAGATTCACAGCTTACATGCTCGCGGACCTTCTACGTCAGCCTGAGACGCAACTGACAGGTGTTATCCCAGATGTGATGGTAAGCTAGGCAAACCCCCATTGTATACATTACCGGCTCACCATGAAACTAGATTGGCAGGCAAATTTCCTCTATCAACTTCGCCAATATGTCATTCAAGGATCAAATTCTAGCTCTTCGAAGATTCAAGAATGGTGACTCCAACTGCTTGATTGCAACCCCGGTTGCCGAGGAAGGAATCGATATCCCGGAATGCGATCTTATCATCCGATTCGACATCTACAACTCCATGATTCAATACATTCAGTCCAAGGGACGAGCCCGGCGACTCAATTCGAGATACATCAGCATGGTAGAACAAGGCAATTTTCGGGAAGATTTGCGCATCCGTCAAGCGTATCAAGATGCCACGATTCTACGTCGCTTCTGCGCTTCTCTCCCTGAGAATCGCAAGGTTCAAGATCTTGTTGACATAGAAACCGTAATTGCAGCCGAAAGAGCTAGCCAGAAGATGCATGAAATTCCATCAACCGGGGCCAAACTCAGTTTCGACAACAGCATGCAGATCTTGGCCAAGTTCATATCAACACTGAATAACGAGGATAGAGACCTGTCACCGGAGTATGTCGTCTTTTCTATTGGAAAGAAGTTCGCCGCCGATGTGGTGCTCCCCGAGACAGCACCCGTCAATTACATGTCAGGCTTTCCACAGCGCAGCAAGCATCTTGCTAAATACTCAGCCGCCTTTGAGGCTTGTATGCAGCTCCTGAAGAAAGGATTTATCAACGAACATCTTCAACCTACATTTGCAAAGAAGCTTCCAGCCATGCGAAATGCTCGCCTTGCCGTCAGTTCGAACAAGAAGGCTGAGTATGACATGCGTACAAGACCTTCTTTCTGGGACACTCTAGGATTGCCATCTGAGCTGCATGCAGTAGTGCTGGTACTCGACAAACCTCAGGCCATGGGCATACTAGCGGCACCGCTCATCCTGCTTTCACGAAAGGCTATGATGCCCGTCCCTGATATCCCACTGTTCTTTGGGAATGACAACTCTGCAATCGCCAAGGTGCTTCCTGTAGGCACTATCTCTGTGTCACCGCAGCAGTTGAAGGTCCTCACTGAATTCACATTGAGGCTATTTGCCGATGTGTATAGTAAAGAGTTTGACGCAACTGCAGCAGAGTTGCCATATTTCCTAGCCCCAAGCGAGCAGACTCAAGAACGGGCCTTTTCATCTCAGAAAGCCTCACTTGATTGGGACTTGCTCAATACGGTGGCTGAGAAAAGGGAACTCGAGTGGGAGAACCAACCAGATGGGTTTTTCGATGGCAAGTTTGCGGTTGACCCCATGTCAGGAGCTCGTAAATTCATCATTCACGGTGTCAATCCCACCCTAAAACCGAGTGATCCTACGCCAGAGGGTGTGGCCCCGAATCCCCATCGATCTTACTACATGTCGGATTTGACAATCAAGCAGTATAGCAACAGTTATTGGAAGAAGGCGAGAGAGAGAATGGTTTGGCGAGAAGATCAACCAGTCCTTAATGCGGAGCTTCTCACCATGCGGCGCAACTTTCTTGACGAGGATTTCGTCGAAAAAAAGCATCCCTCTAGGTGTTACCTGATTCCTGAAGCTATAAAACTATCGCCTGTAGGTTTTCATCACACTCCGTGAAAGCAAAGCAGTCTCTGACAGAAAGCAGATTCCTCCTAACCTGGCAGTGATGGCAATGACTTTCCCCTCCATCATTCACCGAATCGACGCTGCGTTGATTGCATTGGAGGCTTGCTCTATGCTCAACCTCAACATAAAACCTAATTTGGCACTCGAAGCCTTCACGAAGGATAGCGAGAATACCGGAGACCATGGCGAGGAGCAGATCAATTTCCAGGCTGGTATGGGCAACAATTACGAGAGACTCGAGTACCTCGGAGACTCTTTTCTCAAAATGGCCACCACCATCTCTCTCTATACTCTCTTCAACTCTAATTCGGAGTTCGAGAACCACGTCGAACGTATGCTTCTGATCTGCAACCAGAACCTCTTCAACCACGCTGCTGACCGCAAGCTCCCTGAATATATCCGTTCCAAGACCTTTGATCGACGCACTTGGTACCCGCCGCTCAAGCTCAGCAAAGGCAAGGCTCCAAAAACCGAGGTAAAGCACTCCTTAGCCGACAAGACGATTGCAGATGTCTGCGAGGCGCTCATTGGGGCCGCTTACCTCACGGGAGATGGAGATTTGGACGAGGCTGTCAAGGCTGTGTCGTGCATGGTCAAAAGCAAGAATCATAAGCAAAAGTCCTTTGAGGAGTATTATACCACGTACAAGGAGCCTGAGTGGCAGAAGACCAGCCGTATCTCTGCCGCCGCGCAGGTTACCGTCGAACAAGTAGCCAAAGCAATTGGGTACCAGTTCAAATGTCCGGCCATATTGCTCAGCGCTTTCAAGCACCCGTCCTATCCTTATGAGCCAAAAATACCTGACTATCAGCGCCTCGAGTGGCTTGGCGACGCCCTGCTCGACATGGCCGTGGTAGACTATCTCTTTAAGACTTATCCTGATGCAGATCCTCAGTGGCTCACGGAGCACAAGAGTGCCATGGTGTCGAACCAGTTCCTCGGCTCCTTAGCCGTCAAGCTGGGTTTGCAAAAGCACCTCCTCGCCATGAATCAATTCACGACCATAGCCGAGTACGTATCAGATCTCGAGCAAGCAGAGGAGCTCGAGCACCAACAAGCCAATGAAGAATCCCGCGACCCAAGGCCTAGTTACTGGATCGACGCGGCCCATCCACCAAAGGCCCTCGCCGATATTGCGGAATCCGTCATCGGCGCCATGTTCGTCGACTCAAGGTACGACTACGCCGCCGTCCGATCCTTTGCGGCGACACACGTTCTGCCCGCTTTTGAGGATATGACGCCCTATGACACATTTGCCACCAAGCACCCTGTGTCGGTGCTGACCCACAGGCTGCAGGATGAGCTCGGTTGTACGAGGTTCAGATTTCAGGTTGCGAATACGCCGTGTGGCGTGGAAGATGGCGTCAAGGCGCTCACAGACACGGATGTTGTATGCGCCCTGATGATCCATGGCAGGGTTGTGTATAGTGAAAAGGGGAAGAGCGGTCGTTACGTCAAGGTCAGGGTCGCAAAGAAAGGTCTCGAGCTGCTCAACGCAGTAGGCCAGGACGATTTTGCCGCCAAATATATGTGCACTTGTCAGTCAGCTAACTGAAACATCTCAGCAGTAACAAGACTGGTCACTAGATAGACAACATGAATGGAAGAAGAAGGAAGCCATGTAGGCGTATATGATTGATTTCCCATCATTTACATCCCGAATAAATAGTGAAAATGTCCAGATATGTACAGAAGATCCTAAAAGCTCATTTCCAACCGCTTCGCCCCTCCCGCGTCAGGCATACAAAAACTCAAACGCTGTCTAAAATGATTCAAATGTTATTACCCAAAAAGAAAAGTAAAGTGAAAGAATGTACTCGAGCTCATCGTTCCGAGTCGGCAATATTGCCCTGCTCGTAGACCTCTCTGGTAGCAGCCTTTTTGCCCATGTTCTTGTGCCGGGTAGCGAGTCTCTCCCGGCGCTTCATCTCTTTGCGCAGACGCACTGCCAGCTTGACGTCGAGCTTCTCGTCTAATTCCTCCTCTTCAGGGTCATATACGTCACTGGCTGAGAGGATACTGCCCCTCTCCTCCGGCCGAGGTCGGTTCCTGGGAATAGGAGGTATCACAGGGCTGGCCATTGGCTCGAAATCGGATTCAGATACAGTGTCTGAGCCGTCCTCCCATGAGGGACAGACTGGTCTGCTTGGGTTCCTAGAAGTTGCTGCAGATCCATTTGAACGCGTGCCGCGCCTACTCTTCTTCTCTCGGTGTTCGTTCGATAAAGATGATTCCCACGTCGGCAAGCTCGCGTCATTATTATCGAAGAGCCCAGGAAGACCAGTGCCTGAGTGTCCATATGCCTCATCCTTGAATAAAAGACCCTCACCGTCCTTTCTAGGGCGCCTCTTACCCAAATAAGGCTCAACATCAGAACCGTCAGTCGTAGTAGTGTAGTCTTCTGTCTCCATTGCCCTTTGGGAGAGCTGACTCGGCGTGAAAGCTCGTTGCGTATTCATCGCTTTAGAGCTCTGTATGGTCACATTGCTGTCCGCCCCACGACTATGCCCAGGCTTCATCAAGGGCATCTTGAAGCTAAGGTCGACTGATGTATCAGTTGTATGACGGCTGTGTAGCCGTTGGTACTGGTGGCCAGAAGGCACCGACGAAACTGTGGTGGGGGCAGTGGATGAGACAGATCCATATACTATAGAGGATCTCCTATGAGGAACATGCTCGCTGATATCATCAAGTTGAGGCTTCCCCCGTGTGGAAGTACCGCCGATAGAACGAGTTCGTGGACGACCCGATGAGCTCGTAGATGGCTGTGAGGGTTGCTGGGCGGGGTCTGCCCGGATAGAGCTATTATGACTACGTTGACTATGAGGGCGGGAGTCTGGCTGCCGAGGAGATGAGGGGTTGGAATAGAAACCTGTCAACATTAGGAATAGGCATGCAGAAACATTAGACTTGGAACTTACGTGAGGTAGGGACTGGTGGGATCAAGTCCTCCACATTCAGGTTTGAAGCATCGAGAGGAGCAGAGTCATCACGTCGTTCCGCTTTGCGCCCACGCTTCGTAGATATCGAGCTTCGACGACTCCTTGATGGCACAACATCATCAGATTCCGACTCTTGATAATTCTTCTTCCAAGATCCCACAGAGCGTAAGCTCTGACCCCCTTTTGACCGGGAACGATGTTCCTGCATCTTGCTTCCGCCCGAGGTAGGCGTCCGAGGCTTGACATCGGGAACTTGAGTTGCTGATAGATCTGCAGGAGGAGGCTTCGAGGAACGGGCAGAGCTAGGCATGTCCGGGACAGACTCTGCTGACTTCGTGAAGTTGTACCCTGCAGGGTGCATGCTCAGGGGGCGTTGTTTCGCCGTGGGAGCTGCGCGATCGGTTGCGCTTTCAAGCAGAGATCTTCGACGCATTGCAGCTGCCAGATCCTTTTCCGATTTCTTCTTCCCTACCGGCACATCATCGATGACCACACCGGCGCCCTGTGTAGGCTTCATACTTGCAGTCCTTGTCGGATATGCCAGAGTTCTGGATGCCAAGCCCGGCAACTTGGCGAGCTGATCATCTTTCGGAGCATTGGCAAGATGGTCAGGAATAGCCCCTACCGCATAATTGTTGCCGTGCACGTCAACCGCACCACCGTCCAACTTGTAAGCCAGAGCCGCACCTCCACTTAATGTGTAGAATGCGCGAGCAGCCGGGCTATTCAAGTCGAGACCATTCATGCCCATATTCCGCTCTGCCACATCTTCGCCATAATCACGAGCACCAGTAGCCTGAACGCGGGTTCTAAAGTCCCCGGGGGTAACACCCTTCGCATCCAAGATATCAACGTAGCCAACAGCACCTCCGCTTCGGTTTGACGTTACTGATGTTGCCCCTGACCTGAAGCTCGGTGTACCTTGAAACTGTTTCGGCAGAGTTGGTACAGGAGGAGCCTGGGTATATTCTTTCTCTTCATCATCAGGTCCGGACACGCCGATCAGATAGGGCGGCCCCGAATTTTTGTTGACGAGGAAAGATGGCGTAGCTTTTGAACTCTTTGATCCACTTCGACTACGTCCAATTGAAATCGGCCCAGACGAAGATCCCGGGGTGTCTTGACCATTCGGTGCGGTGCTTGGTCGGCCGAGGCTCTTAGAACGTGTACGCGAGACAACAGGGGCCGGTGCGGCGGCGGTTTGCGCAGCAAGTTGGGCTGCGCTGCGTTTTCGTGCGGCTCGTTTCAGTTCGGTGAGCGTGGTTGGACCATTGCCAGTAACGGGGAGTCCACCTTGGAATGTGTTAACGCGTAATGTTTCAGAGACACGTGGGATCCGATGCTACTACTTACCTCGAATAGGCGGCAGAGAAATAGCAGTACTTTCATATGCCTGACCTTTCAGTTCAGGGCCTCGTAAAGCATCATGAGAGGCTTTTCTTGTCAGGAAATCGAGTAAGCCCATATTGAGGACAGGACAAGCGCCATGTATGCGCGGCAAGCAATCGAATACTTCTATCGCATGCGCAAACAGGGAAACTTGACACTCGGCGGGGCAGGATCGAAACAACCGCCGAGGTGCCGCCTCGAGTATGGCACCGACAAAGGTAAGGAGAGAGAGAGAGAAGCTCCCTGAGAGCACATGCGCGTCCGCGCTGCGTTGTTTTGTGAAGCAACTGGCAACCAGAATCAACTTTTAGAAGAACGTGATGATAGCGCTAGGGAGCGTTAGGGGTGAGAGGCAAGCTGGAGACTCGGGGTTAGCGATCCATTGGTTACTTGAGTCGGACTAAAACGCAGACGGAGGAAGGAACGGACTTGGAATGAATCTAGAAGTTGCCAGCTTACTGCTTTAAGGTAGTAGGTAGATTAGGTGTAACAACAAAGGCGGGCAGGCAAGCAAGCAGGGAATGTGCCTGCCTGCTTCCTATCCAGAGAAGCACTTTGGCTTTGGGGGCGGGCAGGGGAAGGAGCTATTGCGTTTAATGATCCTCAGCGCTAGCGACAAAGTGAGGACGAGTTGCGATTAAGTACGGAGAAGGAAGTACGGAGTAGGCTGGCTGAGTGGGCAATCACGGATGCGCATCACCCAATGCGATATGCAATGGAAGAAGAAATGAAGTTTGTGTAGCATTTTATGTCGCACTTTTCATTTTCCACCGAGCCACTACTCTTGTTCCCTCACTTTGTACTGTACTTGTACTCGGCCGATGCCCGTCTAGTTTGTACAATATGGACGCTAAAAGGGGCTTGCTAACATAGGCAAGATGCATTTCCGACCCGGGAGGGTTCTTGCCGATGCTGTTGGCTAATACTTTGTCTTTAGGTACGTATTCTGTTGCGTTGACTAAATTAGATGCAGGAAGGCGTGACGGGGCCGTTCATAAAGAGAGGTTCCCAGCTGGAGCTGAAAATCGCAAGAAGTTGAAGATGAAAGAAAAAAATAAAACTTTGCATTACGTTTTTTTCGGGTTCGCATTTCTTCTGCTGTCGCGAATATATAGGAAGGATTTGCCTGCCTGCTCGATCACCCAGCATGTACAAGTATATGTTTCAGGTCGGGGAAACGCATCGCTTGTATGCATGAGATTGATGCATGAATGCAGAGCAGAGCCCACTGCCGATGGACGGATGCAGGACAACTACCGACGGAACACCCAGATCCGCCAGCCCTCATTGGCAGCAGCTTTGATCGACACATCGTTCATTTCCTCACTACCCATGTCGCGGGCTTTAAAGTGCATACGAAATACGGACAGGTAAGCTAGTGCCCAAAAAAATCTCGAGCAAATCTGCAAATCAAGATCCAAGAGATTGTCTTATAATTTCAGTCGTCGAGTACTCCGTACAACCTGAGAGTTCATCACCATGGTCTGTCTGGTTGTACGACAAGCTTTCTGGAGGCTGCGTGCCGCCATCCTTCATTGGATATTCCCTGCAGTCGGGCCCTAGTCGGGGCAGCCAAGTCCCTCCAATACCATTCAGGGGCGGACTTGTGTCGATCACTTGTCGGCAGCCATCCACACTCCAACTGGGCGGAAAAGAGCGACTGACTCGTTGGATAGCGTGGTCCCTGTACGGAGTTCGGAGTACTCTGTACACTACAAACCTATTGGAGACCCGTACTACGCGAAGCGAACTCTGTTGAATTAACGATTCACGCATGATTGGCTTGAGGCGACCAGGACTAGGACGAGAGCACCACTGACTTGCGAGACATCACTTCACCAGCTACCTACTTGTATGGGTCTCATCACTAGGGCCCTAGTGCCCGTACCTGCATCAAGTACGGAGCAAACACCGATAAACACATCCATTCCATCAACGGCGTCGGTGTTCCTGCAGCAGGCAGTCTTTTGCAAGGATGTGCGAGATGAGGCAAAGACAGCATCAAACGTCAAGTTTCACACGCTTTTCTAAAGGCGGATGTTGAGTGTGCGACAGTGAAACCTTGGCCATTCACCTAGCTACAAGTAAGCTATGGCTTGGAGCTGAACCACCACGATGGTTCTTAGTCTGTACCGGCTTGTGTCTGTGGCGGCCGATGTCTCTATGCAGGTCAATTTTCTTCAAGCCACATACACCACGTGGATGAGATGCAGCTCACCAAGGGTGTGATCCGTACTCCACAGCCCCCCATCTAGCGCGACTCAAGACAGCGATCTCACAGTCTCGATCAAGTCCATGCTATCCGTAATCTTGGAAACCGAGCACAATACGGAGTACCTACCATTGATGAATGAGCTTCGCGGTCGTACGAAAAGGCATTGGAGAAGATGGAGCGCTTTTACTGAGTCACCTCTCGTTCTATGCAGCCTTTGCTGAGTGTGAGTGTTGATTGAAGCATGGGCCTATCGACGTGTGTTTCAACTTGGATATCATGACATGGATATTATACATACATCAGTCTCCCAGTAGCGAGATAAGTTCAGAGCAACTCGGCCATGTGGTGGCAGATGTGCTATAGAGATTCGGCGATGACCATGGAGAACAACGTTGAAGAGAAACGAACCTGCATAGCCTCCGGTAGCTTTCCCATCTAGAGGATGAGCTGGCAGAGCTTTGGCTAAGGCGAGCCGACGATATCTCATACTCGACTACCTACATATTAGGGCACGTTTGGGTTGGGACGATTTGTTTATTGCTGACTCGCCTTGCCGCGGCTGAACAAGCCACTCCAAGTCCACCTTGGCGAACGGCCCTTTTGCGCTCCCACTGCTGTTCAGCTTGGGCAAACTTTAGACAGGGGGCCGAGGAACACTCTTGTCCTGTCTCCTACTTTTGCACCCTCTTCAAACAGCAGAGCTGGACCACCAGCTTTACCAGCTACATCGAAGAGCTGGTTTTACCAATTACTTGTCAAAGTGTCGAGGGATAACCGGTAGAGCACACCCAGATCAATTTTCCCTTTCAGAGGTAGTCCGCCGGCGTGGTGAGACTAGTGAGGATTCGAGTCTTCGCTACGAATAGGAGAGGGAATTCGGGGTCGCAATGCGTGCTCGAGAGTGCTAGTAGCCGAGATTGATCTAATCATTGCCGGAGAAGCCACACTCACACAGCAGGCAATCCCACTGCCATTCAGTAATGCAAGGCAAAAGTCATCACCATCCCTCCGTGCAAAGCCATCAACCTGACAGAAGGCCAAAGGGGAGTTGATTGTCACATCGAGAGGCACGACCAGCTCAATCAGCAGCATCTGGCCACCGGGCTTCACTATCCAACGGGCGGAGTTTATGGTTCTGACCAGGTCGGCCGTTGCATGCCTTGCGCAACTAGCCATGGCAATACCGTGGCAGTCAGCCTCAGGAATTCACATGGGCTATTGTGCTCGAGGTCAACTACCTTGGGAATTATCCATCTCTTGGTTGCCGCCTCCAAACACGATGGAGAAATATCCGCCAGGATAATACTCCGAGCATCTGGTAGATCTAGTCTGACCCTCCAGCACTTGGAGGTATTCGAGGGTATAGGCAGTCACATCACCAGTGCCGCCACCTACTTCGAGAATACGAAGAGCAAGCTTCCCATGGGCTGTCAATTCCGAGACATTGTTGTATCTGCATTCGCATGCAGCCCCCAAGGCTCCGGCGTAGGACACATCAGCCATGTTCTGCCCCGAAGATATTCTGAACCGTTGCGGTTCGGTCGCGCCACGAAAGGTACCGCCGACTTCCAAGTGACAGCGGAAAGCATACTCCCTTAAAGGTCACATCTCCTAATCTCCTCAGTCGCTTTCATAATGGAATACGGACGAGGTAGTAATGAAGAAATCAACAAAGGTATTGGGTTTCTAATCGAACCCATGGACATGGCCATGATGAGCAAACCCGCGATAAGACATAAAATTGTGCCGTTAATCTTACGGTGCTTGGTCCACGGCGCGGGCTTGTCGCGGAGAAGCCTCCTCTACGAGAGCTCAAGAGGGACCTATATCATGCTTAAAGCGAGGTGTTTTTATATTAAACGAGGCTATGTCCACCCACACGATTAGGCGACCTCGCCTTTCTCCACGATCTCAGAGCCCGTCACTCAGGGCATCAGTCGATTCATCTCCATGCCTTATAACATGTCCTCATTATCCTCAGGCCATTCTGAAACTTTTAAGTAAGATATAACCTCCTCCCTGATAGCCCTTTAGGCATATTTAGCAACCTTTTCGCCAATGCACTGAGATAGATGGACCATATCTTCCATATCACCCTTCATCTAAAGGAGCTTCGTCTCAGCTTCCCGCTTCACTGCCTTGATCTTCTCCTCCAATTCTTTCTCAAGGCGTTCCTTCTCACGGAGCTCCCTCTCAGTTTCCCGGTTCACTGCCTCAAGTTCCCGTTTCATTGCCTTGATCTTCTCCTCCATTTCTTTGTTGAGAACGTCCATCCTCTCAATCAGGCCAATTTTCGTTCCTTCTCCGCTCAGATCTCTCTCCACTCCGGTCAGAAAATCAATAGCTGTGGTCAATTCGTCATCGGATAGTGTCCTCTCGCTTGCGTGTCCAAGCAGGTGGATGACAGCGGATATGCGAGTGTCGCACGATATCAGTGATGCTTCAACCTCTTCTCGTGATAGGCCTTCAACCTCAGTGTGACTGTCCTGAGCACGCTCAGGCACGCCCCCTTCATCACCGGGGTCAGCGACGCCTTCATCCCCATCAGATGCCTGTGATTCGCGTCTCCTCTTCCTTCCCTTGGCCTCGGTGGGAGGCTTGATAATGTTGTTCGCCGGATGATTATCTATCTCAGGGGTCAGTCTCTCAGGGTAAGGATTCAAGTGATAGTTTATCCTACTCATAGATGAGGCCCCCTCATTATTTTCAGCCTCATCAGGGCTTTCCCCATTCTCCTTCTCAGCTCCATCAGGGCTTTCTCCACTCTCCTTTTCGACTTCGTCGGGGCGTCCTCCATTCTCCTCAGGGTCGTCATCGCCAGGAGTACGAGGCTGAGCAGCTCCGTCAGGGCCTTCTGCACTCTCCTCGGAGTCGTCATCGGGGCGTCCTCCATTCTCCTCAGGGTCGTCAACGCCAGGAGTACGAGGCTGAATGGGGAAAGGGGACATTGACTGATGGTGGTCTCCCTGACTGGCCATGATGAATCAATACAGTCGTGTGATGAAATGCCGAGATGATGATGTTAAAGCGAAGATGGATGAAGGCAGAAATGACAATATGGTTGCAGAAGAGAGGATTTATAAAGGGTCAAAAGCAAATAAGAATAGGAGAAGGAGAAAGAAGGGAAAGAGTGAATCAAAAGTGAATTAAAAATAAATGCAACCACCAGTGCTCCGCAGGTGAACACCATTTCCCTGATATTTGGATTCTTGCACCAAAAATACCCAAATACACCACCATCAAGCATACTTTCCAAGAATTACATTCTCTCTCGGCTCTCCCGTCTCTGCTTTTTACATTCCTCTCCACTTTTCCTCGATACTCTAGGTATATCATTATTTATTAGGGCGTCGCAGAGTTTTGTTCGGTCTGACTGATTGTTATTGAGTTTGAAAGCCATTTGGGTATATATGGTTCGATTGTGTGTCACGAGGCTGAAGCCTCGGATCGTGTTTGAACAAGACTGGACCCGATGGCTTTGCGCTTATTGCGTCGGGATTCGAAAGAAGAAGAAAATGAATATCGATCCTCTATTTCGTCATGAGGTGCTTAAATCCGCCTGGAGCCGTCTTTCCAAATCCATTCTCCATCATCGTGAATTTCACCCATGGCGACATAAATCAGGGTCTAGGTTATATTCCGCAGCACAGAAGATAATAGTGCGAGACAAATCTATTAGCGGCAGCATTTCTAGGGCCTATGATATGTATATTCGATGCGAGCATTTTACCCAGCGAGCATATACACCTTGATGATTTGAGGAGGAGCTCAGGAACCACGTTCAGGGGGTTCATGGTCTATGTGTATTACTGATGAACTTTAAGGAGTAGAAGTATCACTCCGGGAATATTGTTCAAGGCGAGAAAGCTGATTATTCTTTGCAGCCAGGCTGCGTTTTTGGTCGAGGTCATGACCCGCATCTCAGAGGCTGTCTGCCCCCAATGCCGATTCAGCTATCTTTAACAAATATAGGATTTTATTTAACGCATGTCTGTGGCTTGTTCAAGGACATGAAGCGAAATTGTTGGGCTAGGGATTTGCCAAGCGGCCGGCTCTGATGTTGGTGGTGGCGGAACTTGGGAAGAGATTGATGTAAGAAGATAAGAACAAAGAATAACCACACAAGCCCTCCAAAAACTTTATGACGGCCCCCCTCCGCCAGTGAGCACAAAGGGCTTTCATTCTTGTGCGCATATGGCTCGACATGTTTCCATCTATGGGTGGATCAAAAGCCAAATTTTCAAAGTCGGTCATCATGAATGAACAGCCGGCAATCATGAGAAACCTTATATTTTCTTCTCGTTTTGCTGTGTACGTGCAGAATGGACCAGTGTGTGGTTGGCGTATGGCATTGACGAGTACACGCACGTTGGGATGAAAATGATTCAGCCACGACGATTAGACTTTTGTTCAGTCTTTGGACGGCAATGTTATGACACATTGGCATATGAATTTTCTTCATATAAATAAAGCCTTGCGTCCCTCCCCCAAGCTCACCATGTCTACACCATCACTGCACCATTACATCATCACATCTCCATTAAAGGAAGTTCGCAAACACTCCCTATAAAATGGACATTTTCAATCTGCTACCTCTGGAAATTGGATATCAAATCCTTTCCGACCTGCCAGGTCTGGATGATTCACTGACGGCTTCCGCCGCCTCTCCCTCGCTTCTACGGTCGTTCTCAATCTACAGGAATTCTCTGGTCAAGGATTATGTGAGCCGGAATCTATTTGATCAAGACCTGCTCCAAGATGCTCTGGCAATCGTAGACTTTCCGCGCCCGGACCATACCAACGAGGGTACAATCATCAATTGGGCAAAGCAAGTCAACGCTCATCTTGCATCCTGGCGGGAAAATGGCTTGACCCATGACCCGAAGAATATCCCCAAAGCTCTGAGGCTAGAGGCGTTATGCAGCAGGCTCTCGCTTTTCATCGAGGACTTTCTATCCAAAGCGACGGATCCCTTTCTCCCGGGGGCGTATAGAAGACTCCCCTGGTGGTCTCACAAGGATTTAACCCGGGGGACAGTACCGCAAAGTCATCCCAAGGAGACCACGCGGTTTGATACCGACTCTTTGACTCGCATCGAGCGCAAGCGTGTATTGCAAGCCTTTATGAGATATGAGCTGATGTGTCTCGTCCATGGGCACAAACCAGGAGAGCTCGAAGAGTCCAAACTCGAGGGGTTGTTGTCGCGTACCAGTCATGACGCTCCAGAAGATGTTCCGTTTGAAATATTCCTCACATGGGATTGGGGGATACTGGATCGCCGAGAGCAGCTAGGTGATGATCCAGTGCTGCCGAGCCTCATCCTCTCAGTCAGAGAATACGTGCTCACGCTCTACGGAGCATTGATTGAGCACCAGGTCCAACCCTCGGCACCACAGCCGCAGAGACACCGCAGCGAGTTCGAGAACGCGCCGTCCTGGCAACAGGACCTATTCACCGATTACTCGCGAGACTCGTCGTGGTACCAGCTTGAAGATATAATCTGGGAGATGAACGGTCTGACGTGGGAGGACGACCCTGACTTGCTGGGGTTCACTACATTGTCTGGCTGGAGCTGGGCAGCCGTATCCAACCTGGCATCCAACGGCTTCGGCACGGCCACGGCACTCTTGAGCTCCGATTCGCGCCATTTCCGCGACTTCTTCCAGGACTTTGCCACCGAGACTGCGCAGCTTCGCATGGTTTTCTCGGATTGGGACGGCAACATGGAAATCCTGCCTAGGGACACCATCGACAGCATCGCCGACAGTGAGGACCGTTACATCGACGGCTTTACTCGTCTGTATAGGCAGCGAGCTTGGGGCTTGTTTGAGAAGAGGCGGCCGGGGCCCCCTCTCCCGACTTGGTGGGAGTATTGCCGAGCATACGATTCTTGGTGTGCAGAGACGCCGTTGAGGAAATGCAGTCACTTGAACTACTCGATTTTCCATGGAGGCATCCAGACATGTCCGTCACTTATGCGGACGGCAGGATCGCCATGGGAAGGACGGGATTAATGAAGTTCAATAGCAGCTGGCAGGCACCGTTGGTGATGAGTAACCTGGAAGACACTTGTCTTTTCTCTTTAGATTTTCAATAGCAAGGCAGGCGTATGTAGTGCACATCTCTTGCCTTTCCTGGCTTTTCTTGATACTGCAAGGCAGGCGCGTGGGATCTGAATGACGTATACTTTTCTTTCCTTCCTTACCAGTCCCTTGTAAAGGTTCTCCACTGTCTTCTTTTTTCATTCTGTAGTCTTTTTCTCTCTCTTTTTCTTCTTCTTCTTTTTTAATCATGACAAGGATTTGCTGCTATTTCTTTCGGCTAGCACTTCTGGCAGCGACAGTGGCAATACTTGCTGCTTCCATCGCTACACGGGTCTAGAAGGCCTCGTCTGAGTACCTTTTCTACACCAATCTCGAGAAGTTGCTACCCCCGGAGAAGAATTTCTCGATATGAATAATATAGTCAATATCATGGCTGCGCATTTGCACATCTATCAAGACAATATCTTGTTTATAAATGGCTGGGTATTCGGAGTATCCATCTTACTACTGAATCCCTCGAAACTATTGCGCATTGTGAGGATGTAACGGTTCTGACATTTCGAGATCACGTAGACAAACCATTGGATCAGGGCGCAATCAAAAGATCTGGCTCAAAGCCAATCAAGCTCTGCTAAACACAGCAGCAGGATTTAACACCCAGGTTTCATCACTGCATTGGAACGGGAGGCCCTCACGATCATGGAGTGTCACTTTTGATAATGGAACTTGTAGCTTACAACTGCCTTTGTTAAATCAATACTATGTCGTAAACCAATTGCTGATCTGCTGCTCATATTTTGCTACTCACGTTTAATTCAAAGGCAGGAAGTCTTGCATTGAGCATCGACATTTAGAAGGAGCTTGCGTGGTAGCTTCTATCCTCAACACCACTCTTTCCGTTCTTTTTCTTTCTCAAAAATGCTCCCAACGTCATCTCCTTATAGGTGCATTGATTTACTTTGGCCGTCTGTTTGTACCACCTTCAAGGCCATTCTTGTGACTACAGGAGATAAGCTGGCCGCGAAGTGCAACGATGCAATACACACCCGATAGAGATGACTTCACCCGCGGCCTGACGGTCCATCAACTGTTCACCTTGAAGATGACGTCGCTCGTCATCGGCTCCATAAGCGTGGCCTCAGTCCTGATTGCATCTTACTGGTTCATCCGGATGCGACGGAGTTTTCGCCACGAGTAAGTGCTAGCAGTTCCCCTATGGTATATGTATATGCGACTCCCCCAGCAAGAAGTTGTTTCTAACGACGGGCGCGGGCAAGTCTCATCATGCTGCTGATGCAAAGCGACATGTTCAAGGCCATCTAGTTCATGGTCTACCCACTCGTCGAGCTCACGAGAGGCCACATCAGATCCCATTCGGCGTTTTGCCAAATCAGCGGCTTCTTCCTCACGCTCGGCATCGAAGCCTGCGACATCGCCGTCGTGCTCATCGCCGTGCACACGGCCATGTTCATCGTCCAGGGCGGCGGCAACAACGGGCTGTACCCGTACCGCCGAATCGCCTACGCCGCGTACATTGTCTTCCCTCTGTGCCTTTCTGGGCTTGCTTTCATCAACAAGCCCGCGTACGTCAACTCTGGAGAGTACTGCTACTTGCCGATACACTCGGGCTGGTCCCGGCAGGCTCTGAGCTGGATCCCGAGATACGTCATCTTCTCGGCCATTATCGTCCTGTACGCGTACGTCTATGTGCATGTGTCTTTTACCATGGCAAAGTATGGGAACGTGGCCCATGGCGCCGCGATAGCCTCGTCGGACGGTCATAGCGATCATCGGAGACGCAGGTCCTCGGTGCCCAAGATGCCGAAACTCTCCTACCATGGATTGCTGTCGCCCACTCCCAACAGCTCCAGACGGAGCAGTAACAGCCGGCGCGACTCAGTTTTGGCGACCATGTCTCCCGACAAAACAGCAACTGGCAAGATAGCTCAGCAGCCTAAGCAGCCAGATCCGGCAAGGGCTGCGCAGACAATCAGGTGGAAATCGCCCAACTTTGGCCTCGACTCGGCCTACTCGACCGACCCAACAGGGACTGGGAGCCACGTTTTGGATACGACAGCTGTAGCTCCACATGTACCAAGAACTGAGGCTGCACCGTCATCTGATGAACAAGCACCGCTGTCTACTCAAGGGCCGGTTGACCCCGGGACAGAATGGCACACGTCCAACGACATCCCTACAGCTACAAAGTCGTTTTGGAATAGATCCCTGGCACTCAGCAACGCGCAGCGACACTCCCTTGCGTCGCTATCCAACATCATAGCCATGCTCCGCCACGGGTCGCGGGACTCGAGTTCCAGTGCACCTAGTGTGCTGCTGACACCACGAACAATGCACGCAACGGGGATGCAGCAAACTCGAGACGAGATCAAAAGGCAGACGAGGTTCCTCTTCATTTATCCGTTGGTGTACATAATTGTCTGGCTGATGCCATTCGTGGCGCATGTTCTACACGGCAGGGGTCACGGCGCCCCATTTCCCATTGATCTCTTGAGCTTGGCCAGTCTCTGCATCCAAGGCGCCGTGGACGCGCTCGTCTTTTCCCTGCGCGAAAGACCTTGGCGAGTGAGCGAGGAGGACAGTGCCAGCCGGCCAATTCCGTGGTGGAAGGGAAGAAGGTCGCGAGCTTTCAGGGTGGCTCAGCCTGGGCGTACTCGGGAGGAAATGCTTCGAGACGGCAGATTGGCGAGGAAACGGCTCGAAGACGAAATTGCCGAGAAACGGATGGAGTTGTTGGCTCGCCGCTCTGCAACAGTTAATTGGTGGGACATTTCGGGTCCAGCGCGGACATTGGGAGTCAGGCATATCAGCGATATAGAGGATCAAGCGTAAGGGAGCTTGGAGATAATTATTGTGGTATCGATTGTTCTAGGTTAGCTCTATAGCAAAGTCACTGCAGCTGCAAGTAATACGCCCCATACTTAACCATGTTTTATGAAATTCAGAAACGCCTTGCCCACGGTGATGCCATCATGCTCCAGCATGGCCCTCTTGATACCGTTGTCGTAGACGCCATCGGGGAAAATGCCAGCGTCGTGTCTCCGCTCGAGAATCTCGGTGATGATTTCCTCGTTGAACTCGGGGTGGCCCTGGACGGAGATGTATTTGCCTGGCAGGTACATGGCCTGGACGGCGCAGTTTTGATTTGAGCCTAGGGGGATGGCGTCTTGGGGGAAAGTCCGTACGACGTCGCGGTGCATCTGATGGATTCTCTGTTGTCTTGGTCAGCCGTGTTACCGCACCAAAACCACGGTCCAAAAAAAAGGAGGGGTCTCTCTCTCTCTCTCTCTTGTTGACTTACCAATTTCTCCAATCCAAAAATTTCCTTGCCCTTTTCCGTCAAATCCATCTCCGTAACAGCAACCTCCCACCCATTCTCCCCTACCGCGCAACCCGCACCAACAGCCCTCCCAATGATCTGATGCCCAAAGCACACGCCCACGACCCTCACCCCCCGATCCAGCGCCTCCCTCACGTACTCGACCAGCCTGATTATCCACGGGTCGTCGTAGAAGGCCGTGTGCTTGCTTCCGGTGAGGAGCAGGGCGTCTACGTCTTCGAGGGGGGGGTAGGAGGTGGGGTCGTCGTTGACCACGTCGTGGGTGCTTATGGAGAGGTTGGCTTCGGTGAGGGTTTGGGGGGAGGCGGCGGCGGAGAGGAGGGCTGTGAAGATGCCTCCGTAGGTTGTGTAGCGGGCTTGGGCTTTTGGTTGGGGGGTGTCGTTTTCTAGGATTGCGAGGCGGAGGGTCATGGTTGCCTTTTTTACAAGGTATGTTTTTATTGGTTTGTTGGGTTATTGGGTTTGTAGGGGGGGTTGTTTTTGTTTGTTTGTCGTTTGGAGTTATTTGTTTGTATGTTTGTCGTTCGGAGTTATGCGTAAAGAGGCTTGTTTGAAGAAGGGAGGAAAGGGAGGAAAGGGAAAGGTTAAAAGGTGGTATTGATGAGAGGAAGTTATTCGGACTCCCGAGTCCGGAGGGAAGGAGGGGGGACCGAAGCCGTGAAAGCCGTGAATTACAAATGTTGCCGCTAAAAAAGACGAGCTAATGAGCATCCGAGCCGATAACGATATTCCACGTCTCATGGCGCGACATTCCCGCATTTAGCGCATTTTCCGGTGCGAAAGATGGAGTGAGTGAGTAGTAAAGTTTTAAAAAGAATCCGAGTTCACCATTTCGGGTGGTAAAAAAAGATGTATATATGCGTGACGGGTGGTGAGTTTAATGGATTAAGGTTATCGACGCAGGGTGCACAACAGAATGGAATGGCTAGATTGGGCGTGCCAAGGCGCAATAGTTAGTGATGGGACATGGGACATTAGTTCTATCCATCACTTGGCGCTCTTTGGCATATTACTTTCTTTTCTTTCTTTTAATCATGGGCACTTACTTGTCTCACTGATTAACATATGTTTTTTTGTTTTTTTTTTAAAAAAAAAAAAAAAAAAAAAACGTCATCGAGGGATTCACTTCGCAGCTGAAACTCCGTACGTGACTGACATGATAAAGGTCCACCATTCAGCTATCCAAATCCAGCAACTTCTCATTATGGAGCAAAAAGAATAAAAAATACTCAATCTCGAGTAATATATCGCTTGGCAGCCGCTTCAACGTCAAATCACATCACCTCGAAAAAGAAATACACTTGATCATGAAAAGCCCCCATGTGCCATGTTGACTGCACTTTTTTTTCTGTTACATACCAATGCCCTCCCTATACCATTGGGCTATAATACCATTGGGAAAGGTCAACCACCGGAACCAAACTCGAACATCTATGCGTAAACAGAGCAAATGTATGTAATACGTCCTTTGTTCAGCACAACACCCTTGCAAGTTGAAGTTTGATCTACGTATAGTTTACGACCATCTCCGCCTTTTCCATCCAAAAGGACCAAAGGCCAAAATCGGCATCAAATTAAACGGATCCTATTACTTGCACATTCTTTTTTTTTACGTGAGAAAATCCCTGTTGTCCTCGATGCCGTCGACCCGGTAAAGGACCTACCAAAACTCGCCCAACTACTACTTAGCAACTCCTTACAAGTATGCACATACTCGATGCGGTACACACTATTGACGATCGTCATTCCTGGCGTTTCTTCTACGAATGGTCAATCGCAAGGATGCCCCTTGGAATTCTAGTATTTAAAAAAAGAGCCGTGTTTCCTTGGATGCAAAAGCTGCCTAAATTCCTCTACTAAAATAAATCAACGACATAAAAAAGAAAACAAAATATTCAACTTTATATCAAAGAATCATTTTTTATTCTTTACCTCGAGTTCAAAGAAAAAGGAAAATGCATCTCTCCATCTCCGCCCTCGCTGCTGTTCTACCTCTGGCAGCAGCCTTTAGCAGCTACAACGCGACGTTTCACACCTCCTCCAACTGCGGCGATGCCAGTGCGTTCAACCTCCATCTTATCCCGAAGAATTATATATAAAAAGGGACCTCTCTTCAAAAGTTTTTGCTAACCGGGTTGACTGCCCAAAAAAGAACCATATTACATGGAAGGCTCCGGTTATACATACTGCGTGACCCTCAACCAGACGTACAACTCCATCAGCGCCATCGAAGACGAGGTAAGCAAAAACATTCATTCCCAAGATGTAAAGGGAAAAGAAAGAAGAAGAAGGGGAAAAGAGCAATTGATTCTAACGACGCCATGGAATTGACAGCCTGCTGGTTATTGCCACTTTTTCCTATTCAGCGACAAGGCCTGCGCCACCGAGCTCGATGGGATCGATGGTCCTGACGGTACTTGCGAGGACATCAAGGGCATCAACTCTTTCCGCGCCTCCTGCTATAGGTGATAAACTACGTAGAGGGCGTGCTGGATGAATGATCATGTGGCATGGGCGCGAGTTATCGGTTGTAGTACTTTTAAATATACAGACATTCAAAGCTTGGGACACCACATCATCCCATTTCCTACGTGATCACGTCTTCAACATCCCCAGACGAAGCACGAAGCAGGAAGCAGGATTGAATCATGCGCATCCGGTTTATACCACTGACGCATCGGTCTCGTATAATAGCGCTACTCCTAGCATGAATCCAATCACTCTCGCCGCTCGGCAATGAGGCTTCCTTAAACGCCTTGTAACACCTTCATCGGCAAATAACCAACCGGTCCACCTGCCATTGTGCAAGTACGTCAAAACCGACCTTTTCGCAACAAAGTGAAGAATATAGGCAGTCGGCTGACGTACCACTTCCATCACTCATTCCACAGCTCGTTGAAGCCACTCCCGTTTCATTTCGAAACCCCAGCGCGTATAGAGCTTTTCAAGTACTCTCCAAAAAAAACAAGGACAGCCATCGGCGACATCTTCTGCCGCCATGACAGTCACATAACTACTTAAGCCACATTACTATATCTTTCCTGTTATGATAAACCTCACCAGCTTGCCTCCACTTCTGACAAGTTCCGCTCGGACCACTCCGTCGAGATTTCGTGACACGGGCTAAACCTCAGGCTAGACCTCGACAATGGCCTGCCCAGGCTTCGAAAACGATGGGGGACATCCACCTATAGCATCCCCGAATGACTCGAGAAGAACAATCTAATCTAAGATTCGACATCCATCGAGTCAACGTCTAGGGATCCCTCTTCGAGGTCGAGGTCCAATACGCGTGCATATTGCAGCGTGAGTCTCTGCAAGTCGCGGTACTTGCCTAAACGAGGTGTTAGCAACAAAAATATACCATAAAAGTACAACTTACCAAGAATCATGACAACGCTCTTCAGCAGCTCCTTGCAGTCCCAGCCGCAAATCTCTTCTCCCTTGCCGAACCAGCCTTTGGCCTCATCCTCATCCTTCTTATCCTTGTCCTGCAGGATGCCGCCGAGCAATGCATTAAGCAGCTCTTCTATCTTGGGCTTTGCGCCCTCGGCACCAAGTCGCTTGGCATACATGAAAAGATACAGCCTAAACTCGTCTTTGGATCCCAGTTGGAGAGCACCGGCGATGCGGTTCTCCAGATGCGCGATGCTGATGGTGCCCTCGAGATCATCGGCCTCCCGGCGCTGGATAACAGTCTTGATGATGCGTTGCAATGCGTACGCCCTCCCCTTGAGCAAGAATTCGTTGGTTGTGTGACGCTCAAGGAAGGGGATGACGCCAGAAGACACCGAGACGGCTTCCTTCTCCGCGTCTTTGCTGTCCTTTGAGTTGGGCCCAACCGCCGTGGACTGCAGTGCCGAGATGGAAGAATCGTTCGAGTTCCAATACTGCGAGCCGACGGCCCACCAAGCTTCGCTCAAACGCTGCCAGATGAACATGTCTCGAGAGTAGAAGAAGCCGTCGCCGTTTGTCAAGGTCACGATGATGTAGCCGGTTGAGTTGAGATGAGCAGATGTGACGCCGGGACCTGGAGTTGCAGAATGCTGATTTAGTGAAGTGATGGCCGCGTCCAAAATGGGCGCTAGCGAAACAGGTGGGTGCGCCGCAGACTGAGTCTTGATGTTCCAGACGTAGGCCATGCCAACAGCGTTTATGCATAGGAGCCAATGGTCGCGGCACTCGAGAATGACCGGTTGTGACTCCATGATGAGGGGACTCAACAAACGCCGTCCAGCCGGCGACCATACATGGATAGACCCATCTTCGCAAGCCACAGCCCAAAAGTTCTTATTGCCTGTAACCAGTATGACAGCTCGAGGCAAAAACTCCTGCCATACAAGAGCACCCCGCTTGGTGACGAGGACATGTGAAGGATCGCGCGGGTTGGCCTCGTTCCTAGCTTCAAGTATGATGACCTCTGGTGTCTTGGACGCGTCGTCCAACGTCGTGTCGGGCAGGAGGATACCGCGGTCCAAGGGTCTTAGTATGTGTGATCTGATCCTCGGGACAGCAAGTCGAACCTGAGCATACGCCATATTCGGGCTCAACACGGCTGGGCGAATAAATTCCGGGGTAGCTAGGACACCGTGCTGCTCCGGTGTCAATCCTGCCGGTTCGACAGTGCCATCAGCACCGTTGGTGACAATTGCTACTGGCCCGGCTGCAGCCCGTTTGTGGGAGACATCTCCCTCTATGTCGTCTTCGAGCTCCGTGGCAGCCATTTTCCTCTTATTGCCCAGGAGCATGGAGGAGATTCCTCCCTTGGGAAGCCCATCGAAGGGCTTTGAGAGATCCAGAGCCGTCTGAGGAGCATCGCTGGCTCCATTCTTGCTCGCCCTCGTTGAGCCAACAAGCTGGGTCTGCGGAAGGGAGGATTGACCAGCAGCACTCGATGAAGATACGAGCAGCGGTGCTACACGCTTCTTCCCATCCTTCCCGATGGTCACCCTAGATTTGAGTTCTCTCACGCGATCAACGGACTTGTCCGTAGCCTCCGCTTCACCAGCAGCTTCACCTCCTGCCGCACCTCCTGCCGTCGGCGTCTCACCTTCGGCTACAGCTGGTTTCGTCACGGTGGGCTTTGTCCCGTTCGAAGCTGGGGTCGAGTCGCCTGGTGTCCCCGAAAAGTCGCCCATCAAAGCTCCCATCCTGGATTCGGCAGCTCTCGACTCGCCCTCCTTGCTGTGGTTCTCCAGCGCGAGGCCTTGCACATCCTCGGCGATGCCCATGCCTTTTCTTGATGCCCCGTACTTTTGCAGTGCCTTGTCGTTCTCCTCGGCCTGGGCGACCCAGCCTAGCTCTCCCTCACCAAATTTCGCAACGACGATACTACCGTCCAAGCTTGCAGCGAAGATGGTCTGACCGTCAGGCGTCCAGGCAAGATCCGAAATGGACTTGCTTGCGAGGTCCTGCAGGATCACCACGGGACGAGACGTGTTGGTGTTCCAGATGGTCAGCGTCTTGTCCTGGCCGGCAGATGCGATGACGGTGACGAGTTGAGCCGCCTGCCCATTAGCCTGGCTAGGCTCCTGCGTGTGGAAAAGCCTTGGTGAGAAGGCGCAAACCTCTGTCGGTGCTTCGTGCCCAATAAGGTTGATGTCGCTGTGCCACCTGGTTCGCTCGATGATGGCTACTGCACTGACGGGGCCGTTCGTCGCATTCGCTGCAGCTATATGGTTGCCGTCGGGCGACCAGGAGCACCTCCTGAAGTACGTTGTTAACGGTGAGCTCTTGAACGGCGACGATATTGTGGTCTCGAGATGAAAGTTGTCGATCATGTCAGTAGTTGTGGAGTTGGGGCCGGGCGGGGTGAAGCGCCAGATCTTGATGGTCCTGTCGTCACTGGCAGTCGCAAAGAACTTGTTGGCGGGATCAAAAGTGATGCCCTTGACGTGACTTCCGTGAGCCGGTAACGACTTGAGTTTCTCGAAAGTGTAACCCGACCATACGACGACCTTGGAGTCAAGACCGACTGACACAAGGATGGACGAGTCTGGCGACCAAGCCAAATCCTGCACATCGTTCTCGTGCCCGACCAAACGCTTGTACGTCTTCCAATTCTCGACCGGGGGAGGCTCGTTTGACCCAAAGGCGGTGGCCATGGGGGCGTTCTTGTCAAGGATATAGACGCATATGAGCTTATCGTCGGCACCGCTCGCGAGATATCGTCCGTTGGGGGAGAATCGCACGGAGTGGATGGTTCCGAGATGGTGGCTCATGTGGCAGAGCTGGCGCGGCTTCTTGTAGCTCGCATCGTGAGAGTTGTAGATGGCCTCGGTGGACCAGATGCGCACATGGCCATCGCCTCCAGCCGTCGCGAAGCGCTTGCCATCGGGAGATATGTCACAGCTGTATATCTCGTGGTCCTTTTGCTCGCCGGCGTGGCTCAGCCATGATGGCTTGATCAGACGCATGGCGGCTGTCGCATCGACAGTTCGATCAGAAAGCGATTGATGCTATCTCAAGAGTGTATTCGGATATTTCGAGATGATGTCGAGCTTGGCGCGATGATATAGGACGATGCGTACGAGTGATGCGCCAATGCGACTTGTCGATTCTTTGTGGGATTGAAGATGTCAGCTGTTCGAAATTAAGAAGACTCGGTTCGACGCGCTCTGGAGCTGCCACGCGCCTTCTTCTCCCTCCACTTCAATTAAACTCGGCACACATCCCACCTACCCTAAATAATTGTGCAATTCACCTATACACGGAGTATGCCATCGATTTTCATGGGACATGAATAAACGAGTCAATATAACTGCCCTAACTCACATTCTCTTGCTTGAAGCTTAAAATCAAGGATTTTTTCACGGTGAGCACAGGTGAATCTTGAGCGGTAACTCAAGGGAATTCATTCATAAACCACACTCGTGGATTGAACAGATAATTACCTCCGGTACCACGGTGCTATCCCCAAGCGATACAAAGTTTGATTTCGTCGTCTACGTTTTCTCATAACTTACCTGATGAGCGTCGGCCGGAGTAACAACTGCTGGCTTCTTGATGCTTGAATGCGCCATTCTCAACTCATCGACTTCACATTCAAACAATGGCTACGAGAGCTGGCATTGATAATCATCCATTAACCAATAAACCTTCCGAGGCATCTCGATGGAATAATATTTCTTATTTCAAATTACTAAAACAACGACTCAAATAACGCTCTGAGTGCAAAGTATTCTTTCATATACACACACTCTCTCTTGCAAGGCCAGTAGCATCTTGGCGAAAAGTTCATTCGAAAAGGAAAAACGACGGCGACGCTAACGCAGGTGAGTTCCTTTCGATTGACACTCTTGCTTTCCATATCAAGAAGAGAGAAAAAACCCACCGATCTTTTAGCTTGGGCAACAAGGGGGATTAGATTCCCTTTCAGCCTGCAGTGCGAGCTGGCTTGTTCAGCCCCAGCTCCAGCTCCAGCTTGCGGTCAAGCCAGTGACGTCAATAATTTTTGCAAACTTACGGAGACCTCCGTACCCTTTTCGACAAAGGTCATTCCACGCTGATTCTAGGTCTCGTCCGAAGTCTGGGGAAGCCCCGAATTAAAGTTTCGATGAATTCCTGGGGATCACGAGTCAAGCATGATGCTAACGAGACAGGATTGCTGTGCGAAAAGAGAGGTAGAGAAACAAGACACTGACAGCTTCAGCACTGGAGCCCCGATACGAACCTTGCCATGCTACCATGCAGCAATAAAGCTCTAGAGGTGGACCTCAGCCCATAACCCACGTTGTTCACTTTTGCGCCAAGTGGGAATCCCTTTTGGCAAAAAGGATGAATGAACTCTGGGCCTTTTTTTTTCTTTTTTTTTCTCTCACCCCTTCTCTCACCCCTTCTCACTCCTTGCCTTACCTTGCTCCTAATTCATCATTCGCTCCCCTCCGCCAAGGGCCTAAACTTGTGTTGAAAGAGAAAAAAACATGGAGATTGAGGAGGAGATGGGATCTGCTAAAGAAGGTCCGAAGTACAGAGAAGTCTGGAGAGGGGAGGGGGCGCAATTCGGACCTGATGTGGGTGTAAACGTTGACGCTTAGACCACAAGCTGGTAGGGTTGAACAGCCTCGCTCCGCCATGTCCTTTGTTAGTAAGTCGTCGAGCAGAAACATGACCGCAATGGCGTCGAGTCTGTTTCCCAGGATTTGCCGGTGCCTTTTGCAATGCATATAGTGCAAGACAAGGCAAGACAAGGCAAAAGGCAGATTGGAAACAGCTGAGCAGCATACTTGTGTGTGTCACCTCTAGAGCAACTCAATGGCGAGGCAGGCAATGTAGGTACAACAAGTGCTGAAAACAAGTGACGGAAGTCAAGCCCATTAGCGTCATTCCCCTCATCCATCCCCGGGGTCTCCAGATTCCATAAACCCCATCCATCCGCACCACACCACACACCACACCGCACCAACACCGACAAACCCACCCGTAATATTGTGCTCTCCTCTCCCTAGGCTGCCGGAGCTTAAGCTGCAGCCTGCCAATGAAGCCGGTTTTTTCTTGGCTGACAATGTCATAACATCATGGGCTCTTCTCGAAAATGCACCTTCGAAGCTGGCTGTTTACGCAAAAACCACCGAATAAGCACCGGCCATCTCCAGAGAATCGTTTTGCCGATTCATCGCTGCGGAGGGGGGCTAGAACCGGTGTGGACTCGTTTATTGAGATCCTTCAGAGGGGATTTCGTAGGTATGTAGTTTGATTTTTACGTGATCAGAGAGGGGAGTTTTCCCATGATCCGAGTACAATAAGACCCCCGTTACATCCCGCCTCTTCTAATACCACGCGACGTCCCCCTTTTCAAAAGAGTTCACGACCGTTTTTTTTTTTCTCTTTACCCCAGCTTTTGCTGCCCAATCTCACTCAGCTGTAAACAAATATAAACCCACCCACACTTTCTCTTTCCCAAAGAAAGTCTCAAGGTAAAAGTTCGTTCCCGCAATCTCAATTGAAAGCAAAAAAGTTTCCATAAAGTTAACAACTTTCCCCCCCTCCCTGCACAGAAGCCACAACCAAGAAGCAACCGTCATGACTTTGCGCAAGGCGGCTGCCTTGGCTGCGGCTTCGGCCACGGCTGCAAAAGCTCTCTACGTCAATGGATCTATCATTGCTCCTTGCGATTCGCCCATTTACTGCCATGGCGACATTTTGCGTGAGATTGAGTTGGCGCAGCCGTTTTCCGACTCCAAGACGTTTGTAGACATGTAAGAAAAGAAAATGACATCCCCCCCTGATGGTCATGTAAAAGAGAATGCTGGGCTAACACAAGAGTGTAAAAAAAATAAAAGGCCTGCCATCAAATCTCTGAGTGAGATCCAGGCAGCGTTCGACAAACTTGAAAAGCCGTTGAGGAACAACACTGCCCTCAACGACTTCCTCGAAGAGTTCTTCGCAGACGCCGGCGGCGAGCTCAAGGAGGTGCCCAAGTCGCAGCTCGATACGGACCCCGTCTTCCTCGACTCGGTCGACGACGTCGTCATCCGCGAGTTCACCGAAAAGGTCATTGACATCTGGCCGGACCTGACGCGCACCTACGGCGGCAGCTCGGGCAACTGCACCGACTGCCCCAACAGCTTCATCCCCGTCAACCGGACCTTTGTCGTCGCGGGGGGTCGGTTCCGCGAGCCCTACTACTGGGACTCGTACTGGATCCTCGAGGGCCTCTTGCGCACCGGCGGGGCTTTCACCAACATTTCGCGCAACACCATTGAGAACTTTCTCGACTTTGTGGACGAGTACGGGTTCGTGCCGAATGGTGCTAGGAAGTACTACCTCAACCGTTCTCAGCCGCCGGTGCTGTCGCAGATGGTCAAGGTTTACGTCGAGCACACCAACGACACTGAGATCCTGGACCGCGCGCTGCCGCTCCTGATCAAGGAGCACGAATTCTTTACCAACAACCGTACCATTGAGGTCGAGGTCGGTAACAAGACCTACTCCCTCAACCAGTAAGTTTCAAGTTCAAGTTCTTAGTTTAGCATCTTCGAGAGAGAGAGAGAGAGAGCTAATGGCAGTTAGTTATGCCGTGTCCAACACTCAGCCTCGTCCAGAGTCTTACCGTGAGGATTACGTGACCGCCACCAACGAGTCCTACTACTCCGAGTCCGGCATCATCTACCCCCAGACCGAGCCCCTGAACGACACGGAGCGCGCAACCCTATACGCGAACCTGGCCTCGGGCGCTGAGTCCGGCTGGGATTACACGAGCCGCTGGATCGCCCGACCCGAGGACCCGGCCCGCGACGTCTACTTCCCCCTGCGGTCGCTCAACACGATGAACATTGTGCCCGTGGACCTCAACTCGCTCATGTACGGCAACGAGATGGCCATATCCCAGTTCTACAACCAGACGGGCAACGACACGGCCGCCTCGGAATGGGCCAAGCTCGCGTCGAAGCGGTCCGAGGCCATGTACGAGCTCATGTGGAACTCGACGCACAGCAGCTACTTTGACTACAACGCGACGTCCAAGGCGCAGAGCATCTACGTCCCCGCCGACGACGACACGGCCTCGTTCGAGAACTCGACCGCGCCCGAGGGAATGCAGGTCTCCTTCAGCGTGGCGCAGTACTACCCCTTCTGGACGGGCGCCGCGCCATCCCACCTCGGCGACAACCCCTACGCCGTCCTCGACGCCTACAGCCGCGTGGACAAGTACCTCGACGCCAAGCCAGGCGGCATCCCGGCCACAAACTTCAGGTCGGGCGAGCAGTGGGACCAGCCGAGCGTCTGGCCACCGCTCATGCACATCCTCATGGCCGGCCTGCAGAGGACGAAGCCCACGTTTGGCGACGACGACCCGGCGTACGAGGACGTCCACCGCCTCGCCCTCCGCCTGGGCCAGCGCTACCTCGACTTTACCTTTTGCACGTGGCGCGCCACCGGCGGATCCACGTCCGAGACGCCCCAGCTCGAGGGCCTGACGGACGAAGACGTCGGCGTCATGTTTGAAAAGTACGCCGACAACGCCACCAACGTGGCCGGCGGCGGAGGCGAGTACGAGGTCGTCGAGGGCTTCGGCTGGACAAACGGCGTGCTCATCTGGGTCGTCGACACCTTTAGGAACGAGCTCAAGAGGCCCGACTGCGGCGATATCGAGGCCGCCGACGTGCACTCTGCCGAGCGGAAGACGAGGAGCGCCGTTGAGATGCATCCCCGGGATGCCATGAGGACCAAGAAGTTTGGCAAGAGGTCTAGCAAGCTTTACTAGTAGATATCCCCCCTCTTTTTTTTTTTTTTCTTTTGATCTTCATTCTTGAATTTTGTGCTATAGAGCATTTTGTACATGATGATGCGATGAGATGGATATAATGAGTCATTTTTTTTTTGGGAATGTTGTGTCGTGGTTAATGATGTAGAAGGTACACATACATGTTCAGAGTTCTTGTAAAATTCCGCTGCTAACGTACTTAATATTAAGCAAAAGGGTCGCAAAGCTGCTATAGGATTTGTTCTGCTCGAGGCTGCTTTCGTCGGCTGCGAGGGCTGCCGTGAGAGTATACGTTCTACTCGAGGCTGTTGACCGCGGCTGCGTAGGCTGCTGGAAGAGAGTGCGTTCTGCTCGAGGGTGCGGACCGCGGCTGCGAGGGCTATTGGAAGAGACTGTGAGAGAGTGCGTTCTGCTTGAGGCTGCCTTCCTCGGCTATAAGAGGCTGATTATGCTTGGGCTAGGCTCCCATCCGGGGGCTCTTCGAGGA